>WAEK01000002.1:422500-760000 GCA_011634665.1 Mortierella sp. BCC40632
AAGAAAGAAGAAAGAGAGAAAGAGAGCCTCATCCGACGGGGCGATCGGTCCCCTTTGAAAAAACGCGGAGATGGAGGAGAGGGGGCTGTCGAGGCAGAAGAAAAGAAAAAAAAACAGATGATGGGCATGGACGGACGATGGCGGAGGATATCCGTGACGGGGGGAGAGGAGGCGGGGCGGAGAGGCGCAGATGCAGCAAAAAGAGAAGAAAAAGAGAAAAAGAAGAAAGAAAGAAAGAAAGAGAGAAAGAGAGAAGAAAAAGAAAGAAAAAAAAAAAAGTGTTATAGGGATGAGAACGTTACACAGCTGGCGGGGAGAGAAAAAGAAAGAAAGAAAGAGAGAAAGAGAGAAAGGAGAGAGAATGAGAAATAGAAAAGAAAGGAGCGGATGGGGGGGAAGGTGGTGGTGGTGGTGGTGGTGGTGATAGTGATAGTAGTAGTAGTAGTTGTTGTTGTTGTTACTTTTGCTGTTATAGTCGTTGTAGTAGAAAAGATAGAACGGTTGGTTGGTTGGTAGGGGAGTCTAGGCAGAAGAAGTAGAAGGAGAATAACTCGCACGGCAGAGAGAAAGAGTTGACTAGTTGCAGTGATGCAATTTCCTCCGAGCAGTGGATCCGAATGCTGAATCTGATACTGAATCCGATGCTGAATCCGATGCTGAATCCGATGCTGATGCCTGACAGACAGTGCTGATGCAGAGTCAATGGACCAATGCTGATTGGAGAAGAGAGAAAGAGAAAGAACAGAGAAGAGAGAAAGAGAGAAAAAGTGAAAAGAGTGAGAGAGTGAGAGAGTGGAAAAGTGAGTTCTTCTCCGCCTCTTTCCTCTACGCCTCTCTTTCATTCTCCCATTCTCTCCTCCCGCCCCTGGGCCCATCCACTTGCTGCCTTGTCCTGTCTGTCTGTTTATCTGTCTGTCTGTCTGAATGTATGTCTGGATGTGTCTGAATGCTTGTCCGTCTGTCTGCCTGCTCGACAGGGCTCAGGCACGACGGACGAGGAAATGGGCAACGGCCAGCATCCTTCCTCCCCTTTCCTTCTTCTTCTTTCCTTTTTTTCTTTCTTTCCCCTTGGGACCTGTCCTACCCGCCATCCTTTTCTCTCGTTCTCTATCTATCTTTTCTCTCTCTCTCTCTCTCTCTTTCTCTCTTTCCATCCGTGCCGTGGGGGGAGGGGACCTGGGTGTCCAGACCCAAACAGCCCAATAAGGACTCGGTAGCCGACGCAGACGGGACGATGACGACAAGAGACTACTTTCTCTTCACTCGGACACACACACACACAATCACCATCGTGTCTGTCAGGCGCTGAATTCTCAGCCTCGGAGGTCACAAGACCTGGCTGGCGCCGTGATTCTCTTTTGTCTCTTGGCACTTTACTTATGTTCTTGCTTTGCTCTTTTTACCTCTCTCACTCTCTCTCTCTCACTCTCTCTCACTCTCATCGCTCTCTCCTCGTGTCTGTGCTTCTTCTACTATCTCCTATTACCTTCAACCTGATGATTCCCACAATGGACTACCATTAAACTACTACTGTGCTTCTGCTCCCGTTCCCGTGACTGTGGCTCCCGTTGGCGCTCCCTGGCTCCCTTCTCCTTTCCTTCGCTCCCTGTCTATCCACACCGACCGTACCTCACCCCCTAGATTCGCCTCCATTTCTCTTCCCGCCTCCTATTTGATTCCCCCTTTTTAGTCTCTCTCTCTCTTTTTCTCACTTTTAGCACCTCTCCGAATGAAAAAAAAAGTCAGCGCAGACTGCTCAGTCGTGTGGGGTCACCAGGTGGCTATTGTTTCTACCGTTTTATTTTTGAGAAAGAGTTTGATGTTGTTGTTCACGTTGTCCCCCCAGGTTTTTTTACCTCACATACTCTATAATATACTACCCTGACTGGTATGTTCCTGCTGCTCTCTTGAGGTTAAAAAACAAAAGACCCACGTTCCTCTCTTTTTTTTTTTTGCGCAATGCTCTCATCAGGGACCATCACTGAGCCATCTAGTCCAACAACATACACACACAAACACGCGCAATATGTTCTCTTTCTCTCTTTTTCTCTCTCTCTCTCTCTCTCTCTCTCTCTCTCTCTCTCTCTCTATCTCCTCTCTCTCTCTCTCTCTCTCTCTCTCTCTCTATCCCCACAAAAAAAAAAAAAAGAGCTGTCTTTCTTGCACAAGGTTGTGCTGCATGACCGCATTGGCTCCTCTCTCCCGCTCTTGGAGGCCCAGAATGTATGAGCTCCCATGATTATGCTCCGTCCATCCACCTGTGCTTGCGGAATACGTGGACCGAAGGAGAGAAAGAAATAGAGAGAAATAACCGAGTAGCATAAGGAGTAGGGGGTGGAGGGAGGGGGGGAGTTGGAGGTGGAGAAAGAGAGAGATAGAGATTGAGAAAGAGAGAGAGAGAGAGAGAGAGAGAGAGAAAAGTAGGAGAAGGAGAATGCCAGGCATGCGTCTCAAAAGTGCGGATCAAGACGTGAGATAGATAGAGAGAGCAGGGGCAGAGTGCTTCTCTATTTTGTGCTCCCTTCCTTCCTCTCCACGCGTTTGTCTGTTGGTGTCCGCTCTCTGCTACTACTCTACTACTTCACAGCGGCCTGCACAAACCCCTTCTCTCTCTCTCTCTCTTTCTCTATTCTCTCAATCTCTTTCTCCTCTCTCCTCTTCCTCCCTCCTCCCCTCTTTTTCCTTATTTTTCTTTTTCTCCTCCTCCTACTCCTCTTCCTCCGACACCTAGGTTACAGCTTGTCTGGCCGGCCCAAGGCCGTCATCGCTAGTGGGCTCCTTCCCAAGGGAGGAAAGAGAGAAAGAGAGAGAAAAGAGAAGGAGCAAAGGAGACAAATTGTGTGTGTGAGCCCAAGAAGCACCTCTTCTCCCAGACGC
Organism: Mortierella sp. BCC40632; assembly: GCA_011634665.1. NCBI lineage: Eukaryota > Fungi > Mortierellomycota > Mortierellomycetes > Mortierellales > Mortierellaceae > Mortierella > Mortierella sp. BCC40632. The sequence goes on from WAEK01000002.1 coordinate 425,378, forward strand.
TCATTGACTCTTTGTCTTCCCGCCCGTTCCACCTTTCGCCTTTACCTACTCCTCCTCCTACTCCTCCTCCTCCTTCTCCTCCTTCTCCTCCTCTATTCTTTGTCTTTTCTTCCCAACAGCCCACAGACTAAAAAGCAATTGCGTTCTCTGTCTCTCTCCAGTCATTCACATGGGCTGCTCTCTTTGAGGTGATTATTTTTCTCGAGAAAGAGGATGGCCGCTGTCATATATTTTTTTTTTTTTTTGGAGACACCCAAGAACTAAGTGGTTCTGGCAGCTGTATTTAAACATGTGTCGAGTGTTTGCGTGTGTTTGTTATCCTTGACAATCCCGTTGGTCTCCCTTCTGCCGGTCCCTGCTCTTTTCCCTCTCTCTCTCTCTCTCTCTCTCTCTCACTTTTTGCGCATTCCTTTCAAACAACCATGATTATAACAACAACAAAAACAAAAAGGAGGAGATAGGAGATCCCCCTTCCCCTCTTCCCCTTTGGTAGTATACCTCTTGCTCAACCCCAACCCCAAATTAAACCAAACCAAACCAAAAAAAAAAAAAAAACATTTAAGAAAACACAATTGGCACCAGCTCGTTTCTCACTCACTCAAGACATGGTCTCTTTTTTTGTATCCAAATACGACCAAACGCGGATCGGAGACAGAACCTGCCGCCTCACACAACCCGCCCTTCTCCGATACTCTTTCTTTCTTACCTACACCCTCTCCCTTCCTCTCTCTCTCTCTCTCTCTCTCTCTCTCTCACACACACTCTCTCTCTCTCTCTCTCTCTTTCTAGGAGAGAGGAACGCCAGACATGACATATATGGATTAAAGCGTGCTTGAAAAAAAAAAAAAAAATGTGTAATGTATATGCAAAATATATATATATTTATAAATTTAAAAAAGAGGGTAAAGGGTGAGAGTGAGTGAGAGATCATTTCAAAGAGGACGTGCTCCGAGGCCGTGTCTTGGCAAAGTCATCTGAATCTCTTCATCATGCGGCGTGTGCCGACTCCACTCGGTCTTGGGTCCAAAATCATAGAGATCCGAGATGGGGCGTTCAGGCAAGGATAGATCATAGTCTGCTGGAACATGCAGCGGATAGCGACTGTTGATGCTCGAAGGCGAAGGATACATACTTGTAGACCATGGCTCCACCGTTGGACTATTATTACCGTTGCTGTTGCTGCTGCTGTTATTGTTGTTGTTATTATTATTGTTGTTGTTGCTATTGCTACGATTCGGTTGGTATCGGGGTGAGGTGGGCGCAGGATAGGAAAAACCATATTGTGTAGAGGACTCTCCCCCATGTTGAGCACCTTGGCGCTGTGAATGGCTGGAGTGACTAGGCGATTGTGATGTATGATGACTGTGGCTATTTCTGGGAGGTGAGTTGTTGCTGCTGCCGCCAGTACCACTGCCACTAGTGCCACTGAAAGGAAGGCTCCCCCCTGTTTGTGCTGCAGGTCCGCCCTTGGTATCATTATTGCTACTGGTCTGTCTCTTCCGAAAGACATTTCTTGTGTCCTCAACGACAAATACGACGAGATTAGCTTGGATCAGATTGACGACCGAGTAGGTCAAGAGCACTAAGAGAGAGAGAGAGAGAGAGAGAGAGAGAGAGAGAGAGAGAGAGAGAGCGAGAGAGAGAAATAGAGATGTCAGCGAGTGAAACGAGATCAGAGATCGTCAAGGCACAGATCGGATCAGTCACCTCCCTTGTCCTCCTCTTCTTCTTCTTCTTCTTCCTCTTTACTTACAATAGTCCTTCATGTTGATCGTGATCTGTCCGACCATGACTTCACAAAGGATGACCAGGAACGTGATCCCCGAGTTGATCAAAGCCAGTCGACGCCACTGACTATGATGAATGTCCGACTCGATCTGTCGTGCACTTCGATGCAAAGTAATGACCCGTTCCAAAAAAAAGGCCAGGATAATAAACTCGGTAGCAATCTTGATGTATTGCATCACCGCCGACAGAGGGTAGTTCATGTCAACTGCACAAATGACACCTGTCACCGTACTTTCTCCTGACATGGTCGTGGTCAGCCATAAACAGAGTCCCAGTCGAATGAGCCACGTGGGGATGGTCATAAACGTGACCGTACGTGGGTAGCTCGTAAAGGACCGACATCGGATCAACAGAGCACATTCGGATGAAATGGCATGCAGTTGGTAAAAGATGGTGCCCATGATGGCAATCGTCTTGCATGGAGCAGCAAAGCCCTAGGAGAAAGAAAAGGCCCAGACACACATCCATACACATCCAGAAAAGGAAACAAAGGTCAGCAAAAATGGTGGCGACATATTGCCATGTTCACCCGAGAGAGCGATCTCTCTTGAGCTCGACCCACAGGAAGGAAGAGTGTCTGTTGGGTAGAGAGAGAGAGAGAGAGGAGAGAGAGAGAGAGAAGAGAGAGAGAAAGAAGAGAAACAGAGAGACATGCACAAGAGAGATGGCGTTCGTTGAGAGCCGTGTGGGGAAAAAGGGGTTTTTGCGGGGCGGTGCTTCTCGGGTGGAATGATAGGGACAACGCGAACCCGATCGTGTGCAGGAATCTCTCTTTTGAACGGAGAAATTGAGAAGATGGATGATCATGGAGAGAGAGAGAGAGAGAGAGAGAGAGAGAGAGAGAGAGAGATGAAGAGACACCAAAGAAATTAAGAAGCGTTGTGGCGGTTCTTCTTCGTAACCTTCTCCCAAAGAATGCTTGGACCCATCTTCTCCGCAATCCCCACTCGTAAGGAAAGAAAAAAGAAAAAAAGAAAAATGCTTATTTTCCCTTCTTCTCTGCTGCTCCGCCATGATTCATCCTAGCGTCAAACCATATTAACTCTAAAAATGCCTCCTCCTTCTCTTCCTATCCCCCCTACGGTTGTACAGCTTGACTGGTACATTTCTACACAGGCAGGATATGAACGCCCCCTCGCCCCTCTCTTCCCTTTTTGTGTGTCTGTGTGGCGGGAGCGAGGATTTGGCACTGGGGTTCACCAATGTGTACAAGTGTCACCATCGGGACGGAGAGGAAGACTGGACGCGGGGTAACGGAGCGTCCTGGACACACACACCACACACAGACATTCACACGTCGCCAGCAACAAAAGAAAAGAAAAACAACAACAACAACAACAACAACAACAACAAAGCACCAACAACAAAGCACCAACAAAACCAACGGCAACAACGTCGCCGGGAACAGGAACGGTGACAAGAACAAGAGATAAGAGATGACTCTGTGGATCTATCTCTCTCTTTTGAGAAAAAAAAAAAAAAAAAAAAAAAAAAGGACACATTCACCATGCCAAGGGGCGAACCATTAAAGTGAAATGAAAGAGGCAGGAAGGGGAGCACCTTACCGCGGTCAGCATCATGTTGGTAAAGTTGCGAAGCGTAACAAAGAAGAGTTGGAGCGTCATGGCAATGTTGAAGGGCTTATGGTACTTGATCAGCTTCATATCAATCGACTTGATGAACAGGAGCATCAGCCAGGCAACCGTTGCCGTGGTCACCACGACATTGACCAGATACTTGTTGAATGCCTCGGCATCATCGACCCCAATGGTAAAGGCCATGAAGGACGGGTCTGTATGGACAGGGTAGAAGAAAGAGAGAAAGTGATAGGCAGAGGCAAAGGATTCTGACTAGAGAGTGCTACTGCTCAAAATTCGGTCCGAGATGGAAGGATGCTACAGGTGTGCTAGGAGCACGACTGTCAGCACCTTGAGCGTATACCAGCGCTGTCCCGTGGCGCGAGGAAAGAGGGAAGGGAGAGGGAAGGAGGAGCAAGGGGGCCAAGGCAAAGGAAGGCAGAGAGAGAAGGGCAAAGAGAGAAAGAAGGAGAGAAAGAAGGAGAAAACGACAAACAAAAATTGCGTGGCAGGATCAAGTAGACAGGTGGGGAGAGAGGAAAGAGATAGAAAGGGGAAGAGAAAAAGACCCGATGGAGAGGAATTCGGCCCAAAAAAGACTTTGCAAGGAGCAGGGAGCAAGGAGCGTGGAGCAAGGGACAAGAGAGAGAAGAGAGAGAAGAGAGAGAAGAGAGAGAAGAGAGAGAAGAGAGAGTGAGAGTGAGAGATAGAGTGAGAGAGTGAGAGTGAGAGATAGAGTGAGAGAGAATGAGCTCTACCTACAAGTCGCGTGATCTGCAGACTGGCTGAGAGGAGTGTGGGGAGAAAGAGCTTCTTGGTCTCATCTCTCTCCTTGTCTCCAGGTCCGAGGATCGATCCCGACTTTGAGATACTCTCTACCTATCTGTCCCGGTTCTCGCGGCTGATCTCTATTGTTTTCCCTTCTTTCTTTTCTTTCTTTCGACTTCTCTCGCTTTCCTTGCTGAAGCCACTTCATTCTTGCTACAGCTCTATAACGTTCTCTCTCTATCTCTCACTCTCTCCAGCATGCTCCGCTCATATCGACCTCAGATGCTCGCAGGATCTGTTCAACGACTCCGCCCCTTTCAGGAAAAAGGGTGAATCTCAACCTTCATTTCTCGGCTGACCAAAGGCGACATCAGACTAGGCTCCCATCCAAGGAAGTAACCATGGATAGAGGAAGGCCCCGCTCCCCCGCTTTCTTCGACCACGCTTCCAACAGAGTTAGAAGTAAAGAAAACATAAGTGAGCATGTGCGAGCTTTCATTTTTCTAAAGGTCAACTCTTTTTTTTTTTTTTTTTTTTTTTTTTTTTTTTTGCCACTGGGTTGCCCGCTCTAATTTTACGAGTAGAGTTACATTTGAACATGGAGCTTGGAAGGCGGGGTTGGGCCTTGGACACGTTCCGGTGGACCATTAGAGTTTTCTTGGGTACCCTCTCGAGAAGGGAGAGAGAGAGAGAGAGAGAGAGAGAGAGAGAGAGAGGAAGAGAGAGATTCGCCATCCAAACAAGAGACAGTGTTTGCTAACCATCTTTCTTTTTTCCAGCAACGACAGAGATTAGCCTAGAGGGTCGCCGACGTGGAGCAACTCGACCAAACAATCGAGTAAACCCGAGTAAACGTGGTTTGTTCTTGCTCATTGGCTCGAATGGATAGTGTAGATCTGATGGGAAAACGTTGTGGAAAGGGGAGAGTGAAGAGAAAGCAACTTCACCTGGTACCGGCCTGGAGTCTGTGAGGCGATCTAGCCCTCCAGCAGAGAGCAAACCAACTCCCCGGCTCTCTGGGTCGCTCCTTCATGACTAGTTTGTCTACCACCAAACGACCAGTAAGCAAGCCAGCCGTGACGGAAGTACAGCAGGTACGGCCGCACATATATCTCATCTCGTCTTTTTTTTTTTTCAGCTTTTTTTTTGTTCCGCGCAGCCCTCTCCTCCCCCAGATATTACGCCCTCTTCTGGTGGCTATACAGGACAGGGTCTGTCGTACTCTTTGCTTTCATAACTTGCCATGCACGTTGATTCTATACACCCTGTTGTACCCCCATCGTGTCCCTCTGGTCGACAGACAGAGAAAGAAAGAAAAGAAATAAATGCTCCGCAACGACTCTTTTTTTGTCCGCTCAAACAGGTTCCCCTGCTGTCCAATACCGTGTCGATGCCGAACATGCTCCGATCCACATGGCTAATAGGATTTTTCGACAGCCGCATCCTTCTATCCTCCCTCCCTTCTTCCCCTTCATTTCGCACTTGTTCTCGCTTTTCTCTCTAGAGCTTAGGTCCTCACTACTGGAGAGATATGTCTCCCCTCCCCCTCGCTCGCTCACTCAGACAGACACTTTGACCTGTCCTTCTTGCCCTCGCTTTTGTTCAGTTTTTCGAGTCATAAAAAAGAAAGGCAGCAGAAACAGCAATCAAGTGAGTAGCTTGTAAAAAAGAGAAAAAAGTGTGTCTCTCATACTAGTCAATTGTACATGCATACATGCGCTCGCCTATGCTCCTATTAGGGCAAACTTGCCAATGCCAATAAGATGGCCTATTCGTGAGCACCTGTATAGCCTCTTTATTTTTTTTTTTTCTGTTTTTCTAGCCATTCCTCTAAGAGGAGCATCGCTCATAAAGGGACGAGAGCTTTTTGCCGCGAGAATAGAACCGGATGACAAAGAATGTCCAAAGGGTTTAATGTCTAACGGAGCGAGGAATGAGGGTAGGTACATTGCTAGGAATACCCAATCGTTTAGACAGCCAGCTCAACTCGGTCTCCAGGCGGGGAAAACACACACACACACACACACACAAAAAAGTGGAATTAAAACATGTGAGGAACCGGGTGACCAAGATCCGAAGTGTCTGGGTAAAAAAAAACGCACGCCACGACACGCACCGATTCAATTGATGCATCCCCAATGGCAGGCAACTATAGACAACTGAACAACGCGACAGCAAGAGAGCAAAGTAAGACGGAGTGACAAGCTGAGTCGGTAAAAAAAAAACGAGGGGTGGGTCTTCGATGAGCCTTGTAATAATGAAAGAGAGAGAGAAAGGACATGACTCGATAGAGTGAGAGCCATGCTTTTATTTGCCTATCTTGTACTTTTCATGTTTTGTTGACTTGTTTGGGGAATCTTGGCAACGAAACCTGGGCTGGCGTGGATTGGTACTGCGAGCATTGGACAGGTCAAATACCATTGGGATCTTCCATTCTCAAAACAACAACAACAACAACATTACCAAGAAAAGAGTACAGATGGGCGTGTGAACACCTCAGGAGGAGCCGTTATCATCAACGAACGAGTCGACATCGTAAAGAAACGAGCTGCGCTTTTGGATCTCCACGTCTACTGACTTGAAACCATCAATGGCGTCTATTTCTGCAGGAATGCTGTAAGGTATGGCTGGTATCCTATCTTTTTTTTTTTTTTTTTTTTTTTGTATCTTATGGATAGGGGTGAGAAAGGGTAAAGAAGAAGAGGAGCATTGCTCGATTGAACATTCAGACTAATTGAGGCAGCCATGTCGCCAGCATGGTTGCTGTCAAGGGGACAAACGGCCCTGCTCTTGCGCAATCACAGCCTCTTTCTTTTCTTTTTTTCTTTTCTTTTTTTTCCTCCCCGACCCACCAATCTACCCTACCCTTCCCTCTGTTTGTGGTGTGTCAGCCCCTATAAATCGGTCGCCTCTGCCCTCTTTTTTTTCCCTTTTTTTTTTCTTCTTTTTTCTCTTCAGTTCACTCTCTCCTTCCTCACAGCCTCAGTGCTTCTATTCTCTCTCTACCGTCTCCCCTATCCCGGTTCCTCCCTCCCTCCTTCCTTCCTTCCTTCCTCTCGAACCCCCTATAATTCCATCTCACCCCCTCTCCAACAACCGTCTTCCCCCTGACCCTGTGACGACTCTTCACATTCATTCTTCTTCACCATGAAATTCTCACTCTGCATTCTTTCCGCCGTGGTGGCTGTCGCTTACGCGGCCATTGACCCTGTTGTCGAGGAGCAGGTCTTCCAGTCATACTCATCCTCCCCCTTTACCAGTTCATCCATGGATGTCCAGTTCCGTCGTCAATCCAACCAGGATGCCTACTTTAACTCGCTCAAGACCTTCAACAACCTCATCACTCCTCGTGAGTTCCCCAAGTCGGCCTTGCCCTTGGCCGTCTTGACTCCCTCCAAGGCCAACAACTATGGAATTTCCAGAGCTGTTCAGGTGGCCAAGAAGAATGGTCTCCGTGTCTCTGCTCGTTCCGGTGGTTACATGTCTGGTTACTCTTCCAACATGGCCGTCACCAACAAGAAAAGTGAAGACTTTATCCTCTTTGATCTCTCCAAGTTGCGCAAGGTCACTGTCAACCCTCAAGCCCGTACGGCCACGGCCGAACCCGGTGCAACAGGTCTTGACTTTTACACCGAGACGATCAAGTATGGCTTGACCTTCCCTGGCCCCCACACCGCCCGTGTGACCTTGGGAGGATTCTTGCTTCAGGGTGGTATGGGTATCGGTTCCCGTCTCTATGGCTCTGGTGTCGACAATGTCATTGGTTTTGACATTGTCACTGCCGCAGGTCGTGTTGTCTATGCCGATGCTTCGACCAACAAAGATCTCTTCTTTGCAGTCCGTGGTGGTGGTCAGTTCTTTGGTGTGATCACCAAGTTCTATCTCAAGTTGACTCCTATTGCCAAGGAGCCTACCTTGGTCCCCACGTACAGTGCCTCGTCCGTCCCCATTGACCAGGTCTTTGCCATCCTTGAACGTCCTGAGGCCGAGTCCTTGTTGGACTTTTATGGCAAGTTTGACCCTCAGGCGCCCAAGGCCCTTGAGAACAAGATTGTCTTTGTGGTTGATCCTTCAACCAACAACAAGCAGTATCTCTTTGCCTCCTTCTCGGCCTTGCCCTCCAACACCTCGACAGCCGTGACCAGTGCTCAGGGCGAGATCACTCAGTGGTACCAGTCCGTGAACACGACCTTTGCTACGTCCGAGCCCAGCGATTTCAGTGGTTTGATCCATGGTAGTGATGCCTCTTGGGCCGATAGCGACTTGTCGTACTATGCTGAGGATGTCTGGTTCCCTGTGCCTTTGGACCCCAAGCTTCAAGAGGTGTTGATCAAGCAGTGGGACAAGGTTCCCTCGGCTCTTTCTTCCATGGCCCTCAACACCGGTACCTGGGATGCCCCCACCAAGAATGCGCTCGGTTATGATCGTTCTTACTCGCTTTGCATTTACTCGACCTGGAAGCGTAATGGAGATGCTTCTTGGGATGAGGAGAACAAGGCTTGGTTGGATGAGACGATTGAGGCTCTCAAGCCCTGGACTTTGGGTTACTATGCGAATGAGTTGCGTCCCAGGACTGCGACAGATTCGGATTACTGGAAGAAGTGTTATGAGGAGACCACTTATCAGAAGCTCCAAACCACCAAGAACCGTTGGGACCCTAGCAATGTCTTTAAGAGCTTGTAAATGCTCTTTTGGGCTCTTTCTTTTTAGTTTTCTTTTTCTTTTTTTCTTTTTTTTTTCCCCTCCTTTCCTTTGAATTCTATACCTTCGTAATAAAAAGGATTCCATTTTTTTTTTTTTGCTGGACTGGAAAAAAAAAAAAAAAAAAAAAAAGAAAAGTCGAGTGAGAGCGTGAGAATGTAAAAGTGTGAGAATGTGAGAGTATGTGAGAGAGACAGATATGTTGACAATGCTATAAGGCTCTAAGACGAGCTTTTGCGCGTTTCCTAGGGTCACGGAAGGAAATTTTGCAAGACAGCACTGAGTGTGTGTGTGTGTGTGTGTGTGTGTGTGGATCGGTCTCATTTGAGCCGAAGGGAAGAAGTTTGCGCACCATTTGAGGCAATTGTAGAGATACTCTCTCTCTCTTCTTTCTCTTCTTCATCTTCTCTCCACGCACAAACACAACGTACTCATTTACTCATATACCTCACGCCCATTGGATCAAGCCCCGAGTAGTCCCCTTTTTTCTCATGCACTCCACTTTTTCTCTCTCGTCTATCGGGTAAACGGTACTCCTTTTGGGAGTGTACTCCCAATGAGGTTGGCCAACAGTGGCCAGGTTAGAGGGCCAGGCAAGAAGAGCAAGAGGGTAAACATCCAAGATTGACACGCTGTCTCCCTCTCACTCTGCCTATCAGCCTGACAGGTGGGTCTTGGTTGCATGATTGTGCCTCTGGGAAAACTCCTTCCCCGAAGGTGGCACCATGGGCGTTGGACGCTCTCGAGCCTATTTCCCACTCTTTCACACACAAGCACATACAGGCCACTAGACTCTCTTTATCTCTTGAATTCCTTTCCAGGCAGAATGTGGATGATGACCAAGTAGAGGCATGATTGCAGGCTGTTTGAGAGAAAATCAAACTTTGTGGCACCCTGGGTCACTTCAATCTTTCCCATGGGCATAAAGTCTCGAGATATCGTTTCTTTCTCTCTTTTTTTCTTTTTTCTTTTTTCTTTTTTCTTTTTTCTTTTTTCTTTTTTCTTTTCTTTTCTTTTTCTTTTTTTTTAACAGAAAAACCCATTCCTCTTCTCTCTCTCCCTTCTCCAACCCACACTTTTTTTTTCTCTCTTTCTTTCTACACTCTACCATGTCGAACAACGACAGCAAAACTCCTAAATCCGCCTACGCATCCGAGATTAACGATATCATCGAGGGCGAGACCGAATCTCTCCGCGAACTTAGTCTCAAGGTAAAAAAAAAGAAAAAGAAAAGAAAGAAAGAAAGAAAGAAAAAAAGAATTAAACCCATACTTTCTTTTTCTTGGCATTTTAGATCCATGGCAACCCCGAACTTGGTTACAATGAAGTCTTTGCGCATGAGGTCCTGACCAAGTACTTGGAAACCAAAGGATTCAAGGTCACTCGTCAAGCCTATGACATCAAAACCGCTTTTCTGGCCGAATACGAATCCCCCGCCACGGCCTTGGCCATCTCCACAGGGAAGCCCGTTCGTTCTGTTGGTTTCTGTTCTGAATACGATGCTCTACCAGGGATCGGTCATGCGTGTGGTCATAATTTGATTGCCATTGCTGGTGTGGCCTCTGCTCTGGCCATCAAGACCATCTTGGAGAAACATCAAATCCCGGGTCGCGTTCGATTGATCGGTACCCCTGCTGAAGAGACCACAGGAGGCAAGATCCCGTTGATCGAACATGGGGCCTTTGATGGTTTGGACTGTTGTATGATGACTCATCCATGCCCCGCAGATGTCGTCTACCCAAAGATTCTGTCTGTCGGTGGGTTCTTGGTAGAGTACTTTGGCAGGGCCTCGCATGCCTCTGCATCGCCGTGGGAAGGTAGGGAATAAGAAAGAGAGAAAGGGAGTGGTGTACCACTCTGCTGCCGACATTTATCCGAGCTCTCTCTCATACCCTTTTTTTTTTTTTTTTTTCCTCCCCCCAAATAGGTGTGAATGCTCTGGATGCAATGGTCCAAGCGTACAATGGATTGGGTCTGCTCCGTCAGCAGACTCCCACCACCTGCCGTATCCACTGCATCATCACCAATGGTGGTCAAGCAGCCAACAGTAATGTCACCACCAAAGAAGCTGTTCATGGGAAGAATTGTCGTGTTGCGCCATGGTTAGAAAAGTCAAATACTCATATTTTTTATACTCCTGCTCTCTCCCTCCCTCTCTCTCTCTCTTGACACAAACAGTCATCCCAGAGTACGCTGCAGGAAAGGTCATGTACCGCTCTACGGTCGCAGAGGATCATGCCAAGTTGAAAGAAAAGGTCATCCGAACTGTCAAGGCCGCCGCCGAATCCACCGGTTGTACTATCAAGATCACCGAGGAAATGGAATATCAACCTTTGCCTCACAATGAACCTCTTGCCGCTCGTTATTCCGATTATTCCACTCAACTCGGTGTCCGGTTCTTGCCTCGTACAGTTCAGGAACAATTGCCCTCAGGCTCAACCGATATGGGCAATGTAGCTCATTATTTGCCCTCTATTCATCCAGTTTACAACATCAGTAGCTTGGACAGTATCCCTAACCCTGCCGTCACCAATCATTCTATTGAATTCACCGAGTTGGCAGGAAGTCTAGTGGGTCATCAGACCACCTTGCGTTCTGCTAAAGGTTTGGCTTTGGTGGCGATGGATGTCTATGTGGAGGAAGGGTTTGCGGAGGCGATCCGATCTGATTTTGAAGAGAGGGTTCTCAAGGGCAAGTCTCGTACCAAGGCCGAGGGTCTGGCTGAAGTCAAGGCCATGACAGATGCTCTCTCGCGTGTCTCGACAGGTGGATGTGGATGCCATTAAAGCAAAGAATAGAGAAGTAGAAAGAACAACAACAACAAAAGCGCTTTTTATATACATATTTTTATGGGACACTTGTTCTATACCTTTTCTCCCCTCCTAGCTTGCTTTGTATAAAAGACTACACACACAATCCCACCTCAATATATATATATAATAAAAAATCCCCTTTAAAGTCGTGCGACTGTGGGCTCTACAAGTCTTGCGACAGGATCTTGCCAATCCTCCTTGATATAGTCGGCAGCTTTCTCCGCAATCATCACCGTTGGTGCACATGTATGAGCCGCAGGAAGTTTTGGCATCACACTCGCATCAATCACTCGCAACCGTTCAATTCCATGCACATTCAATCGTGCATCCACCACCGCCATCGGATCCGTCACCGGTCCCATCTTACAGGTCGATGTTGGATGATAATACGTCTCTGCATATTCTCGCGCATATTTTTCCAAACCTGCATCGTCCGTATCAGGGATAGTGGCCTCTCCTGGAAAGACTTCTCGTCCTCCTACCTCGGGATCCTCATTCAATCGTCTAGCCAATCGTCGGATGAATTTAACCGCCTCGGCCATGACTCTGGCATCAAACGATTCCGAAAAGTAATTGGGATCAATCACAGTAGCCATCTCGGATCGAGACTGAACCGGGGATGCTCCCTTCTTGAGTGATTTCTTGGGGACAATGGTGACAGAGCCCGTGGAACAGGGGTTGAGAAGCAAGGCAATCATACTGAAATAGTTTTTGTGGTCGGGTGCCATGATCGTGGCATGTTTTCGAACATAGAAAGGTGCAAAGATGATCTCGATATGAGGCGATTCAGGTCCGCTAGCCCGTTCAATATACGTTCCTCTTGCCTTCTCTCTCGCCACAAACTCGGGTGCAATTTGTTCCAATCGTACAAAATTGACGGCCTCTCCTACTTGACTGCTCATACCTCCTGTACCCAAGAGTTGGTATCGAAGCAATGTAGTGAGAACTCGACCAAAGGCCATTTCTGTTTGGACAGTATGACTACGGTTTCGAGCCTTGAAGACTACAGAGAGTCCGAGGTGGTCGGCTAGGTTTCGACCTACGCCTGCGAGAGTGTGAACATGGGGGATGGATGGAATGGGAGCAGGACCGATTCCTGACTCGAGTAGGATATGAGGCGAACCAAACGCTCCACCACAGAGCAACACCTCTCTTACCGCCATGACCCTTCTGAGAACTAGGTTATTTTTTATGAAAAATGAATTAGTGTCAGGTCAACAATAATGCAATTACTCGACGGAGAGAAAGAGAGAGAGAAAGAGAGAGAAAGAGAGAGAAAGAGAGAGCAAAGAAAAGAACCTACCATTCTTATCGTCAATAAACTCGACCCCTGTGGCCATCTTGACACCCTTGCGCATTTGAACCAGAATTCGCTTGACTTCAGCTCCAAAGACCACTCGGATCTTGCCTCGTCCTACCACCTTGCCATCCTTACCCTTTTGACCAGCTCCTCCAGGAACAATTCCCTTTGGCTTCAAGAACGCTCTTGACAACGAGCTTCGGACTCCGTCTCGATCGATAAACGTCTGAATCTTGTTCACACCAAGGGTCGAGACTCCATTCAAATCTGGATTCAACTCCACTCCCTCAGCCACATTCGCTCGAATAAAACCCTCGGACGATCCATACAAATGATGATGCGTCACTTGCCAGGGTCCTTCTGTCCCATGGTATGCTGGATCAAACGTCTCGTACTCGGGTTTGGCCACGCGAGAGGTCTTGGGACCCCTTGGGTGTGAAGAAGGAAGTGTAGGGTCATTGAACCCTTCCGACTTTTTGAAATACGGCAAACATTCTTGATAGGACCAACCCGGGTTCCCGAACGAGGCCCATTCATCGTAATCTGAGGCAGGTCCACGATGGTACATCATGGCATTCATGGAACTGGTCCCACCCAACATCTTTCCTCTAGGTTGCTTCATCACTCGACCTCCTGCATGGGTCTGTGGAGTCGTGACAAATTGCCAATCCGTGGCCATGTCTACTGTGAGGAGATAGACAGAGGGGGTCTTGACGGTCATCAATTCATCCGTGTACCCAGCTTCGAGAACCAGGACATTGACCTTGGGGTCTTCTGCTAATCGACTTGCCACCACACAGCCGGCACTGCCGCCTTAAAAAAAAAAAAAAAAAAAAAAAAAAGAAAAGAAAAAAAAAAGTCCGATGGTTACTATCAGGATGCATGTTTGGATCAAGAAAGCACAGAAACCTCTCCATCCCCCTTTTTCCCCCCAAGAGAGTTGTACCTCCAAGGACAATATAGTCATAATGTTCGCGAGAGTCCTTGTCCTGGTTCCAGGGTCCTTTTCCTTCTTCAGGGAAATGGGTCAGGTTCGAGAGGGTGTTGAGAAATGAAAGACCGGCCTTGAAGAGACCGGGTCGTGGAGCCAACATGGTGTTTTCTTTTTCTTTTCTTTTCTTTTCTCTCTCTCTCTATCTCTCTCTCACACTCTTTTGCTGTGTGTCTTAAAAAATGAAAAATGAATGGGGCAGGAAAGGAAGAGAAAGAAAAAATGGCGGGTGTTGGTTTTTTTTTTTTTTTTTTTTGGAAACCAACCAAAAAAAAAAAAAAAAGAGTTGGGGTGGAAGAGAGAACGAGATGTTTGGGATCTGGAACAGACAAGATGAAGAAGAGATAATAATGCAGAATAAAAAAAATAAAAAATAAGCCGGAATGCCAAGCGTCCAATGTTGATTAAAGAAGAGGAAAAAGAAAAAAGAACGAAGAGACAATCTCTTTTCTCTCTCTCTCTCTCTCTCTCTCTCTTTTTCCACTTACGGCTCGGGTGTGGAAAGAACCGAGCTTTTTTATCGAGAGTATCGGCACTGTCGGGTGCTACAAAAAGTCGTACGTCGGTCTGCTTTAAGTAAAAAAAAAAGGGGGAGGAAGGGATTCTTATGGCACTCAATGGTTTGTTTGTGTTGCCTTTTTTTTTTTTTTTTTATTGCTTCTTCTCTCAAATATGGTACAATGGGGGATGTTGCGAATGCGAGCAAAAAAAAAAAAAAAAAAAAAAAAAAAGGAAAATGCTCTACTTCATAGTAGGCATGTTGACGGCAGCCTCGCTGGCATCAGCATCCTCATGGCGCCAGAGAGCAGTGACAGTCTTGGTCGAGGTGTAGAAGCTAACACCAGACTTGCCATAAAAGTTGACATCTCCTCGGATCGATCCACGAGAACCAGTGAAGGAGAACATGGGCAAGGGCACGGGAATAGGAACGTTGACACCGACTTGACCAGCATCGACTTCACTTGTGAACTTGCGGGCAGTAGCTCCACTCTGAGTAAAGATGGCAGTTCCGTTACCATAGGGGTTCTTGTTGACAATCTCAATCGCCTCATCCAAAGTCTCGGCGTTCAAGCAGACAAGAACGGGGCCAAAGATCTCCTCGCGGTAGCACTCCATGTTGGGCTTGACGTTGGTCAAGATGGTAGGTCCAATAAAGTTGCCCTTCTCGTACTTGGACACAACCAAGCCACGACCATCCAAGATCAAGTCAGCGCCCTCCTTGACACCCGACTCGATCAAACGCTCAACACGCTTGAGAGAGTCGACCGAGATCAAAGGACCAAGATCAGCATCGGCCTCAAAGCCAGAGGTGACCTTGAGCTTCTGGGCGCGCTCGACCAACTCGGGAAGCCACTCCTTGGCCTTGCCGACAAAGACGACGGTCGAGAGAGCCATGCAGCGCTGACCAGCAGCACCAAAGGCAGCACCAGTGAGCTGGTTCAGGGTATGGTTCTTGTTGGCATCGGGCATGATGATACCGTGGTTCTTGGCACCAAGGTTAGCCTAGGGAAAGGGAGAAAAAAAGAAAGAAAGAAAAAGGTATTTGTTTAGAGTCGAGAGGATGAAGCAAGAGACCGAGATCGACAACATGGCCAGGTCGACCCTTTTGAATAAAAAAGTAAATTTACCTGGACACGCTTGCCGTTACGCGAGCCACGCTCGTGGATGTAGTGTCCAGCCTGGTCACTGCCGACAAAGGAGATGGCCTTGATGTGCTCGTTATCGCAGATAAAGTTGACGGTATCACGGGCACCGTGGACAATGTTGAGGACACCAGCGGGGATGCCAGCCTTTTGGGCCAACTCGGCAAGGATCATGGTAGCACCAGGATCCTTCTCGGAGGGCTTAAGGACACAGGTGTTTCCGATGACGTTGGCAAGAGGGAACATCCAGAGAGGAATCATGGCAGGGAAGTTGAAGGGGGTGATACCGGCAACGACACCCAAGGGCTCACGGATGGTGTATGTGTCCATGTCGGTGGCGACCTCGAGGTTGTCACCCAACAACATGTGTGGGATAGCACAAGCAGACTCGACGACCTGGAGACCACGGAGAACATCGCCACGGGCATCGGCAAGAGTCTTGCCCTGCTCAAGAGTGATCGAGTGTGCGAGTCTGTCCATGTTCTCACGGATCAGCAACTGGAGGTCGAGCATCTTGCGCTGACGGTGGAGGATCGAAGTCTTCTTCCAGGTCTTGAAAGCCTCGGCAGCCGAGTCGGCAGCGAGCTTGAGTTCCTCAGGGGTGGCCTCAGGCACCAGAGTCACCAACTCCTGTGTGGCCTGTGTCACCCAATCGATATCGGAGGAGAAGAGGAATGTTTAGTCGTTGGGCGCATAGATTGCACAAAAAGGAGTCGGGTGGATTTGGACATGCTCAAAAGAGTAGACGGAAACATGCAAAACGGTAAAAGGGTGGGAAAAAAAAAAAAAAAAAAAAAAATAGAGAGAAAAATAGGATGTATGTGTATTGACCCTATTGGACTGCAAAACAAGGCATTCCATCCATTCTTTCTTGAAATGAGAAAGAAAGAATGAGATGCAACTTACAGGGTTGCGGAGCTCGATCCACTTGTCGGTCTTCGAGTCAATAAACTCGCCGTTGATGAAAAGCTTGGTGCGGGGGACAGCCGCGGCCTGGGCAGCAAAGAGCGAAGGCCGGGAGGTGGACAGGGCACGCTTGAAAGCGGGATTTGCCGTAACACGGCGCAAAGCAGTGTAGGAAAGCATTTTCTTTTTTCTTTTTTTATTTCGTAAAGAGAGAGGGGAGAGAGAGAGAGAGAGAGAGAGAGAGAGAGAGAGAAAGAAAATGGAAGAAAGAGGAGGAGAGAGGACCAAGGGAGGGAGATGGCGACCAAGGATGAGAGAGCGAGGATGAGGAGAAGAAGAAGAGAAAAGAAGAAGAGAAAAGAAAAAAAAAAGGGGGGGGGAGAAGAAAAAGACAATGAAATGAATGAGATGAACCACTCAAGGTGAACATTCTCCACTCAACGAATGAACTGAGGCCAGGCGGCTGAACCAGGTCGTGGGAAAAATCAGCACGCACGCCACACCCCCTCTCTCCTCCTCTGCCTCTGCCCCACACCTCTTCTAAACACTGTCTCCGTGCCCGCTCTCGCTCTCGCTCTCTTTCTCTTTTTTTTTTTTTTTTTGCTCTTTGCTCCAACCAGAGTCTTACCTGTTCTTTAGCCTGCTGCTGTTGCTGTTGCTGCTGCTGCTGCTGCTGTTGCTGCTGCAGGGCCAAGAGAGAAAGAGATGTGGTGTGCCCTGGACTTATCGATCTTTCTTCTTTCAACCTCCACTGTCGCCTTCTCGCCCCTCAGCCTTGACTTCTCCTGATCTTACTGGCCAATCATGCCCATCTGACTTTGAACCACTGCCTCTCTTCTTCCGTTCGATCGTCTTCCTCCCTTGTCCCTGCTCACTTTCTCTCTCTCTCTCTCGCTCTCTTCCCTTTCTTCTCTCTCTTCTCTCTCTTCTTTCTTACCCCACACCAATTTGGTCAAACTCCTCCTCTTTCTCTCTCTCTCTCTTTGCTTCCTTTTGCTAGGAACTAGAGTCCGATCTCGAGTATCCTTGGCGATCCTGTTAATTTTTTCTTTCCTTTTTTCTTTTACTTTTATTCTACCGCTTTCGCAGATCGACAATTTCCAGATCCAGGTCCACAAATTCTACATGACCCTCATAACATGCATCCTACACAACCCCCATGCAGGAAGGAAAAAAAAAAAAAAAAAAAAAAGAGTGACTCGTTAGTATATTTTTTTTTCTTTGTTCCACCCGAATAACTCCCACGGTATCCTTAGATCCTCATGGCTTACAGTATAGATATCATTTTCGCCAGGATGTTGGTGGAACAACGCCTTTTGGCGACAGTTGGTGATCACTTGGAGTCCCGGTGGATCTGTCAGTCTAAAGACACCATAACTAGAAAAGAGAAGGAGAGAGAGAGAGAGAGAGAGAGAGAGAGAGATGAAAGGGAAGAATCGTCAGCAAAGAGATAATCATTTTTACCATCAGCCAAAGAGGAGGAGAGGAGAGGTAGTATCCTTCTTTTTCCGAATGAGACCCCCTCCCCCTCCCGCCCCTAAAAGATACACTTACTCCTTATCGTATTTCGGTGCGCAGACAATAGCGATCGCTTCCGGTAGCATTAGCTGATAGGAACAATGAGTGTGGAGATCCACTGAGCTCATAAAACATGTTTGTGTAGGATGAGTCTATTTTTTTTTTTTTCATCCCATGGTCCACGGATAACCGTTACCATTGGAATAAACAAAGTTAGTCTTTTTTTTTCTTGCTTTCTCTTCCTTCTTTTTTTTTTTTTCAGTTCTTGCTCAACATGCAAAGAGTAGAGGGGGGGAACAAATACAGCCCGAGGGATGATTAAAAAAAAGCTTACATGGATCCATCCCAAGGTCATGAGATCCCGGTTACTCTGGAACTCAAAGAGCTCATCCTCGTTGGTGGTCGAACAGGTATCCGATGTAGCCGTTTGCTTTGGGATAATCAGGGTCGTCACAGTCAACGTGTTCCTGGACTGATCGGCAAAAAAGAGAGAACCTTTTTGTTAGGGGGACATACAGAGAGAGGGAGAGAGTAACTGTGACGACAGCTCTGTTCTAGTAGACTTACCAAGACACCAGCCAGAATTCCACATGTCTCTAGGTTCTTGACTGTGTTGGGTCGGACAATATTCAAAAACCTGTCAAGGAGCCTCACTGGAACGATCAATTTCCTTAGGCCCTCGGTGAAATCTACTCGACATGGAAGAAAATACAAACAATAATATCCGATGGATCGTTAGTAATAGCATTCCTCATTTTCTTCCTCCTCTCCTCCCCCTCCCCCCTTTCTTTCCTCTCCTTTTCTAGCGCTTCCGGAAATCGATGTAGCGACAATAATAATAACAATAACAAAAAAAAGCGCTACCATGAATATCCTCCTCGAGCGAGATCTTTGGAGGTAGCTTTGGTGGCGCCTGACCGTTGACAAGTGCTGGCTTCTCGGGTAACGACGGGGGCGGTCCTCTTGACAACGATGGGGATGGTTCTCTTGGCACGAGATCATTTTGGAAATGTTTGGGTGGGAGTACTGGGGCTGGTCCTCTTGACACAATGTCGTTTTCAAAGCGTTTGAGTGGGAGTGCTGGGGGTGGTTGAGTAGGTACGAGAACAGGATGTCTACAAATAGATATTAATGAACGATAAAAAAAAAATTGAGGTAGAGAGAGACGTCACTCGGATTAGCCAGATTAGCCTAGAAAGAAAGTTGATTTTGAACCAGGCAAGAAGAAAAAATATAGTCGTCTCCTGTTCCGACTCGCTTACTGGATAGGCATGGGTTGGCGACGATGATGCTCTGGGTATTGAATCTACATGCCATGTCAGGAATCAGAGAATCAATAAAAACGATTCTCTCTCTCTCTCTCGCCTAAAGAGGAATAAATTGCGGACAAAATTATCAAGTGCTTGGTTACCTGCAAGACATGTCCTACATCTTGCTGGGAATGACTAGAGTATTGATGGTGATGCTGGTGCTGGTGCTGATGTTGGTGCTGGTGCTGATGTGGATGAGGTTGATGTGAGATCGAGTGACCAGCGACCGCAGTATTAATACCAGGTACACCCGCCAGTTCTTCGGCGAGCG
Source organism: Mortierella sp. BCC40632 (assembly GCA_011634665.1). Taxonomy (NCBI): domain Eukaryota; kingdom Fungi; phylum Mortierellomycota; class Mortierellomycetes; order Mortierellales; family Mortierellaceae; genus Mortierella; species Mortierella sp. BCC40632. The sequence continues at coordinate 444,964 of WAEK01000002.1, forward strand.
ACCACCCTGAATGAGGTTGATTACCCGTCCAACGTTCATCCTGCGCTTCCTTTGTTACATGAGTCGTATGTGGCTGTAAAGAAGTCTGCTCCTTTCCAGTGTTATTGATCTCTGCAGGGCGAGAATAGTGTTGAAATGAGCTTTGTCCCTGTTGAGCGGCGGAGGCTTCTAATTCACTAGCGCGACGCGCTTCTTCTCTTTTCTTAATATATTCCTGATAGTCATTGAATTTCTTGTCTATGATTGGATTTAGTTTTTCAATTTCGTTCATGGCTACCATAGCAGTCTATATCAGATAAATATCATACCATAACGATTAGTAGGTCTGTGGATCACAACGCCTGACACTTTCTCCCTAAAAGAAAAAAAAATCCTCCAAAACCACCAAGGAGCAGTTGGCCTTATCCACACTTTCAGTACCTTTTTGAGATCCGCGATGGACTTTTTGTAGTTAGGACTACTGTATTCGCCATGCTTCCTGAGTTCTGAGATCACCAGGCTAGAGTATTACGCAACAAATCAAGACAAAAGAGAGAAGGAGAAGTGTGTTCACTTGTATGTGAGTCCCTGTGCAAAGATCCTTTGTTGTTGTTTTTGTTTTTGACACGCAGTGATTTTTTTTTGTTTCCCGCCTTTTAGTGGCACTCACTTGCAGAACCGAAGATAAAGGATATAGCATGTCTGAAGATCGCCTTCCAGCTGATAAATTCTAGCCTTGGGTGGGGCGCAACAAAAAATTCATAGTGATTCTCCTCTCTCAATCAGTGACCATGGAATGACAATCTACATGCGCTCGCATGAACAAGCAAGGGGGGCAGCCAGTTGGGTCGCGTGCAGTAGAATTTTCTCCATTTCTCTCTCTCTCTAAAAAATATATATATACCTGTTTGTAGAGATGCTCTGCGGTACGGATATAGAATCGAATAGGAGTTGAATCCACCACGATGACCGCGGCTCTCTGGTTGAGCTCCTGCCTCGAATAGCATTTCTCAACCTTTGTCCCGTGCATGGCTTTATGGATGGCTCCGTACAAGCGAGAGTGCGGGAAAGAGAGAAAGGGGAGAGAGAGAGATGGAGCTGTCTCAAGATGAAAGGCGTCGTGATGGCTGTAGTAGAGTAATGTACTTTTTTTCTCTTTCTTGGCGGCAGAAAAGCGCCCATTCGCGCGGTCACGTTTGTGACGTGCAAAGTGAACCTACTGGCGAACAACCTGCCTACAGCCTTATGCCAACCCGTGCTCTGCACCATGTGTATCTCGTATCCACTGAACCAGGTAAATCTTTTATTTACAGATATTGGGATCCCATCTGGAGAAGGGGGGGAATGAGAGAGAGAGGGTATCCCTTTTGGATTTTTTTTTTCTTTTTCTTTTCTTTCTTTTTTCCAAATAAAAAGGTATGGCATCCAATATAAACCTCAAACGATTGCACTCGGTCAACTCGACCGATCAACTACATTAGTATAAACTACTTGTAGATGTAGACCGAGCGTGGATACACCGCCGAAACAGAGCTCTTGGGCCCCTGGACAGAGAGCACATTCCTGCCCCAGCAGTTGCTCTCTTCGTAGAACTTGTATTTGTACGTGCCCTGGATCGATCGGATGCTGCGACCGTTGAGACTACGGCAGCCCATGCCAGAGACGACCTGCTTGTCACCACCATAGCCTCTGCGGGACCAGGCAATCAGCGTGTTACGACGATCGTCGTCATCATCATCATCGTCGTCGTCGTCGCGTTCGAGAATCTTGAGCGAGCTCGGGTAGATGATCGGATCGATCCTCTTTACAGGAGCTGTCTTGGACGAGAACAGGGCCTTGCCGCGGCAACGGCTTTCCTTGTAAAAGGTGTAGCGCATATTGGACCAACCTTCAAAGCTACCGACAGCACCACCGTCGAGCGTATAGCAACCCTTGGTGTTCTTGTTGCGTTGCTTGTGGCCCTTGTATCCAGGAGACGACCAGACGGTAAAGTACGAGGTTCTTGCTGCCTCCACCGTGTCATTTACAGGTGGAGGGGTAGGGACTTCAGCCATTGAAGAGCTGGTGTCAATCGGAGTTGCCTCTTGAGTCTGACCCGCAGCCAGGGTGGCCAAGGCGGCAATTGGAAGGAGGAAGGAGAACTTCATTTCAGACTCTTCTTTTGTGTGTGAGTGTGTGCAAAGAAAAGATGCTAGTAGAGGAGTGGAAGGAGATGCTGTTGGAGTAGTTCGTATATCCAAGAGAGGCTGGGAGTAAGGGCCTTTTATAGACGGGTTTTCCTTCGCAATGTGGTCATTCCCGGCCTGGAACCAGCAACTGGATCCTGTCTTTGACCTCAGGCTGAGGCGCCTGGAAAGGTAGTCATTGCCTTGATATCTTTGCTGAATAGGGTTAGGAGAGATGTCTTCGCGACTCACCATGCAAGGAACGCGCCACCTTTTTTTCCTTTTTACAGGGGACGCACTCTGTTTTATGCAAGTCATAGTAACCGCCTTCGTGGGACAGGTATGTCTGAGGACAATAATAGAGCCAATAGTGCTGGGTAGAGGAGAGACTCTTAGGCTCCCTCCAGGATACAAGTGTCGCATCACCTCCTCTCAAGGCCGTTGCTGGCTTTAAGAAGCGCCTTGCTCGGGCAAATACTTTTGGACAGGTCTCTACCACAGTGGTTCCAGCTTACTCTGATCTCTGCGTCAGCTCAGTTATGCTGGCACAAATTTGACACAGCTCCCCTTTCTGGGGCAAGCGAAGAGAGAGAGAGAGAGAGAGAGAGAGAGAGAGAGAAAACGAGAGGACGAGAGAGCGAGCACCCTCTCGGGGGTTGGAATGGGGAACAATATGGGTCCGGCCTTTGATCCAAAGCACGGCCGTTACCATTTTGGTGCACCTCTCGAGATATGACCCTTCTCCTCCTACCCCTTCCCCATCCTCTTTGCTACCTCTTTCTCCGTCCTGTGCGTGCGTGTCCTCCTTCCAATTGTAGCACGGCTCTGTCGTAGATCAGGACGAGATGAAGAGCTGTATGTCAAAATATCTGCAGAAGAGGAAGACAGATTGGACAGAAATGGCCATTGTGAATCGCTCAACATTCCCCAAACGGTCGAGTTGCAGCCAGTCGTGCAGCGATGCAAAAAGGGAAAACGGGGATCCAAATAGCTCTTTTTCTTTCTTTTCTTTGCTGGATCTGTTCTTTTTTGCAGAGCTGGGAGCCTAGTCCGGCCCTGCGTGTCCTCCTCGCGCAAGGCTAGTGGCTCAGCGGGGTGGATCTGAAAGCTGCTTTTGCACAAACACTCAGCTTGCTATAGGAAAAGAAGGATCCTGAGGCTCCACAATGTCTTAAAACGGAGGGGCAAGCGTCTGTACGTGGAGTGGCTTTCTCCCAAAGCAGACCAAGTCGGCCAGAAGGCAGAAAGAAGAAGAAAAGCTGTGAATGAAGAGCCGCGTGTTAGACGATTTGGAAGAGAGGCATCCTGACATTCTTTTTTTGAGCAGCACCGCAAGAGTACTGTGTACATATCTGGCTAGTAATAACACAAGGTCCACGGTCGTTGTCCATAGATATTTTATTTTTCTTTTACTTTGGAACCTATATCGGATTTCAAGGTCCACCGTGATTCCGGGGGTTGTTCAGTTGAATGGGCATGGGCCAGCTCGTAGGACCCTTCAGCCAATCACTGATCATGAGGCTGAAAGCATGGGGGAACAACAGAGATTGATTGGCCAGGAGACATCTCAACGATCGCCTGTCCGAACACAGAACCGACGATGCCCGAAAAGAAGGCGGAGGTAGACTAGCTCTGTTGGAGGCAGGCGACTGGAGGGCCCTATTCCATCTGTTTGCCCGACAGGTGTCTGGAGTACACCCCCCCCCCCAGAGCGTCGGACGAAGTTCCTCAGATAAAGTCCATTCTCAGCCCAGAGAGACTTGTCCTCTCGCCAGGCAACGGCCTTTGGATACGCTAAGCAAGCGATATGTGGACTGCAGTGCAGCCCGAAATGTATTGTACGCCCGTCGAATCCTCGGTATGGTCGTGTGAGTGCTCTCATCTTTTTTTTTTTTTTTTTTTTTTTTTTTTTTTTTCCTGTTTTCCCCTGGCCCTGACGACAGTTACTTTGTTTGGTTGATCTTGAGGTCCCGACTTGAACGTAGGACCCACAGTTGTATAAATATTCGCCATGACAAAAGTGAACATCCTTACACCCCAAGTCGTCCTGCCTCTTCTCTCTTACCAGAAGCAGCCGCCTTCTGCCTCTCTCTCTCTCTCCTCCTATCTCCACCTCTATCCTTCTCACTCTCGTCCTCTCTCCTTCCTTTCTGACAACTCACTCTTCTCCACCCATACACTCTCCACTTTCCGACATTCACTCCCCTTCTACCTTTCACAACACTCGCTAGCCCAACATGATGGTCCCTGGCGATTATACCTTTCTCTTTGCCCTAGGCATGATCTTTGCCTTCATCGACTCTTTCGGTATTGGTGCCAACGATGTCAGTAACTCTTTTGGAGCTGCTGTCGGCTCTGGTGCCCTCAACCTCAAGCAGGCCGTCTTCATTGCCTCGATCTGTGAGTTCCTTGGCGCTTTCCTCATGGGTTCATCCACAGCCGACACCATCAAGGGAGGCTTGATCGATGTGAACCTCTTCAGCTCCCAACCCGAGTTGTTGATGCTTGCTATGGTCTGCTCCTTGGTCGGCTCCTCCACTTGGGTCCTCTTTGCCTCTTCTCGCGGTCTCCCTGTCTCGACCACCCATGCCATTGTCGGTGCCATTACTGGTGCCGGTATTGCTGGCTTTGGTATCAGCACTGTCAAGTGGGCCGGTGTTGGCAAGATTGTCCTGAGCTGGATCATCTCGCCCATCATTGCCGGTATCGTCACCGCACTCATCTTTTTGGTCACCAAGTTCTTGATCCTCAGACATCAGGACTCTCTCAAGCGTGGTTTGACGGCCATCCCCTTCTACTTTGCCATCACCATCTTTATCAACGTCTTTTACATCATCTTCAAGGGTTCGCCCGGCCTCAGTCTCTCCAAGTTGCCCATCGGTGGTATCATTGGTATCTCGTTCGGTATTGCCGCCGTCGTCTTTCTCTGGTGCCACTTTTTCCTCAAGGTCTACCTCCGTCGCAAGCTCGAGGATGAGGAACCCCTTCGCTGGTACCACGCCTTCTACATCCGCTTCGTCTCCAAGCGTACCAAGCCTGTTGAGCAGGTCGAGCAAGGTGGCAAGGATGGAAAGAGTGGTGAGGCTGGTCTCGAATCGGACGGTTCTGTGAACAGCGGTCTCGAGGCCCTCGATGACTCTGAGAAGCCTCTCTCGCTCTTCCAGCGCATCAAGAAGAAGGCCTTCCACGGCTTGAACCAGGACATTACCCGTAACACCGAGGCTGTGGATAACATTCACGATAACTCGACTCGTTATGACCCCATTACCGAGCAACTTTTCTGCACTCTCCAAGTCTTGACTGCCTGCTTTGCTTCTTTTGCTCACGGTTCGAATGACGTGGCCAACGCAATCGGTCCCTTGACAACAATCTACTTTGTCTGGCAGAATGCTAAGGTTGATGTCACGGGTGCTCCTGTCCCCGCCTGGATTTTGGCCTATGGTGGTATCGCCATTGATATTGGTCTCTTGACCTATGGTTACAAGGTCATGGCTACGCTCGGTAACAACATTACCTACATGTCGCCCAGCCGTGGTTTCAGTGTTTCTCTTGGTACCTCCTTGACCGTCTTGACCTGCTCCAAGCTTGGTTTGCCCGTCTCGACCACCCACTGTATCACAGGCTCGACCACCGCTGTTGGTCTTGCTAGTGGTGGAGGTCGCAAGTCGATCAACTGGAAGATTTTGGGTTTGATTGCCTCTTCCTGGATCTTTACCTTGCCCGCCGCTGGTTTGGTCAGTGGCCTCATCTTTGCCGTCATCATCAACTCGCCTCACAAGCTTTAAATGAGAAAAAGGGGCATCCTTTTTTCTTTTCTATTCTTTTCTTTTCTTCTCTTTTTCCGTGTATATCCCATCCCATTCCCCAGTCCTTCCTATATTTTAGAATTTCATTGTACATTACGCTCTATGAGTAACCATAAAGACTAAATATACAAAAAAAAAAAAAAAAAAAAAAAAAGATCCTTCTATGGGTGAATTCTTTGTGGGCGGTTAACGTATGTACTTTTTCATACTTTCATTTCGCTGATCGAGTTCTTCCTCCGGAACCCTTTTGAAAAAAGAATATGCAATAATATAGTAGGTAGTTGGAGAATATCGCCCTCCCCCCCCTTTTTGTGTGAATGATCAGGAGGTGCAATGTAGATCTTCTCTCCTCTCCCTTTCTCTATCTTCCAACACTAGCACAAACTACTTGCTTTCCCTCCCCTAGGATCCAAAACAACACGCGTCCTACGAGGCATTTTTTCTCCTCTCTCCCCTCCCCCCTCTCTCTCTCTCGCTCTCACAAGCTTTTTTTCTTCTCTGGCCAAACGTGATCATAGGCTACAGCCTGCCTGTCTGCCGTTTTTTTTTTTTTTATACTCAATCCGCCACCTTGTCGGGGGCCGTATTTAGCATTTGAATGCAGCAGGTGGTGTCTCTGGCTCCGAAAACTGCTGATGCGTCATGTCTCAAACCCAATGTTTGCCTCGAATCCTCGTTTTTTTAGGATTACGGCAGGTGGTGTCCTACTTTTTTTTGAGAGAGAGAGAGAGAGAAATAGAAAAAAAAAAAGCGAGCCCTGCTCTCATTCTTTTTTGGCTCTTGGATAGATGCGTTCAACAGGTCCCTACTCTTGCCCCCATTAGCAATTATGGATGGTCGGGGGTACCTACTGTACCTACTGCACAAACATCTACTACTACTACCCCCCTTCAGCCTCTAGTTGTTAATTGGTAGACTGGTTGCCCAGTTCTGATAATGAAAATGTTAATGTGATATGTATGTGGAGTATCAAGGGTCTAATGACTATATGAAAGCAATATTTTTCATTGTGAATTTCGCCGAAACGAACGAATCTAGAATAACCCTCGTCTGCCTCAAAGGGCGATCGAGACTTACTCATGGGCGTCCATCGTTGTAGACGTGATCCTTGTAATCATCCATCTTGTACTGTGCTTCGTCAACACAGATCTTTGTCCGCCTTTTATTTCCTCTCTCATATCCCCTCTTTCCTTCCAAGGTATAAGCATGAAGGCGCCTCTCTTGGTCTTGAGATATCCAAATCGAAACTCTCTGTCAACTCGGCCCTGTAGCAAACAACCAAGCCGATCGATATGGGGGCAAAGGTTGTCATTTCGAAGTCTCTTTCGATTTTGCCTTGTAGCATGGACATGACCATTGAGACGGCGAGACCCAAAGGCGTGGAACCAGGATTTCAGTAAGTATATCGTGTCAGTGTGTGGATGGTCTATTGAGATTGTCAAATGAGATCTCCGTGGCAAAGTTGATACATCTCTCCTTCCGAGTCTGTCACCCAATCTCTCTTAATCAAACACACTGCCATAAAAGTTTCCTTCGTTGCAGCATTGCCACTGGAGAGCGTCTTGTGCTTGGCTCCAAAGCTTTTCAGACTCTTTGACAGAGAAAGGCATTCGGAGTGGAACAGGTAAATCTCTTGGGATAGGATATAGATTGACTAAGACAAGAATACCTCTGACTTTCGACGGTAAGCGTGGTCAAACTGATGCTTTGATAATAAAAAGTGGGCTTGGAACCAGTGAAAAGAATTTAGCACACACAAAAGTACACTGCCGTTTAGAATCTACAGACAGGTGCTTCTAATCAATATCTAATCCTTCTTTCCTTTCAATAACACTAGGTCAAGGGATGGGACACTAATGAATTATGAGGACGGGGAAATGATGACTACAGGATTCTACCGACAGGGACGACTACGAAAGGATGCTCTGAAAATTTTTGTGGTCCAATAGACAGAGGATACACAAATGGAAGGAACCATGAGCGGATCAAACCGAGAAAAGGTACAGCTCGATGCATTTCAAAAATCTGTGTATTTTGACTAAACACGGAGTGTGCTAATGGAGCGATACCCACACACACGCGCACCTCTTTGGCTCTACTTTTATGCTGTGGCCTAAATACTTATCTTTCTTTTCCCTGTCAGAACCACGGTCACCACGTTGATCTTCCCATCGGATAGTCTTTTCGGTCCTTCAAAAAAAAAAAAAAAAAAAAAAACGAAAAGCAGCAATTGACTGCATTGAAAATTCAAGGTAATGGGTTCCTTGTCATTTCTAGCTTCACGAGTAGGGTGCATCGATGTACGGTATTATTTTGAGGACAACTATTTGGAAAGAGCTGCAGAGCTGCCGATAGCTTCAACCTGCCACCACTCAAGAGCAGCATTGAGAACGCGCTGGTGTCGACTCAAAGTCTACAAAGTCATGACGTCCGGTTTGTTCTTAGGAGATGCGTGTTACGGATAACTTGTATCAGCAGTTTCTCTCTCTATTTAATAAACGAGAAAAAGTTGGGATTGGTATGACAACTCTCTTACCTCCACTAGTCCCCGACCACACATCTCGTTTACTCATCAATCCCTGCTGTAGATTGACAAGACCCATAGCCTAAACAGCGTGAATACTCAAAGGCCATTAAAAAGACAAAAGAGCGAGCAGGTGAGACCATTCCAGAGCATTGAGCTCCCATCATAGGCGCTGTGGAGCATGTCCCAAGTGCAAAAACGCTTTATAGTGAAAGACAGGCAAACATGGAGAGCCGATTACCTATCAACGCTTTTATCAAATAACAGACGCCAGCTCTACCTGAAGCCCTCTCATTTGGATCACGCATATCTAAAGTCAACATTGCTGTCGAGTGGAAAGCAGTGTTCTCCTCACTTCTGATGAATTCAGAGGTCTACATGCATAGGTAAGTCAGCTTGACTCTAGAAAGATAGAAGGAAAAGAGTAAATAGAATGAAAAAAGGAGTTAAACTATAACCTTTTTTTTTCTGACCTCCTTGTTAAAGGTCAAGACGATCCTTTGAGAGGAGGTTTGACGAATTTGGAACGTTTGACCGTACGGTTGATCTTCTTTTTCATGCACACGGGCAAGAGCTTGCCAATCTGGGGCTCAAAGCTGCCAAAACCACTCAGCTGGACACTGGAATTTAGCACCGCAAAATCATCAAGCTAAACTGCACCATCATGGATAATCCCCATAAGACTGTAAAAAAAAAAAAAAAAAAAAAAAAAACCTTTGGCCACACTTCAACAAGTCAAGCGAATGATCTGTGGTGAAAGTGGTTTTTAGTAACGAGATATCTACCTCTAGAGTTCTATCGAAGATAAGAGTCCCCCCTCTTCTTCTCCTCTTACACTGGACATTCCCTTGTCTTCTCTAGTTCTATTATTGGAGACCAAAGTAGAGCTTACCCCAGCTCGGTTTAGTCTCTAGCACACACCACCTCCTCCCCTGAAAGAAAGACGACCCTCCAACAACGTTTTTCTGACACCCACAAAACATAACAAAACCCGCAGCATATCATCAATGCTGATATCGTCCTTGATTTCTCTCAGTGTTGGAGGGTAGCACCTTGCGGACACTGATTAGCAGCCAAGGACATTCATTGCTCACGTGGAAATTCTCTAGTATCCTCTACCTTCTCAGAGGTATCAAATCAAGATGGAGAGAGATCTCTCGAACCAAAAAGAGTTTTGCCCGCAGTGATCCCCCTCCCCCCTCCCCCCCTTTTTTATGTGATTGACGAGGATGACGTTATCACATCCTTACCTACATCCTTCTCGGCACTGCTCAATAGTCAAGAAAAAAAAATTGATATCGAATTTGAATAGGTAGGTCGGTTCTTTGTACATTTGGTAGGGAGGTTCGATATGCTACAGATACTATGGCTTTTAAACAAAGGGGGGGAAAAAAGAAAAGAAAAGAAAAGAAGGAAGGAAAGAGAGAGGGGGGAACATTTCTATATAAAATTGACTTGAAGGATATCTTGGACTTTCTTGAATGGGTTGTCCTGAGTTGGATTTAGGTATTGTGTTTTTTTTTTTTCTCCTACTCTTTTGTTTTGTTTTGTTTTGTTTATGTTTCCAACTGCCCTATTTCGTTGTTTTGCTTTGCTTTTGTTCTCTTGGCATTCTTTGGGCAGAGGAAATCATTACAAAATGAAGGTTCTTATGCCTCCATTTCGACCTCGGCTTCACCCACACCCGAGATCTCTACATATGCGTTATTGTCCTGCTCCTGCTGGAGCAAATCATCCCGATCATCGAATCGGACGACCGACTTGTAACTATAGTGATGATTTGAATCCATTGTCGTCGACTCTTGATCATTGAACACAGGTGCTCCAAGCGAGAAGGGTGAAATATACTCGATCGGATAAGTCTGTTGGGCCTCCTCGGTCGCCGTCAGAATCGTGGCCGTGGTCGTGTTGGTGGTCGCAGAGCAGAGCAACGTTGGAGATGAACCCGCGACACTTGCTGATGAATCCTCCACCAACGTCTCCAGATTCGTGGTATCAATCATAATCCCGAGTGCACTCGCTGTGGCCGAAGATGAGAGAGCTGGAGCTGATGAAGAGTAGGCCAAATGTTGTGGCTGGGCTGGTTCGTCTTCATCGACTCCCTCTCGCAACTGTCGTCTCCGTCCCAAAACATCCTTGAGCTCGTGGACCATCCTTGTCGAGTTAAAAGTCTTTGCTTTCTTTTGTTCTTCTTGTTCGCGCAACATTCGTTGGTGCTGGATTCTCTCAGCTCGGGTCATCTTGGGGCCCGTTCCCATGGTGCTTCTCGAGATTTCAGCCAACTCCTGTTCAGTCGAGGCCTCAAAAACCTCTTCCCGCTTAGCGGCTAGGCTCATGAGTGCCTTTTCGTCTTCGTGCAGCTCCATCGAGTCGATGACTGGACCCAGGCCTGTCTCGCCATGATATGGTAGTCCTGCACCATGCATGTCTTGTTGAAAGGCAAGATCACCATCAGCCATGTGATTGAGATGTGAAGTATTCCCGGATGAAGAAGGGTCCATGACCAGTGTGAGTGCCGATTTGCCATATTGCCATTCGGATGCCATCATTGAAATATCCTCGCTGATAGAATCGTATTGTAACTCGAGTAGCCTCTGCTTTTCCACGTCCGTGGGATCTATATGCCATTACAGACAATTAATGAAGGGGAGGGAGAGGGTCAGCAACGTGTTGGATGATATCCATCGGTTGATAAAAAGAAAGGGAAAGGTCATCTACAAGACATTGACTGTTTACCATGGCGAATAGCCTCCTTGATGTCCTCGTTGCAAATATAAATCTTTGCCTGAACTCCACGGATGTGCTGCTCGAGCGAAGCGAGGCGATGAACAAATGGCTGGAGTCGCTTGTCCTGAGGGCTGTCATTGTTGCTCTGGGGATCAATCCTGGGCAGGGTATCTATTCGATCCCAGTATATCGAGAAAGAGAGAGAGAGAGAAAAGAGACGTTAGATCGATGGCTCTTTTCCAGAGACGCACAATCTAGACAGGACTCCTAGACATGGCATGGTATCACTTTGGATTAGATCATAAGATAATAATAAAAATAATAAAGACTTACAAAGCTCAGTATCAAGCACCTTGCTCAAGTCATTCACAAGGTCATCGATTCCCGCCATGCCCTCTTGCAAGACATCCCGGACAACAGACCAGTTCTTGTCATAATCCCTCAATGCATGAAGTCCCTGGCGGCCCTTGCGACTCTTTCGACGGATCGAAAGCAACTCGCAAAGGAATTCACGGCGGTATCCATGCATCCGTTGAAAACTCTTTCGCAAACGCTCCAAGGACGTCATCTCGGGTGCGGCCATCATCATGGGTGACTCATCTCCGGGGTGAAGGTAGGCGCTTGATCGAGGAGAGATATTGGCAGTTGAGGATCCTGTTGCCGAGTCAGACTCTTCGCCTTCTGACGCAGACCAAGAAGTGTGATGCTGGCGCGTTGACCGAACATGAGAGTTGGCGCGGATGGTACCAGATGGACCAGAAGCGGACTCTCCAAAGACTCTGCTATTCCGGTTGGATCCTGTCACGGTTCGACTCCGGCTTCTTAGGTTCGAATTGCGTCGAGCATGTCGGCCACGGTTGGGATGAGGGCCAGCCTCTGGGAGGATGGCAATGGTGGTTGGAAGGGGTGGGCGGACCTCTGCAGTGGGCGAGGAAGTGAGAACCATGTGGTCGCTGTCCATGCTACGGCGGTGATTGTTTCCTGTCATGGATCCAAAGCGAGGTTCGTGCGCACCTGCAGCACCATCGTGTTCGCCGGGAGAGTCGGGGCGGGACGAGGGAGTGATATGGTACATGTCGAGGAGCGTACTGAGCCGTTTGGGGTCAATGTGCGACTGCAGCGTTTCGGTTGACTTTTGGAAGAGAGCAGCGCTCTTGACGAGAGCGGCGACGAGCTGGGCGCGGACGAGGTTACAGCGACGAGTTTTGGAGGCATGTTCGATACGGGAGATGGGAGCGAGTGGGGTGGAGAGACGGTAGCCACGGGAGACAAGTTCGATTTCCTGGATGACCATGATGGCGCGGTTGATTTTGGCGTCAAAGGTGTGGCAGTGGGAGACAAGGGCCTGAAGAGATCGGAGGGCCTGGTTTTGGGCCATCTGGATGTTTCTCCTTCGCTGTGCGCACATGGGAGGCGTGAGTAAGCAGGCAGGACGAAGGAGGAACCATGACGACGATATGAATTATTTGGGGAGAGAAAAAGTGGAACAAGGAAAGCACATAAATGGATTAGTGGCCGAGAAGAGCTGTTATTTTTTCTCTTTCTTTCTTTCTTTCTGTTCACAGCAACCACATAGACACGAGATAACCTAAGACATTTGTTCTCTCTCAGGTCATGTCATTCTCCGGAGGAATAGCAAGACGCGTGTCCCTGTGTGTGTGTGTATGTGTGTATGTGTGTGTATGTCTATTCTTTACTTGTCCCAGTAGAAAAAAAAAAAAAAAAAAAAAAAAAAAGCCAATTGACACACCAACACACTCCCGCCCGTGTGACCGGGTCCACGACCCAGGGACAAACACCGAACTCCCTCTGATTCACTCACAAGGAACCGGATCATCCACGCGGACGAAGCAAGGGCAAGCGAAAGAGCCGAAGACCGACCGAGAAGAGGACGAAGCCAGGGCGTGGCCCCGATCCGTGACTTTGCTGCCACGGTCCGGGCCACAATCGTTGCCATCGTGCCTGCTCCGAGTACATAACCGAAACGACCAGGTCGAATACGGACAGGATACTCGACGCTCATGGGGGTCTCTGCCCGGCGACCACGCTCGTGCAGGTGAAGTGTAGCGCTCTTGTTGAGAAAGGGCGAGGTGCAGATCAAGTACTTGAAGCGCTCTTCAAACTCGGCGTCATCCGAGTCAGAGGCTGAAGGCAAGAAAGTATGCTAATCCAGGAAGAAGGAAAGAAAAAAAAAAAAAAAAAAAAAGATGCATGGTCAATGGACGGTAAAAAAGAGTTTGTCTTCCTGGGAAACGTTGGGAAGGCAAAGGGGAGAGAGAGAGAAGGATGAGGTGATCAGGCGTATCCCTCCTGAAAGAGGAGGAAACAAAAAGGCTGCAGTTGGGAACACATGCCCTTCTTCCCTACATCCCCTGCACACCTGGGTGGGGAGAGTGGTGGGCACAATAGGAAAACAGTGAGAAGGAAAGAGACTCCAGGGTTGCACCGCTGTCCATTCGAACCTACCGAGATGTACTCGACCAGATGGGCCAACATCCCAATCGCATTATGCGCGATCCTGCTACCTATCGAAGGCTGTGGCGGTTCTGGCTCATGCACAGGGACAGTGACATGCTGGAGATTAATCCCTGGCTGCTCGGCCTGGATCTCTATTCATGTGTTCATTTGTTCATACAAAAAAAAGATTAAAAATGGGGAGTCAGTCTCCGAGTTTTCTTTCAGATTATTCAGGACATGCTCTCACTGGCGAGAAAGAGCACGGAGCGAGTTGAATCACCTTGCAGGTACTGGGCAAATGGCGAGTCTTCATATACAACAATGTCCGCCATGGAGGTCCTGCTCCCTATGAGGAGGCGATGGGCGATGGGGGCGTGGGCAGGGTGGCGAGGCTCAGGCGCCGTGCGGAATGGGTATGGGCTGGAATGCCAGGTGAGAAGAAAGAATGGGGAGGCACAAGAAGGGATGGGAACGACAGGTAGGGTGGTAGAGAGAAGAATGAGAACTGGGGAATGAAAGAGTGAGATCAGGTGGGGAGAAAAGAAGGTAGTTGGTTGGTTGGTCGGTTGGTTGAGTGGGTCAACTGATAGTTGGTTAGCTGGTTGGTCAGTTGGCTAGTAAGTTGGTCGGCAAGTGAGTGAGTGGGTGAACTGATGAGATGTCCGGAGTGGAGGACTGTTGGCGAATGAGTCGTGAGTGGGCGTGTGAGAGATGCTGGTTGCGAGCGGAGGCGAGGAGCAGAGGCAGAATTGCAAACAAGGAGTGGAGTCAGATGGGCAGACTGGATGAACAGGAAGAAGATGGATCGATGAGAAAGAGAAAGAGAGTGAGAGTGAGTAAGAAAGAAAGAAAAAGCGAGAGAAAGTGTGTGTGTGCATGAAAATGATCAGTCGATCACTTGTGTTGAGAGAGAGGGAGAGAGAGAGAGAGAGAGCAAGAGAAAGAAGAGAAAGAGAGCAAAGAGAAAGAGAGAGAGAGAGAAAGAGAGAAAGAGAATGAGAAAAAGAGAGAGAGAAAGAGAGAGACGAATGCGGCAAGGCGGAAAAGAACATGGTCCTTTGTTGCATGAAACCATCTATCTCTTGCTTTGCTTAGCTCGTTTGTACAGTTACTGTGCTTGTTCTTGTTCATAGTCGCCTCTCTCTCTCTCTCTCTCACTCTTTCTCTCTCTCCGAGTAAAAAGGCTCATTTGGGATCCCAATCCCCTTCCCCCCCCCTACCCCTCCCCACCTGTGGCCCCGATCAGTCTACAGAAGTGAGAAAGCATGAGAGACTCTTTCTTTCTTTCTCTCCGCTAAACTTTTTCCTCCGCTTCCCCTGCTCTCGTCATTTGGCATCTTTTCCTCTTCCTACTGTCACCCCTGCCTTTCTAATAAACTCGTCTCCTTCGTTTGCGTCAGTCCGCGGTTGGCTTGAACATTGTCTGCTCGGAATAGGGCCCTTTTCATTCTTCCTCTCTTGTTTCTCTCTTGGTGTCAGTCAGTACAACACATGCCTTTCCGGGTCCACCGCCCGAAGGATCCACTTTTCCAATTACACATTTTCAGTGAGCACTTCAAAATAGGAATGCCATTGCGCATTGAGCTCACACAGCCCGGCTACATTATTGGACCTCGCTCCCTTTTCGGGTTCCATTGGCCATCTCACTGTTTGGCTCTCTCTTTCTCTCTTTCTCTCTTTCTTTCTCTCTTTTTTTCTCTCTTCGCCTCCGCCTTCATTTCTCACTTGACCCATGGTACCTCCTGGGTCAAAGTCTGCGCATAATTGCTTATGGTATGGAAACATGGAGCATATCAGAGTCGATAAATAGGCAAGACTCTCCTAGAGAGAGAGAAATGACCCTCATGAGGTATTTGCCGCATATCGCAGTAAAGAAACCTCGTCAGATCGGAAGGCAGTGCTAGACGAAGGAGAGGTTGCAGACCCCATCCATTCGGCCACGTCTATGCAAGAAAAGAAAGCGGACTCTTTGGCAAGAACGAGAATGGGCTCGTGCGCAAATGCATGGAGAGGAAGGAGGGGCTATTCATTCCTCTCCTCTACCTAATCTTCTTCCCCCTCCCCCCTTCCAAAAGGCCCCATCGGACAAGCATCTCACAGAGGAATCTATGAGCCGTGGGTCCACTTTTGTATGTCTTTTGCCAAGACTCATTCCTTGCCCGTCAATTGGTTTTGTAGAGTCACTCAGTTCAAGTAAGCGCAATGGTGGTCGGTGCAACGGCCCCCTTGTTCCTTGGCGCAGAAACCATTCCCACTAGGCCAAATTTGCCTTTTGTGTCCGATATCCGATACTTTAAGATGAGACTAGAAGGAGAAGCATGGCAATGACCTGGACTGTAAGCTTCGTTGCAGTTTTTTGTGTTCATTGTGCTACCACAAGGAAATCCGTTCAAAAGGGATAGTTGGATAAAGAAAATAAAAGAGAGAAGAGAGAGAGAGAGAGAGAGAGAGAGAGAGAGAGAGAGAGAGAGAAAAGTAGCAGTTACTTCGGGCATGTGCAAGTCATTCGCTCTCTGTTTGTCCTCGCTTCTCTATCTAACAAACCACGCAAAAGCACCCAGAGACACGCGGATTCAAACAACAGAGCATTCTAGGCAGCGACTACTTGAGAGCCGCTGTTTGGTTTGTCAGGCTTGCTCGTGCGTGAAATGAAGAACCCAAATATAAACGTGAGAGCAGACAACTCTTTTCGGCTCCGTTAGCCTCCAAGAGTTGTCTGCGGACCGAACTATTAGCAATCAGCGGTGCACCCTTCGATTGGGTCATATCATTGGGGCCTTGGCGATCTTGTGTGGGGAAAGGGACCAGGGTTGGTGTGTTGTGGGGGTCAAATCCTACTCAAGAGAGCGACTCCGATGAAGCTCTGACCAAACTAGTTAAGCTGCCAAGCCGTGCCCTCGCCTAGAAGAGAATCAAGGTGACTGTCTCTGCTCTCTTTGGAGCAATACAGACAGAGGCTGCCTATCGATACAGAAAAAAAAAAAAAAAAAAAAAAAATAGCAAGAATGGCTGTGTAACCTTGCTGAGTAGATTTCAGGAACATAGAAGACGCGTCTTGTCTACCAATCATAGGATAACAAGGACAAAGCGAGGCTGTGTGTGATTGCATATATGTGGGGATGTTTCCTCCTGATGGCCGATAAATAGGGGAAGGAACGCCAGGATGGTCCGCCACGCTCACACACACACTCTCCCACAGTGATATCCGACAGTAGCCGCAGCGACTCGGTCAGTCAGACCCTCCTGGGAGGATAACCTTCTCCTTGAAGACCCTTCTTCTTCCCACACGCACAGATGGGCCTCCTGAGAAAAGAGAAAGAGTGTGTGAATAGAGTCCCTACCCCACACACCCACACAGTGACTCCTTTCGGTCCTATCCTCCCCAGCAGAAATAGCAGCTGGCACGAGCCCTTGTGGGGATGATATCCAACCCATGCCCATGCCAGATGACCACATTGTCCAGCACGCTCCTCTCCTGAAGACCACGATTGTCTATGGGGCTTTTCTTTCCCCTTTATATCTCTGTTCGGTCGTCTCTTTCACCATCTCTATGATTGTCTGTCCCCTCATTGCCCCCCCCCCTCTTCTCCCTCTTTGAACCATCGCATCTCTTGGGATGGTATGACTCTCCTACACGGATGCTCCTGATCCATGGTCAGAACGAATGGACACTGCCTCCCATCTTCACCACCACCACCACCACACACACAAATTTTTATACAAAAGCAGAGAGGGAAAGGGGAAGGAAGGAAGGAAGGAAAGAAGGAAGGAAGGAGAAGCATGCACACAGTCATACCCCTGTGCCCTGTGAAAGCATACCAGCAGGAGGAGACAAGTCTTCATTGCGGGGAACGATGTTCTGCCCCATTGGCCCGCACACCTGCACGGTGCTTGACTTACAGATACGCATGCATACGCGAGCATGGTCGGAATACCATCCTCTACTCTGCACCAGAGACCCCTCCTCCCTTCCTGGGCTCCCCTCATTTCCCCATGTCCGCGTGTCATCCTCTTGGCGGGAGGTGCTCTACTTTAGTTGGGCCCTTACACATCTTCAGATCCTGAGGCTTTGACCATTCTAGCTCTTTTTGCTCTCTCTAACTTTCTCTCTTTCTCTCTTTCTCTCTTTCTTTCCCTCACTCTTTCTCTTTGTCCTTCTCTCTCTCCTTGTGACCGCACGGCCTCCTGTCCCTTCATAGAAACAACGACACATGAAAGGAGAGAATGAGAAGGTCCGAAGGGGTGAGATAAGGAGGAGAGACCCACAGCGAATGCCTCTCCTTTCCTCTTCAGCACACAAACACATACGTAGTTTGCTTTCGCCTTCTTGTACTCTCCTTTCTTCTCTTTCTGTCTCCTTATACAGTGGGAGAGTCTCTCCGACACCCACGCGCCTGGTCCTTGTTCACGTCCGCACCCTCGTCTTTTGTTTTTTTTTTCTTCTTCTTTTCTTGTTTGCTCTTTTCCGCTCTCACCCATTCCATTCTTCCCTAGTGACACGGGCAGTCTATCACAGAAAGAAAGAGAAAGGGAAAGGAAAAGTGTGTGGGAGAAAGAGAAAGTGAGAAAGAGAAAGAAGGAAGAAAGAAAGAAAGAAATCTTCACTGAGCTGACAGATCCATTGTAAGGACCCATGGATTGTGTCAATGTCGGCTGCCTGCTTCTTCTCGCATGCGCCCAGTCCGTCACTCGACCCTTTTCGGCCCGTTTCTCTCCCTTAACTATTCATCCATCACCCGTGCCTCGCTTCACAAGTCTGCCTTTGCCATCTGTCAAAATCAGGATCCTTTGCCTTGGTCCGTGGCCCATGCCTGAGTGTCTAGACTAGTTCTGGAAGACCTTCCGTGGGGTATTCACCGCTTTACCATTTCGCTGGTCCGTCAGTTTGTACATTTCTGGCAGATCCTTTTGCCTCTCCAGCACGCCACACATTCCTTGCCAGATACTGTAGGCTGAGTGATAACGATCAACTGTGGCAGTTGCTCGTTTGAGTGTTTGACATGCCTTTCTGCATGGGTCTTGACTGTGCACAGACTTTCCATTCCTGGTGTCTGATTTAAACTCATCCCAACCACATCTCTCTCTCTCTCTCTCTCTCTCTCTCTCTCTTTTTTTCTCTTCTCTCCTTTCCCTAGTCTCCCCGTCATTCTTTCCCGCCATTCTTTTTTCCTTTTCTTTCTCTCTCTCTCTTTCTTTATTTCTCTTTCTCTTTCTCTTTTGAACCCTTTTTTCTTTCCATCTTGCCTGCATCCCATTAGCACCCAGGCCAACTCTCGGCCCAACTCTCATCCCAACCCTTACCACATCCTCATCCTCATCCTCATCCTCATCCTCGTCCTCGTCCTCGTCCTTCCTTCCTTCCTCTGCCTCTCATTTCTCGGTGCCCGACCCGGCACCGCCACCGCCTCCATTGCCCATTTCATTCACGGACACTTGTCACTCTTTCTTGGTTCCCTTTTCACGATCCACTCCACTGTCATTCCACCCTTGACTACCTTTGCCTCGACCACTGCTAGGCCATGAAGATTCGCTCTGCCCTCCCTCCGCTCAACACGTCCTCGCACTTTCCAGTCATGGAGACTCACTCTATCGAACGACCCTCGTACTTGCCATCGTCGGCCACCTCCGCAGCCCCCATCGCGGCCACGCTCTCCTCTTCATCGCCCTCCCCTTCGATCTTGGGACATGGACCTGGCCCAGGACCAGGGACAGCATCTGGATCTGGATCATCATGGGCCGGATCTGGACCTGATCTTGGTCCGGGGTCTGAGCCTGGCAGTAGTTTTGTACCTCCTGCGTTTGGCTTTGGTTATCCCTCCTCCATCCTGTATCCACCCAGACCGCCGCTGAACCCCCAGTCGGGCTGCCACAACAGCCCTTGGTCGCAGCATGAGGTAAAAACTACCCTATACTAACAATACCCTCTATCCTTAATTACTTCTGATAGTAAAGAGAAAGAGAAAGAGAGAAAGAGAGAAAGAGAGAAGGACCCTGGTCATTCAGACGAGGGAGGGCTCCTGCATTGTAGATTAACAAAGGGGACAAGAGACACAAGTGGCCTGACATAAGCCCTTTGACTTCTATTATTACCCCGTACTATAGGACCATCCAATGGGCGAAGCAGAGTCAGGTTATGGACACAGGTCGTGGAAGACCACGACTGAATATGCATTCCAGGACAGCAGAGACAGGAATGAGTGCCTTCATCGGTGGCGAACAATGTCCACCATCAAGCCACGACAAGTCAAGGGTCCCTGGACAGATGAGGTATAGCCAACTTCCTCTGTTGCTCAACACCATTCTTGGGGATCGCGTATGAGAAAGGGAAAGTCTGAACTGATTCTGGCGATGGTGTTCTCCGCATCCCTAATAGGAGGATCGCAAACTACGAGACCTTGTGAACGAGTATGGTCCTGAAAAATGGGTCTTTATTGCTTCGAGGATTGGCTCACGTACTGGCAAGCAATGCCGGGAGCGATGGCACAACCACCTCGACCCCCAGAGTAAGTGCTGTTCCTTTTGTTGTTGTTGTGGTTGTTGAACAAACCACTTATCCACTTCTTTTTTGTTGTTGTTGCTCTTTGACAGTCAACAAGGCGCCATTTACGCCAGAGGAGGACATGCGGATTTTGGAACTCTATAGTAAACTCGGCTCCAAGTGGGCAGAGATGGCTAAACTCATGCCTGGAAGGCCTGACAACGCCATCAAGAACCACTTCAACACGACCATGCAGCGCAAGAAGCGCCGAATGAGCATGCCTAGCCTGCTATCGGACCATCCGCATCGGATCCATCCTCATCCACACCATCTCGCGCTCCTCCCACCCCCTCAGCATTCGCCCCTTTATCATGGTTCAGGATCTCACCCACAGCCTCAACAGCTCCAACATGCCTATGATCCGCCATTCCATTCCACGGGATATGGTAGTGCACCGATGCCTCCACCTCCTATGTCAATGGAGCAGAGGGGCTTCCGGATGCCCAATGCGATGGCGCGGTTCATACCATACGATCGTCGCCACTCGCTCCCAGTGCCGCCTATGCTAGCTACAACTACGGCTACTACGGCTACTGCGCCGGCTTCTGCTGGTATCACTCCCTTGAGCTCTGCGTTACCGCTGTCCTCAGCGAGCTCTTCACCTTCAGTCTTAGCTGCTCCAGCTCCATCGCTACCCATCTTGGCCCACAGAGGAAGTAGCAGCAGCAATAGCAACGGTCTGATCTTGCCCTCTCCCCCAAAGACACCCGATGTCACTCGTCGCAAGAACGCTCTGTCCAACTGGTGTGTCACGCCGCCATCAGGATCCAAGGGCTTCTTTCCTGATTCGGGATTTCTTCCGATGCCTATCCTTGGACCAACTTCTCCTTCTTCTCTGTCTCCTACTTTGGCTAGTTTGGCCTTGCCATCTGCCACGACTACTACTACCACCGCGACCACCACCACGCTCCCTGGCATCGAGTCCTTTGTCCATTCTCCGGAGCGGCCTCTTCAGGATGAACAGGATACTTCTCCTATGATGCCTTCTTCCACTGTCACTTTAACGCCCCTTCAATCCAGCCGATACCTTGGCTCCTCCAGCACGTCTCCCCTCTACAGTCATGCCACAGAGTCGACTTTGAATCGATCCAACACAGTGTCCAACTCCAGTTCTGTCTTTCCCACTTTCTCAACCACGCCTCAAACCCCATCCTCCCTTCGACGGTTCTCTTCGACTTCTTCCCTTTCCTCATCCTCTTCTTCCTCTTCTCCTTTGATCCCTCAGGATGGTCTTTATGAAACACTCCACAATGCTTCCAATTCTCCGACGGGCATTAGTTCTCCCGAATCGAAACGATTGTTTTCTCAATCTATGGCTCGTCTTCAAGAAGCAACGACTTTTGCTGGTGGTATGGATCTCCGAACCAAACCCAATAACGCTCCCACCTCCTCTTCCTCATTTGATGTCAAACGAGGCCACTATCACCATCATCACCTTTACTCCAAGAGTCATCGCTCGGATTTTCTTTCGTGGCATGATCATGACTCGGACTCGAGTGCACGAAGGATCCTGTCCTCGACCTTTGAGGACAGTTGTGGTCGCGCCTTTAAACGAGAGGCTAGTCAAGAAGATGATGAGAGGATGTCAATGCTTGATATCCAAAAGGCACTGAACCCCCAAAGTCATTCTCTTCAAGGCTGTCACGATCATTGGGCTGTCTCTGGCCCATCTTCATCCACGGCTGCTGGGCCTCCAATGGTTAAGGATCAGGACGAGTCTTTGGAGGGATATGCCGAGAATGATGATGATGATGATGATGATGATGATGATGATGATGATGACGACGATGACGACGACGATGAAGACGATGACGATGAGACCAATGATACTCCTCTTCCGGATACCTCTTATAGAGGACGAGGAGGAGGAGGAACAGGAGAAGCTGGAAGAGGACGTTTGTACAGCACAGCCAATGTCATGTCGATCGAAAACCTGGTCAGTCCGACAAACTGAAGGGAGACCAGAAAAAGAAAAAGAAGAGAAAGAATGAGAGAAAGAATAATTTTCTCCGCAATCCCATCTTTTCACCCTCTCATACACTCTGCGAGAAACGAGCAGAGTTGAAGATCTCCTCAACGCATGCAACTCATGATCTTACGATCCTACGTCCTTGATTGACATTTTTTTTTTCTTTTCTTTTCTTTTTTTTACTCGTTCTCATTATGATACCATTCCCTCTTTCCCCTTACTCCCTTCTTTTCCTCGCCTCTTTTCCGATATTCTCAACGTGTTCATACTTTTTATTTCTTTCACGTCAACTCCCTTACACCTTTCTCCCTTCTCTCCCTCCCTCTCACTCGCTCAAGATGAAAAATAGATCACTTCTCCTCCTCCTCTTCTTCCTCTTCCTTACTTCCCCTACCAACTATTGCACATAGACACTTGAACATTTTGTATAGATTAATCCAACGCCTCCTTCCTCCCACCATTCCAGAAATCTCCCCCTCACTGTTGCCCACACCTATGTTTGCACAAACGACCCATGGTTTATTTTCTGTAACTTTTTTTTTCTTTTCTTTTGTGTTTTTTTTTTTTTTTTTTTGGGGTTTTGCCCTTCTCTCTTCCCTTTCTTAGGTTCTTTATTATTATCACTATTATTTTCTGCGTTTAGTAAAAACCATTCTTTACTCCCTTTCTCCATTTGATTCTGTATGATACATCTTCATTTCCATCCCCTTTCCCCCTTTTGCAGGCGTATTCTTTCTTTCTTTTTTTTTCTCTCAGCAATAAACGAATCATTACCCTCTCTTTTTTTTTTTTTTTTTTTTTTTAATGAATTTTTTGACAGTCAAAATTCTTTGAAAAAAAAAAAGGCTGTTTTTCTAAACTACACCCCTCCAAAGACATTGACCAACACCATCCTAAACATTCGGAACATATCATCATTCGTCGTCCTAGGTAACAAAAATTGAATCACCTTCACATCCCCTCCTTGACTCGCTCGGAACTTCTCGGCTTCATTGCCTTGGTTTCCAACTTGCTTCACTTGACGCGCTGATTCCATCAGATTCGCTTTCCAATGACGCATCAAGACCTCGGTCCGTCTTAACAACTCTCGTCGCAACGGTTCTGTCAAATATATCGTCGTCCCCATCTTCCCCACTGGCATCCCCGTGGACAACGACGACGACGAGATCATGGAGGACCCAGAAGTCGACATGGAAGAAGATACAGACGAAGACATGGTCGAGGATCCAGCCGAGGGCATATTAGACCCGACCACTGCCGACGAAGATGCCGAAAGTGTCATGGCTGATTGAGAAAGTCTTGATCCTGCTCCTCCTGCTCCACCACCACCACTACCTCCGTTGCCACCATTTCCTCCACCTCCTCCACTTCCTCCTGTGGAAAGATATGGACTGGGTGACATCATCTGGTTCTCGACCGTCGAAGGCAACATCATGAACGGGAGTGACAACGCCGTGATTTCATATCGATGAGCCGTTCGAATAATATTTCTCAACCCTGCCAAAAAATCATGTTTCAATACAAAATCCCCAGGTTGAGAAAAAAGGGGTGTATGAAAGGAGGAGGAGGAGGAAGGTCCAGCAGACCCTTCTCCATTCTCATCCGATGAAGAACTGGTTGGAGTTTGACCATAGAACAGATGAAAGACGACATGGATCATAGGTAGATTGGAGTGGCGAGTCATAACAAAGTCTCCCTCTCGCAAGCCAGATCCATCCAGTGGGAAATCCTCCTCCAGAGCCTCTAATTGTTTCTCGATGCTGTCAAAGTGTAACTCTGTACTTGTTTGACATGCTTTAAAAAACTCTGATAGCAAATGTGAAATAAAAAAAGAAAAAAAAGAGAGAGAAAGAGATCAATAGATAGGTCTAGTCGATATACTTCAAGCCATAACACAGTGCGGACAAAAAAAAAAAAAGGGAGGGGGGGGGGAGGGCAAAAGTTACCTTGATGACAAACCTGTCCACTCTTGTACTTTCCCCAATCTCGAATATTCACGAGTTGGACAAGACCTGACAGATTCTGACCATAAAGTGAGGCAGCCGTCTGAGCTTGGATCGCCATATCCCGATCCGATCGAACTCGATGACTAGGAAATACTTCTGCTGGATCCGAAACGACCAGTCGGAAGTTATGGGTCACCTTGGAATGACTACTCCCCAGGACTACAGTGAACGATTCCGCCAAATTGGATGCCGGTTGAGGTTGCTGAGGCTCTGGTGTTGCCATGTTTGTACTGTGGCTTCTTGATGAGCTATAGGGAGATGGGGGAGGGGGGAAGTAACCCAATGAAAACAGGTCAAAAAGCGAGCACTTACAGCTGGGAATGCTCCAAAACAAGAATACGAAAAAAAAAGACGTTACTCCATATCATCATCTAGACCAAGATTCTCGATGGCCTTGTTGAGCCAACCCCCAAACTTCTTCACCGATGGACTTGAGTTGTTAGTCAGTAGGGCATTCTTTTGCTGTTGAAGGAATCCAATAAGAGGTCTGGGGGTCGAGAAAGACGATGATCTATCAAGAGATCGATTGCTGGAATGTCCACGATGAAGAGATTGCTGCGGATGTTGTTGTTGCTGCTGATGTTGATGTTGTTGTTGTGAGGGAACCATCGAGGATGAAGGTGCTCCAGAGGATGACCCCGAAGCTCCTGTCAGAGAGGGTAATGGTCGTTGAGGTGAAGATTGAGTACGACTCTTTTGACGCGCATTTTCCTTCATAGCATCCACTTTTTGTTTGGCCAAGACCAGTCGGGGAATATTTTCGGGTTGCTCAAGAAGAAGTGTAATCGCATGATCCTAGAGGTCAGAAGAAGGAAAGAAAAACAACAACAATTGATTAGAAAGAGAATTACAGGGCGGGACAGAGTAGAACAGGAGAGCGAGGTAATTAAAAAAAATAGGGAAGGGGGATTTCGGTTGTTACCATATTCCGATTGGAAATCAGTAAAGCTCCTTTTGCCTGTTCTTCATCAAAGCCCATCTCCAAAATAGACTGAATCATCTTGTTCAATTCTTCGTCTTCCTTTCGTGGCGGTTCAGGCCGTGTTATCGCAGGAGCCTCTGGTGCTGGTGCTGCAGGTGTAGAAGTGGCAGTCTCTGACTGGTTTGAGTAGCTAGTCGCTGGTTCGTCATTCTTGTTGGTCGTTTCTACTGGCTGCTCCTGTGTTGGATCGGATGGTGCCGGTGTTGGTGGCAAGTTCTTGTTCGTCGTATCGAGCGCCGCTTCAGTTCTTTTCCCAGCAGGGGTTTCCTCTACATTGGATTTACGGGCTCCAACATTCTTCATCGCTAGTGCGACCATCGCCTTTCCATCCAAGGGTTCCTGTCCACTGTTTGGACCTCCATTCGCTGATGCCTCTTGTGAAGAATCAGCGGTTGGTTTGAGGGTGGATGATTGACGTCGTCTGTAGATTGAATAGAGCTCAAGAATAAACTCTTGATATTTCGCCCGCTGTGCTGTCTGTAAATCATCCAATTGGCTGTTCCATGTCGCCTGAGCTACCTCCAGTCTCTGTAGTGAAAAATAACAATCGAGAAATATACTGTTTGTAAAAAGAGAAGGGAAGAAAAGCGTTTCCTTGTCAAAGAGGCCCCTGATCTCAAGAATTACCTCAATATGTCTTGTCACCATATGTGCCATTCCGCGTTGGGGATTCTCGCTTTGCAGAGCCAAATTATGTCTACCAAAGCATCAAGGATGAGTACAGAACGACATGTTAGAGCCTTTACCGAAATGGCGACCCCCCTCTCCTCTCCTCTCCTCCTTGCGTGCCCAACATACTTTGCTTGGATTCCATCAATCTCTGCATCCCTTGCGCTCAGCAACGCGTTGACCTCCCCAGCATATTCCCGTTCAAGATCCAAGATCGCGTCGAATAATCCGGAAACAGGAGAGTGAACCAACGTATGATATGCCTCTGGAAACATGTTCTGCCAAGTGAGGAGATGAAAAAGAAAGAGTCAATTCCGTGCTGCTGTTGATTTGTTTATCATTATCGCTTTCTTTTTTCCTGCTTGGACCTGGACAATGACTAATTGCAAAAAGGGAAGCTTCAAGTCTCACCTCTTCTGGTTGGGTATAAAACTCGGTGGTATGGTTCCTGTAATTCTCGATCATGGCCTTGAGGAGTTCTGCCTCGGCAGCACTTTGTTTCTGCACAGACCCATCAGCAGGGGTTGCCTCAGTCTGTACCTGCTGTGCCTGATCTTCCTCCACTTTGGCGGATGCATCTTCAGACGTAGTAGCCGCAGCTTCGTTCTCCCCTTTAACGGACTCGGTCGATGCCGTTATTGTTTCAGGAGTAGCAAACACCTCACGATCGACACGTTCAATTTCCTGTTGGACCCGAGCTCTACGCGTAGAGTGGATCTGGTCCTGGACTGTTGATAGTAAGGACTCTTCTAGGTAGATGGGGACATTGTGTTCTTCGCGACAATGACGGATGGCATCCAGGAGAAGCGCGCCCTCGGCTAGGTCGACCTGAATGGTCTTGAGCTCTGCACCTGGATAAGGCGGAAAAGAGTACTGGAGATGGATGGGATGCGGTGCCTTCTCGAGGGTCATTTGCCGGGAGTCCATGAGCAATGGTTGGCAAAATGTTGGAATGGCGACAGTCTGGTAGAGCAGTAAGGCCCAGTCTTTTTTCCCTCCTCTCCTCTCCTCTTCTCTCCTCTCTCGCTCGCTCTCTCACTCGATCCTTGGAAGTTGGAACACGAGAGAAGCAGTCACCAGTACGAGTTTTACAGGCTAATGCTCCCCCCTGTGAAGCTCTTCATCCTCCACCGGATCGATCAAGTTCAAAATGGTACCATCAGCCAAACAACCTACTCACTCCTCAAATGTGTTCTGGATTCGACATGAAAAGAGGAGGGAAGCACCAAGCCATAAAGAATGAATGAAAGAAAGAAAAAAAAAAAAAAAAGAAAAAAAAAAAAAGTACCAACATGATCCTCACAACCATCGTATATCCACTTGCCTCAGTTCCAGAAGCTATGGCCATTCAATAGCGCGCCACCGCATGGAGTAGGTGGAGTTGGCTCACCCAGCAATGGCCATGTAGATCATGGCGTGTCTACCAAGGTCAAACCTGTCCATGCTTCCTTCAACAAGGGCGTGCCTCTCAACAGTAAGGGGGGGGGGGAACAACCTATTTTTTCTTTTGCTGCGATCGATCATGTTCAACAACTGTCAGATAGTCTCAACACATGGTTCCTCGCTTCTTTTTTTGCCCTTTTTTCATAGTGAAGGTCATTATCAGAGGCGATATTCGCACAGGAAAGACCTCAGTCTGTAAGTCAAAAGTGCAGGCCATCATTTTTTTTTCTCCTTTTGGTTGAGGAAAAGATGCTAGTCCAAAGTTGTAGCCTCTGAGATGTCTCTTTCTTTCTCCATCTCCTTTTCCTCCCTCACTAGTCGAGAGACTTCAGGGACTACTATTCCGACACGAGAGTCAGTACAGGACTACGGAACAAATCCAAGTCGCCAACATTCCTTGGCAATATACACGTATGTGACTAGAACAAGGGAGAAGCGCTCCTCTCCTTTCTCATAGTTGTCCCTCCCCCACGCGATTATCTTTTCTGTACCTACGCCCACTCGAATGTCTATAGTCAGCCTCTTTTTTTAAGGTTTTGGAGGCAAAGTAAGTAGAGTGAGGTTCAGTCCCTAACCTACTTTCTTCTCCCTTGGCATCTAGACACACGGGATGTCATCAAGGTCGAGATTTGGGATGTTGTTGACAAGGGCGTCCAGGCTGGGGAGCTCAAATCCACCACTCCTTCCAGACCTCTCAAGATTGACAACAGCACATGTAGGGCGCTCATTGCTTTTATATATTTATATATTTTTTTACGAAGGCTGTTAGCTCATGTCTCACCTAATATTATACTTGCCCACGGAACTCCTTCTACCAGCAGCTTCACCACCAACAAAGCCCATTTCAACGAGGGCGACAACAGACTCGGCCCCTCATGCGGCGTTTGCCTTGGATGCATCTACAATTGATGTCTACCGTAACACAGATGGCGTTATCCTTGTCTACGATATTTCAAAGGCTTGGACTTTTGATTATATTGAAAAGGCGCTTGAAGATATCCCCACTAGTACACCAGTCCTGATTCTGGTATGATACACGTTGGCACACTTTCTATGGCCTCCTTTACTGTCGCCCAATGGACTAACCTGAAGCGAGATCTCCATTGTGAAAAAACAAACAAACTCTAGAGCAACTTTACAGACAATAGTGCGCCCCGTCCTGTAGTTGATTTTGATCGTGTCGAAGCACTGATGAGGTATCACAACGAAGAAAGAGCCAGGTTACCTTGTGCACCTGCCAACTTGATTCGACAGCTGGACACTAGCATGAAGACAGGGCTTGGACTCAAAGAGATTCACGAGTATTTTGGGATACCTTTTCTGAATGTCCTGGTACGTATGCCTTTTGAGACTGCCAAAATATCAATGACAGCTTTTATCCCTCGCGATTTCTTTTCTAACCCCTACCTCCCACCGCTCGAAAAATAAATAATTATAGAGAGAAACTCACAGGAAGCAGTTTGAGCAAAAGACTCGCGAGATCATGGATCTATTAAAGACGATGGACGGGAATGCTCATATCCGACCCCAAACTCAACCACCCCTTCACCAACCTCCACCCTCCAATCAGATCAACTACACCTACTCGACCAACAAAAAAGTCCCCACATCCATGTCTTCTTCCTCCTCTGTGCCACTGGCTTCTTCTCCTTCAGACTCTGCACCCTTGATCGCTTCCTCCTCCCAACTTGGTCGAGGGATTAAAAAACAAAACTCGGCCATCCCCGCACCCATTCAGACCTCGACCACTCAATCTATTCGTCAACCCGAACCTCAAACCTCCACTCCCAATTCTCCAGCACGCAAGACTCGGAATGATCATACCAATGTTGAGATTGTCAGTCCAACCCCTCTATCAGCTCAGGCACCTCCTGTCTTGTTTGATTTCAATACAGGAAAACTCGAAGAAGGGTTCTTTCAGAATGTGGAGCTGGAGAGTTCAAGCAACAGCAGTAGCAGTCGGGAGGATCATTCTTCTGGATCTAATTCACAGATGACAAGGAGAGATGTTGTTCCGCCCTTGAAGAACGAACCAGGAGACATGAATATGGGCGGCAACCCAATGGTAGCTGGGGACGAGGATATTGACGAGGAGGAAGAAGAGGAAAAAGAAGAGCAAAAAGAAAAGGAAGAGGAAGAGGAAGAGCAAGAGCAAGAGTTGTCCCTCGGTCAGAGTCAACATCATTTTGCTGCCACTACAACAACCATCTCGATACCCAACATCCCCATGCCCAATTGGACACCTGAGCCAGCCGAAATTGATATGGGACCTCAATCTCCAATCTTTGGATCAGACCAGCAGCAGTATGACCGTGTTGAGGAGCTAAAGGACGTTAGTCTAGACGATCCATTCGGGAAACGGATTCTCCAGAGACAAGAGACAGTGGACAAGGAGAATCTCGAAGATGGAAAGGAGGAAAAAGAGGATGGGGTCAGTGATGATGATCAACAAGAGAGCAACCGGTCATCGACTTCGATGGCGGATCCTTATCCTTCCTTCCTACATCAGACTCAAGGAGATTCGGATCTAGAGAGTGAACCGGATTTCCCTGTTGCCTCGGCCATGTATTATGAAAATGGAGAACCAGGATTTGTGGAGGATGAGGAAGAGAAGGAGACCACTACACATCGGAGGTCAATGTTGTCAAGTTTTGTTGAGATGGGAGATCATACGGAAGCCAATCCTTGGGGAAGTTCGAGTGATTTATTGCATGGAACCCCTGCCACGACCGCCACTAATGCAATGGGATTCCAGGATATGTCGCTACAAGGACCTATCATAAGCAAGGTCAGCCCCTTCCCAGAAGTCAGCAGTTCAAATGGAATGACCATGGAGGATGACAACATGATCTTTCACTCAAAAACAAACACAACCTCCTCAACAGCGACAGTAATGACCAAGGAACTCTCTCCGATTGTGGAAGCTGACACGACCACAGGAGAATCCAGTCCAGCACGTTCGATGGATTTGAGCCAAGGACGGGACAATGTTGTAGGAGAGGATGACCGTGATTCCGAGACGGAAAAAATTCAAGATGTTGTAGAAGAAGACGAATCCAAGAAGACGATGGCTACGAGTGTGAGTGAATCAGAAAAGAAAAAGACAACGACTACGAAACGAAAGGGCAAGAAGAAGGGCAAGAAGGGCAAATAAACTAAAATAGAATAAAAATATATTTATATAAAAAAAAAAAAAAAAAAAAAAAAGGTCAAGTGTACATGAAGAGATTCTCGCATAAGATTCGTTAATAGGTATTCTTTCTTCCCTTCATTTTTTTCTTCCTCCTTTCTGTCCTGTTTATTCTCGAGACATGTTCTTTTTCTTTTTCTTTTTTTCTTTTTTTTATTTTTTTTTATTATTATTTTTTTTATTTTTATTTTTATATTTTTTTACTTTTTTCAATTCTTTTTGGCTTTCTTGGCCATTGGTCCATCCACACTCAAATTCTTGGTCTCTTCAGAATTTGGTGATCTCGACCTAGGTCGAGCCGCCAAAGGTGCCGTCAGATTCTCTCCACCATTACTCTGTGTCGTGGCCGCCTCATCAGCAGAAGACGACGAGGACGAGGACGAACTGGAATCTTCATTTTTCGTCAACGTTATCCGTAAATTAGAAGATCCTGACATCTTGGTCGTTGTTGTCACATTGCTACCTTCCGTCAAAGTTATCGTAGAGGAGGTGGTTGTGGTCGAGGAGGAGGAGGTTGCTGCTGTCGCTGCATTCTGACCTTTAGCCAAAGGACTGGGTTGATGCACTCGAGATAATTCTCTTTCACGAGGAACGGGCCAATGGAAGGCCGAGCCCGGCTGTGCACTCGTGGGCGTCTGACCAAAGACTATTGGACTCAGCTCCGCCTGCGAAGCATAAAACTCGGGATAAAACGTCGATGGTGAGGGCAGGTTCTTGGCAAATTGGGACGGTAACGTGGATGAAATTGGTGCCGACTCGAGAGGCCGTTTCTGGATCTGCAAAACAGGGGGGAGGGGGGAAAAGAGAGAAAGGGAGAGAGAGATGAGATACGCAGCTTCTATTTTTTTTTTTTTTTTTTTTAAAAAAATCCTTTGGAAGAACAGCAGAAACAAAAACAAAAACATACCGGTGGAAGCTCACTCGATTCCTCTTCCTTGATCGCTCCTGCAAGGGTACTGTTTTCTTTGCCATCCGTCGGGATTTGTACACGAAGATTCTTTGGCTTCTTAATCCCTCCGTTCGTTGGGCTCAGCACAGGTGAGGTCGCAGACGCTGCCGCAGCCGCAGCAGAGACCGATGCAGGTGTCGTGGCAATGGAGATACTGGGAGGTGTCGAAGCCATGATTGAAGATCCATCTGTCATGGGCGAAGTATCCCCGTTCATGGGCGATTGGGCTGTCTTCATCGCATTTTGGGGCGTAATCACTGGTGACGAAGACTGCGAGAGTGGCTGGGACTGCTGAGTCGGAATCGTCAAGGGCGAAGACATGGGAGTGCTCGTGATTGGCAATTGAAGATTCTGAGCTGCCTGTGTTGGGGCCATGGGTCGGTTCATAAATGGCGGTGCTGGCTGACTAAACTGTTGTGTCGGAAAGGCTCGGGTCTATGGGATTGGGAAAAGAAGACAGGGTTAGGGAGAGAGGCCAGAGCAACAAGAAGGTTGACAGTATCAAATCCCACCCCCAGCCCCTGAAAAAAAAAAAAAAAAAACCTGCATAGAGGCCCAAAAAACTTACCGTGGCGGGTTGCATCATATCTGGCATGGTTGGCTGGGGCATCATTCCTTGAGGTTGCTGGTACTGCATTGGATGCCGGGCCTGAGGTGCCGCCTGCGGATGACCTGGCGCATGCTGTTGCAGATGATGTGGAGCTGGCTGCTGGGGGTGATGCTGAGGGTAGTGTGTAGGTTGCGCCTGTTGCATAAAGAACTGCTGCTGCTGCGCCTGTTGCTGGTGCTGAGGGTGATATGGCTGGGGTCCCAGCTGTTGTGGGTGATGGCCATACTGCTGAGGACGATACTGTGGGTCGATGGACTGGTACTGGAATGCGTCATAGGGTTGAGCATTCACAACGACGTTTGGCGGCATCTGGAATGGACTCCGGGGCATATGCGATGGTAATGAAGGCGGGGTGTGTTGCACCGCAGTCTGGTGAGGAGGCGGGGGAGTGTTCATGACAGAATGGTTGGGGGTTGTCTGGTGCGACTGAGGTGGGATAGTCTGGGGCTGTGGAGTGACGGAGAGTTTAGTCCTGTCCTCTCCGGCCACAGATAGTCCATCCTCGTCCTCTTCTTCCTCCTTGTTATTATCCGTGAGGTTCATGAATTCCTTGTTCGTGTACGTCTCACAGGTGTCATTGTACTATCCGGAGAAACGCAGAGGAGAGAGTATTAGAGAGATACAAAGCTTTGTCATCCTGGATGTATATTTTCCTTTCCCTGCTGTCAAGAGATGGCCATTTTTGGATATCTCTTGTTCGAGTAGCTTGCTTCGCCATCATCTACGCGTATGCTCCATCATCTCCCCAGGGCTCTGTCTTTTGAAGAGAGGAAGATGCTGATGATGATGCTGCTGCTGATGATCGGCACCTTTGTTCTCTTCTTTTTCTTCTTTCTTCTTCTTTCTTCTTCTTTCTTCTTCATATCCATTTGCTCCATGTCTGTCCTATTGGGTGATGGGGGAACAACGAGCGACAAAAAAAAAAAAAAAAGACTTGATCCCTTCCTCTTCCTTACCTCGGTGTATCGGAGTAAGATGCTGTCGATATCATGTGAGGAGTATTGGACCAGCTTATTGTTCGAGTTGAAGATGATCAGTCCAATCTGACAATCACAGAGGACGCTCAGCTCCATCGCCTTTTTCATCAACCCAAAGCGTCTCTTCTGGAACGTAACCTATAGAGATAGTATCATATCGACCAAGAAACAAAGCTGTTCAGTCCCTGAAAGGTACACACATCTCCAAGATGACACCACACATCCCATCAACAGACTGTCGCCAAGAGTTTGCTCCATTTTGGCTCCTGTAAAAAAAAATAAAAAAAAAAAGTTCCTGGATGAAAGAAAAAAAAAGAGAGATGAAGTGGAGAAGAAACAAAAACGAAAAAAAAAGCATCCAATGGTTGCATCATTCTCGTTCCTTCGGACCCTGAGAATCTAATCTCTATTAATAACCACAAAGGACAAGAGATGAACGGTTGGAGTGGCGATATAAAAAGAACCTGGTCCACGCGAGCGAGCGGGCCTTGCAGCATCGAAGCGGTCTAGGGGAGTTGACATGGGTCTAGATGGGCTGCTGATTGGGCTCCATGGAAACAGGACTGTGTGTGTGTATTCAGGGCCGGCGGGAGGCGAGACGAGATGAAGAGCCGAGTACGGGAGAGAGGGGAGCAAGAGCTTCGGCCTGTACCTGGCGGTTACGTTCGTCCATGATGGTTTTGATCTGGATCTTTTTGCGACCCATTGTTGCACTGGCGAGTCAGACGACAGAGGGTGGGATGTGACAGGGGAATGGTAGGCAATGATGTTTGAACAAGAGAAAGAAGACAAGAGAAAGAGAACGAGCAAGAGAGAGAAAGCGAGAGCGAAAGGGAGCAAAGAGAGCAAAGAGAAGAGAGAAAACGACAAGAAGCGACCACAGGGTATTTTGGAGCCGATGTTTGAGTTTCTGTTTGAAAAAAAATATGAGGTAGTTTTGTCGGGGCGAAGAGAGAGAAAAGAAAAAAGAGAGAGAGAGAGTCTTGACTTTTTCTGGGGTCCCAAGAGTGCAAAGAGGAGAGAGAGAGAGATAGAGAGAGAAAGAGAGAGAAAAGGCTGAAAAGCGTGGTCGAGAAAGCCTTTGAGAAGGATGTGGTGGTGTGGTGGCGAAAGGATGCCGACACTCTTCTCTGTTTCTCCCTCTTTTCTCTTTCACTTCTCTCTCTCTCTCTCTCTTTCTTTCTTTCATTCTTTCTTTCTCTTTCTCTCTCTCTCTCTCTCTCTCTCTTTCAACCTATTTCTCTCTCTCTCTCTCTCTCGTCTTCTCTCTCCTTTGTCTTCTCTTTCTCTTCTTGTCTTTTCACTTGCATAACACGAGCAAGACCTTGGCTGACTGACTTGTATCACGTGGAACAGAGAGAAAGTAAGAGTGGGGAATATATTCTTCGTGTTATCTAGCTTGTCGTATTGTTCCTAAACTGCTCCCCAGGGAGCTGCACTGGATCACTAGACAGGTCTTCATCCTGGCTATGAATAAGCAACTGTCCGTCTGGTGATGGCCGCTGAGGAACATATTTTAGGGGAGGCTGTCGATAGCTCATGTTTGACGAACTTTGAGGCGGGAAAGGGTTGTCCGTGATACCTCTGGTTCCTGAATCGATGGTGTCGTGAGGGTCAGGGAGAGCGGACAAAGGTCCTTCTTCCGCTGGATGAAGTTCCACTGGCGTATCAATGACGACAGATTGCATTGGGGTTTCACGCGCTCTCGCGCTGTCCACCGTCATTGTTAATTTCTCTGGGTCCATGGCATTCTGCGCTTCCTGCTTTCGGCGCTCCCGCTCTTGAGCATGTGGCCGGGGATCGGGGCCATCACCCCAGGGGTGTGTCAGATCCCTGAGACGGCCCTTGGCCTCAATGTATCGGTGAAAAATGTAGGTCCAGATGTAGAAATTGCCTCCTGCAACATAGAAGGCGACTAGGACATCGACCGTGTAGTGAGCCCTGTTGGCAATAACGATAATCGCAGATCCGATACAAAGACACCAAACAAAAACGAGGCAGATCCAGGCAAGCCATCGGAGCTTGTGTGGGAACCGATGGTATCCATGACCTGTCCATACAAGTGCCGAGATTACAAAGATGACCGTGTGTCCACTGAACATACAGTCTCCACATCGATGCAAAGTGAATGTTGTAAAGAACTCGCCCGAAGAGTGCATGCAGCCATCTCGTGGATCTGGAAAGGAGGTGATGGCGACTGTCGTGATCCGCATCAAGTTGCAAAGGGCCCAGGTGAGGAGGACCTTGCACAGGAGATAAAGGGGCCGGTAATGGGTCAGGACTAGAATGATGGTTGGCACAAACATGAGCGCATCTGCCAGATCTGTCAACCAGAGTAACTGGATGGATGGAATCGCCTCAAAGAGTCGGTCGGATAGCTTTGGTGTCGTTGTGTTGTCAGGGGACAGATACGACGCAACATTGGCCATGACATTCTAACAGTAGAGTAAATAGAATAAGAACCAAAAAGAAAATGGTGCGCTTGTGAGCTTAGAATGTTGTAATCCACCCAGTCCTAGGCAGAGTCTGTCCAGACATTCTTTTTTCACCAGTTAGTCGAGTATGGAGCTCTGGCTGCCTGGCTGTTACCATAAAATAGAGCGTCAGTGCAAATATGATGATGCAGAGCAATGTCCAAAAAATGCTCTGCTTTGTGAACTTGTACCGTTGAAAGAACCAGACTTTCAGTCGCTGCTTCCATGGAGTCATGCTGAGAATAAATCAGTTTTTGGTAATGCTAATCAATCTGCTTTAACGGTTCTGAATGAAAAACAAGAGTCCATGGACGAGTGAATCGAGAGAATGAGCCAGAGGAATGAGAAGGAATGTGCAATCGAGCGAATCCTGCAAGATCAGGGCTTGCTCTAATCTCGCTGAAGTCACGCTCAGGGCGAAGAAAAGCAAAGGCTAGTCTGTGGATTAGGGATGCTTGTATCTCTGATATCTAAAAGAGTGACGGTATGGAAGCAAGAGAGTAAGAAGAGAAGAGAGAGAGAGAGAGAGAGAGAGAGAGAGAGAGAGAGAGAGAGAGAAGGCGAGAAAGAGAAAGAAAAAAGGGCGAGAAAGAGAAAGAAGAAAGAGGGCGGGGAAGAGAGAAAGAGCAACAAGAAAGAGAGAACTACATGGAATAACGATGAGAGACAGAGACAGAAAAAGAGAAAGAGAAAGAGAGAGAGAGGGTGCTACTCCTGGGATGGGATCGAGTGGAATAGACACACGCGGAATGCGACAGGGAGCGGACGGAGAGAACTGCCTAGCTACAGCAACAACAACAACAAAAGGATGTGCTCTAGTGACCAGGCGGGCACCTCCTTGCGTCCCTGGATACGGTGGCCGTGGGTGGAGAGAGAGAGAGAGAGAGAGAGAGAGAGAGAGAGAGAGAGAGAGCAGAGGAAACACGAACCAGACAGGGAGCAAGAGGCACCGTCGACTAAAGAGACACGTGCACGGCGCGAAAAATAAAAGGATGAAACGTCTCTCTGCTCTGCGTCGCCCTCTTTTCTGTCTTCGCACAGCCACAGCTCGGCTCTACTCGGCTCTGTTCAGATCAGCTCAGCGCAACTGATTCGACGACTTGATGCGTCGATGCCTCCTCTCCTGCCCTGGGTCGGAGAGCCCTGCCAGAGAGGTGATGTGCAGAGTGGAAGCAAACAGATTCCTGCATCCCCAATATGATCAGCAAGTGGTCCATGCTATGGAGACCCACACTGGTCCTGTCTGTGTAACGGGCAGCCCAGGTCCGACTGACTACGTGTCTGTGAGCCTCCCTAGCATTCCATATCGCCTCTGGTAACGGCCTCCTCCGACTTTTTTTTCTTTTCTTTTCTACGCATCCTCCTCCTCCTCGCCTCTCTTCGCTACCCTTCTCTTTCCAACGCCCACGCGTTCCTTTCTCTTCCTCTCTAGTCACGCCAAACTCTTAGTCCTTTTACTCTCGGGCCAATCGACGCAAGGAAAAAGGGACGCGTTGTCAAGGATACCGCTTTCTGGTTTCAACCAAGAGCACCAGGTCCACGTGTGACCAGACTTGGCAATGACACGTCCAGCCTGGTCCTGTCCCTAGTGCATTAACGCACCTGTAGGGGAGAGAGGGGAGAGAGAGAGAAGAAAGCCCGAAAGGCCCATGCATCTCTCTTAGCTCAACCCCTCTTTTTTTTCTTTTTCCCTGTCTTTTCCCCTCACTCAGCCCACTCTCTCTCTCTTTTTTCTTCTTTCTCTTTCATTCATTCATTCTTTCATTCGTTCTTTCTCCTTTTCCTTGCACCCCCTCAACCTCCATTGCATTCATCCAAACGGATCGCCATTTGTCCAAGTGTTCGGGATTTTCACAAGCGAATGGATCTAGACCTCCATGAGCGCGGTTACACATTGATGCGAGAGCGAGCATCACTGGCTGTCCCATTTGCATTGGCTAGCCAACCAGCGTGCTTGCTCATCACTTGACTGGCTAGCGGCCATTCTTGCTCGCGAGACCACGCTCGGACAGCCCCTATTACGCCATTGCGTACTTTGTCTAACCAGGAATAAGAGACGGTATGGGATATCCAGAGGCATGAGCATCTCACACGACAAAGCATGAATCTGGGAGACAGAGAGCACAGTAGGGGAGGAGAGAAGAGGGGCGCATGCGTCTCTCACTTTGCTTCACATATCTCTTTCTCTCTTTCAGCCCCTGGATGGGGCTGCCTTTTTCGGCTTTGCTCACACGACTTGCCTTTTTCTCTTTCTTCGACCACTGTTGCATGCCTTTTCGCACCCGCATCCCGCCCACCTCTTTTTTTTTTCGCTCCTCTCCTCTTTCACTCTTCCTCTCTCTTCCTCTCTCTCTCTCTCTCTCTCCTTATCTTTGCCTCTGCCCTGCGTCCTCCTTCACTTCTCTTCAGCCCACCTTCGTCCCCTTTTGCCGCTTCGCAGCACATTGACCTTCCTGCGCCGCCCGTTCCTATGCGTTTCGGCAGCCTCTTCACACTTTTCCCTCTTTTCTTCCTTTCGTCCTGACTCTGCACTCGACCTTGCCCCCTTCTCCCACTGAACTGCCTCAGGCTACACTTCCACTTCATTAAAGATGAAGTTTGCAAAATACCTTCAAGAAGAGATTGTACCCGAATGGCGAAAGGCCTACATCAACTACAAACAAGGAAAGCGGTACCTAAAAGACATTGAACATGCCCTTGACTTCCTTGACCACCACTCGCTTGATTTTGCACGCCGGCGGGTTCCGGCTCATGTCCTGAGTCCCGTCGAGGAGCTCGATGGTGTCGCACTCCTCGCCAACGGGCCACTCTCGCCCCAGGATCTGGAGCAACCCGATATCATTTTTACACACTCTGCCAGCAGTTCTGAATCCTCCACAGCCGGTCTCAACACCACAACACCCATTATCAAAAAGGGTCATGGTCGAAATTATTCGGCCATTGTCATTCCACCCTCCCCAACGATCCCATCCCAAGAAGGGACCTTTCCAAATAACAGCTCCCCTCAACCAAGTGACCCTTTGACCTTTGTTGATGAAGGTCTTTCGGATTTGGAGAGAGGATCTGCTGCTGCCACTGGCCATGACACGATAGAGTTTGTGGAGCCTCTTCATCACCGTCCCGCTGGTCGGTCGGCGACAAGTCAGTCAAGTACCTCGGCCATCTTTCAGCTCGGACAATCAGCTCGTTCGCGTAGTTTCCGACTTTTACGGAGTCTGTCCAGTCATTTCTCAATGGTTGGACCTATTGAAGTTCCTACTCGGACAAGGTCTATTCAAGGTAATTTCGTTTGCCCTACGTCTTTCCTTCTATCCTCCCTATACCGCGATGATTTCTTGCTCGCGCGACCATTTAATATGATCATTTAATAGTAACATGAAAACTCATCCTTTCTATTTTCATTTTCTTTCTTTCTTTCAGTGGAGGACAATTCTTTTGATAGTATTCTAGAGCAGCTCCTTCCGGAAGAAAAGGCGTTCTTCCAGTTCTTGGATCAGCAATTGGACATGATCAACCGGTTCTATGAAGGTAAAAAAAAAAAAGGCAGATCGAGTCTGGACCTTACTGCGATGTTATTTTGCCTCAGTAACAGGGTTTCCTCTACCTTGCTTTTCCTTTCCTTTCTCTTCTTTTCTTCTTCTTCTTCTTCTTCTTCTTTGTTTGATTTGCCTATTCCTAACTTTCCGCCGGGATCTTTTTCCCCTCCCGTGGCACGATTTTTTTTCTTTTCGCAGAAAAAGGAGCTCGAGGCAGTAACGAAACTCAAAGTCATCAAACAACAACTTTATGTCGCCAATGAATGGAAGCGGCGATACGACGATACCATGGTAATTGACCCTCGGATCCCTCCTCCAAACCAGGAAAGAGAAAAGGAAAAAAGGAAAAGGAAAAAAGTAAATGGATCAAGAGCATGGCTAACAGTTCAACTGTACCTATCTCATCTCTCTCTCTCTCTACCTCTTCCCAACCACCACCTCCTCCACTGTTCATCTCCCTCCTCCCTTTTCTCCCTCGTTTACAAAAAAAAACCCCCCATAGGCTGAGCCTCAAGGTGAAGGAGGATGGTACATGTCAGAATGGTCCCGCGTAAAGAAGGGTCTGGATAGCTTAATCAAGACTGAAACCGTACCCGAGAATGTCACCATCGGAACCTTGCGTCGCGACTCTGCCCAGAGACAATCTTCCTCGGGAGATGTTACCGCTAGAGCCTCCCCTACTGATCCTGGACCAGGATTTCGACATCGTGATCATCAACGACATCAATCCTTGGATTCACCAACCGATGGGATGATTTCAGGAGGATTCAGTATCGAGAGTCCCGTGATTGTTCAGGAAGAAGAGGATCGACATGCTCGATTGAGTCATAAAGTAGCCCGAACAAGGATCAAGGCTGCTCTGTATGAGTTTTATCGAAGTCTTGAAATGATCAAAAACTACAAGGTCCTGAACCAAACAGGGTTTGTCAAGATTCTCAAGAAATTTGACAAGACTGCTCGATGGAAGGCTTCGAGGATCTTTTTGGTGTCCAAATTACGACCTGCTTATTTTATGTCTTCGTCAACCATCCAGAATTTGATTTCCGAGACGGAGAATATTTATATTGATTCGTTCGAAAAGGGACATCGTCGTCGAGGAATGGCTAAACTCAGGATACCAGACTCGAAAGGAAGGGTGAGTGTGAACTTGGCTTCTACTGGGAGGGGAAAGGAGGGGGGGGAGGGGAGAAGAAGAAGAAGAATGACCCGAGACTTTTAAACTCAATTCCTTTCTTTCTTTCTATATTTGGTTCGTTCTTTCTAGACACACCACTTGACAGCGACTAGAGTTGGACTTTATCTTGGATTGGCTGCACCTTTGCTCTTCCAGGGCGTCCAAGCTGCATTCTCGGAGGACACTGCGGAAGAAATACCTTATTGGGACAGCCTGATGCTTGTCTACGCAGGACTCTTTTTGACGTTTATGTTTGCTTGTCTCTTTGGTATCAACATGTATGTCTGGGCGAAATCTCGGATCAATTACAAGTTTATCTTTGAGTTTGACCCACGCGACAACCTCGATTTCCACGAGTATTTTGAGGTAATTGACCAACCAAAACGTGCTCTAAAAACAAACAAACAAACAAAAAAAAAAAAATCTCCAAAACTCACAACTGCTTCGGATTTTTTTTCCTCCTACCTCATATTTTTTTTGGATTTATAGGTTCCAGTTCTCTTCATCTTACTGCTGTCCTTGGCTGTGTACCTCGACTTTGGCTCTAAACTCACTCAACATGTCGCTACCGCCTATTGGCCATTGATCCTCATCTCCGTTACTGCCCTCATCCTCTTTTGTCCACTCCCAATCGCTCATGCCACCTCTCGACGATGGTTCATTGCCAGTATTGGACGGATCATTGCCAGTGGTTATTATCGAGTCGAGTTTCGAGACTTCTTTTTGGCGGACGAAATGAATTCGTTGACGTATTCGATTGAACAGTTTGAATTTGCGCTTTGCGCTTATTCTCATCGATGGACCGATGCAGGTGAGAGAATAATCTTTGTCTTATTCTCCCCCCCTCCTCCTCTTCCCTTGCACCTGAGAGGGGACAAATGGGGGATACGACTCTTTATCTTATTGGACCTATCCTACGTTCTAGAGTTTGGATGCTAATTATTCCTCGATACTTGTATGTTTTGTTTTTGTTGACCTTGTCCTCTAGTGGGTCAAACGTGTGCAACGAGCCGGATCTGGTTGACACCGTTCTTAACAGCCCTCCCAGCATGGTTCCGATTCCTTCAATGTCTCCGTCGATACCACGACACACTCGAATGGTTCCCACATTTGATCAACGCTGGAAAATACACAGCCAGTCTTGTCAACATCTTTGTTTACTTTTCCTACCGATATTTTGGAGATTTTCGACTCAAAATCGCGTATATCTTGATCGCCACCGCGACGAGCATCTATACGTTTACTTGGGATGTCTATATGGATTGGGGACTCTTCCGATTCGGAAAACGGGGTGGTGGTAGTTATGGTTACCCGTTTCTGAGACAAGAGTTGGTTTACACGAGGCCCTGGATCTATTATTTTGCCATCATTACCGACTTTTTGGGCCGGTTCTCGTGGATTGCTCGATTGATTCCAATGAACGTCAATGGATATATTCTTGCGTTCACTCTAGCATTTATCGAAGTCTTAAGGTATATATGATGGAGACTCTTCTTCTTCCTCTCCCTCCCCTCTTTACTTTTATCTTTATTTTTTTTTTTTTTTTTTTTTACCCCTTCGATACGCTAACACGGCTACCATATCAAACAAAAAAAAATAGACGATGGCAATGGAATTTCTTCCGACTCGAGAACGAACACTTGAACAACTGTGGTCAATTCCGTGCTATCAAGGATATCCCATTACCATTCCATATCCGTGTCGAGGACAAGTCTGATGACGAGGATTACGAAGAGGATTACGATGACAGGAACAATAATCATGATGACAAGAACAGACGATCTATGCGTATGGAGGAAATTCATGAGGAACCCGGATTCGGTCATTACAACTCGAGCAACATTGTCGGTGGAGGAGGAGGACCAATCCGATCTTCAGGATCATATGGAAGCCTAGGCATTTATTCCGACCAGAGTACTCATGGACTCTCTGAAGTCGCTGAAGAAAGTCGAGACTCGCTCGAGACAGAAGCCACTCGGGGCTCGGAGCCGTTGACAGAAGCATCCTCCAAGGCGGCGACAAGTCAATCGGGTTATGTCCCAGGACATGTCACCAACTTGGGATCGACGCGTGCTACGCGGGCCAGTGCAAGTAGCGGTAGCAATCGGTCAAGAACGTTTGCCTACCGTGATTTAGAGGGTCGCCCTACCCGGAATGCTCAAGGACATCGCCCAGTCCGTCGTCAAATGAGTGAATCCAACATGTTTTCAAAGGCCCGAAGTAGTACCTTTGTTGATGCCGCTGTGGCCGAGGCAGGGTTCAAGAATGCACAACGGGAAGCGATCGAGTCCGAGGCCAGGAGGGCAAACAAGTTCTATGATCGTCGAGATTTCGATTCGAAATTGATTGAGACAGGAAGTAAGAACTCTTGGAAGGGCTTGATTGGACCTTCACTTCTCTTGGGCGGTGCATTGTCCATGCCAGCCTCGATGCATGGTCTGCAGTCGATGAGTACGAGTGGAATGCAGAACAGTGGTAACGGAGCAGTGTACGATCAAGGCCAAATTGGAAGACGATCAGCATCTCATGGAGGTGGTGGCAGTGCTAGTGGCAGTGCCAGCGATAATAGACTGAGGGGTCGTGCCCCACCAAGGAGGCAAGCAAGTATGGGAGCAAGAATGCGTAGTAGTATTTTTGGAAAAGCACGAAAAGATTCAGATTCTGATGACGATGACTCGGACGACGACTTTAACATACACGCCAACTATGATACTGAGTAATACAGTAATTCTTTAAACAGGATAGATAGAATATCAATAGGAGATCTTGTAGAAGTTCTGGGTGTAGAAGACTAAAGAAACAGAAGAGCTTCAGTTCTCTTGCATGTCTAGACAATGGACAATTTCGACCCTTTTATGGTGGGGAGCGGTGGCACATGATGAAGCAGATGGAGAGTGTTGACACTTTACTTGGTTGCCGTAAATATGAAGATTCTTCATCTCGACTCTTTTCCAGTCTCACTAGATCTTTTCTCTAGAGTGAAATCTCGTCTCTCTCCTTACTGCGTTTCTTCCCTGATGGATTGCTACTTTTAGTGGGTGTGGGACCATGGATTTGTACCCTGCACAAAAAGAGGAGGGAAAGGGCTATCAATTGAAGGAGAATTCTCGGTGGCCCACCCTTTTTTTTTTTTTTTTTATCATTGCCATCTCTCTTTGTCCTTCCCGAACCCAACGATAGGAGTCATGTTAGGAGAATGCTCTGTTCGATAGAGCGAGGGAGAGAAACGGAGAGAGCACGAGAATGATGAAGTAGATGAGATGTAGAGAGAGAGAGAGAGAGCGAGCGACACGAGTGGATCTATAATTCCGCCAATTCGATCCATGTTTTCCGTTCTCCTCTGCTCTCTCTCCCTCTCTCTCCTAAGTAGTCTCTCCCAAATTCTTGGCTAAGCACTGGACCGGTAAAAAAAAAATATACAGAATAATGATTTTTTTTTTTCATACTTTTCTTTTTATTCACAAAAGAGTAGTTTTGACGATCCTCAAGTCCTCGTATTCGTGACCACGATAGACCCATTCAAGTGAAGGAAAAACAAAAAATCCGATTACTAAACAGATCACAATCATCAATAACTGTGTCCTTGAATGGGGAGGCAAAACCAGACCTATCCCCTCCAGAAACTCCCCAATCTGTTGACCATACCCAGAACCACACCCTGTCATCCTCTGAAACGTGGATTCGATTCGGATGGCCCTTCCTTGGATCGGAACTGCCTTGGTGGGACATATGGATTCTTCGGGTATAACAGATGTCATCAGCAAGTTCTTTCCTGGTATTGCTGTTCGTCCATGACTATGGCTGTTGGGCGGTCCTGACCAGATCGGTTTGTCGAAACTGACTCTCCGTGAGGACATGGGTGAGGAAGATGTAGTTGAGGCACTCGTTGGTGTATCAGGCGATACGGATCGTGACCTCGAATGGAACAAAGTAGGGTAATGCGATGATGACGAAGCAATATGAGAAGAAGCACTACTCATAGAACTGATCGAAAGTCGTTTGGAGGCAGATCCGGCGGATGGATTTGAAGGCCGTGTCGCCTCCATATGTTGCCATCGTTCATAGATCCTCCGTCCATTGTAATGGGACTCCTGTTGTTCTTGGCTGGATGGATGGAACATAGGTCCTTCCGAGTGACCACTATCCATTGACCCCCGAGGATATATCCTGGACGTAGAAGATGAAGTAGAAGAGGAGGACATGGCTCCGGCATCCTCTTCATGGTCATGGATGGTGAGCACTGAAAGCGCTGTGCATTGCAGAACGTCTTCGCAAAGTCGAGTAGAGTTTATCCTCTTCCACTATCGGTTTGTGTAGAAAAGAAGAGCGAGTTAAATTAGTCATCCGGATTGGGAGTGAATTTCCTTCTTGGAGAGAAAATTCAAAAGGTGGGTGTTGGTCACTCACAGACACCTGGGTCAGAGACTGACTCTCTGTTTCCGTCAAAGCAA
Organism: Mortierella sp. BCC40632; assembly: GCA_011634665.1. Lineage (NCBI taxonomy): Eukaryota > Fungi > Mortierellomycota > Mortierellomycetes > Mortierellales > Mortierellaceae > Mortierella > Mortierella sp. BCC40632. The sequence continues at coordinate 489,590 of WAEK01000002.1, forward strand.
CACTCTGTAATAGGAACCGGTCCTGAGGACTAATCCAGCCTTCCGCTCTAACTATAGAGTTTCAACAAATAGACCATTCAACAAAAAAGTCAGATAACAACAGAGTTAGCTCAATGAATATCCAGGAAGAGGAGGGCGGGTCTGGCCTCTATGTTAGGGATATCCAATGGCTTCTGGCAGAACTACCACGATGGATTACCAGTGACTCGGATGGATTGACCGGCATCAATGATGCCGAGGACAGGCTTGACGCTATACTTTTTCGGGGCATTCGTCTTGAATTTGAAGCCAATGGGGGTTTCTGTCAGGTTCGTGAGCCTGACCTTGGAAACATAGCCTGGTGATACTCTGGATGCTAATCCATTTGGGTACAGGAGACAAGAAACCGAAAGGTTAACTTTTAGAGGTTCAGGTAGAAATAAGAATGAATGATTTGCCGTACAATGGCTGACCATTCATGTAGATCCGTGGAGACACATGGCAACCCTTGTGCCCCTTCTCCTTCTTCCTAGAGCGTCTCTCTCGCCCTCCGTGTCTTCCTATCCTCGTTGTCATCTCTGCTCGTGTCCACGTTCTCCATCTCTAAGCGTTCTGAGCTTCGCGTTGTATTATTTTCTTTTCCTTTTTTTTTTTTGCGAACCAATCCTACTTTGGGCCTGTGGGGTCGTGGGTAGGTGGGGAGTAGAGAGGGGGACGAAACGGGGTATCTTTCCTCTGCACGCGCCATCTCACTTCCTCCGAAGCCCTGCAGTCAAAAAAACGGGCCCTTCTTCCTGCGCCGTGCACATGCCAACGCGGAGACGGAGAAAGAGAGTGAGCGAAATAGAGCGAGAGCGAGAGAGAGAGATTGGAGGAATGACCTGTGCGCAATGAGAGCCAACCAACCGTGCACGCTTCTCAGCCTTTTTTTTTTTTTTTTTTTTTTTTTTTGGTCATCGATCCTCAGTTTGAGACACCTTTCCTTTGCTGGGAACATTTGATTTCCCTTTTTTTTTTCTCTTTTATGAAAACTTCGCCATTGAGAGACGAGAAGCTATCCGTCATCTCGCGGCAAGTTGTCATGCCCCGGGGAAGGAGAGTGAGAAGGGGAAGGAAGATGAGGAAGAAGCTGCTGCTCCAGAAAGGATGTGACATGGAGCAAACAAATGGGTCGACAAAGGACTGACGGACGGTATTCGACTAGGGGGGAAGGAGGAAGAGGAGAGAAGTTGGGAATTTCTGAACCACACCCGTTTCTTTTCTTACATCAAGAGGAAAGGACCCCACCACCTCTCTCTCTCTCTCTCTCTCTCTCTCTCTCTCTCTTTCTCAATCTATCTACCTGTCTCGCTATCTTCATCTCTCTTCTCTTCATTCCATGTTTCTGGGGGGCTGTCTCTTCTCCCGACAGAACAACTTTTTTTACTTCGTCCCCTCTCCTTTCTCCCCCTATTCGGGAGAGACCATGGATAAGAGACTCTTGTAAAAAGAAAAAAGAAGAGTCATCGTGTTCTCTCTTACCAGTGAACTGAAAATTCGCAGGATTGATCTGAACAAGACGATGATTATGGTTCGAGTCGTGGTCGTCGTGATGGTCGGTATCCATGTTGGAATGTAGCGCCGATAGAAGATTGATATGGGGTTGTGGAGGATGTAGACACAGCAGGTATTGTATGTGCTTTTTCTGTATTGGAGCTGCAGTTGCCCGTTGGAGGAGAGAGACAAAGGATGCACAGACCGTTGCTTTTTTTTTTTAGGGTAAAAAGGCGTTTGTGGACAGAAGAAAGAAGCGTGTGTGGACCAAAGGCAAAAGGCGTGCGAGTGAACTGGCAAGAGTAAAGGAACAGGAGTAGAAGCAACGAAAAAAAAAAAAAAAAAAAGAAAGAGTGGGGAGTGGAGTCGTGGAGTAAAAAAAAAAATGGACGGTTGTGTGGGATGGGCGGGAATGTTCAAGAGGTGAAGAGAGGATGTGATGCAGACAAGTTGTGCACTTTTCAGCTATCGGGCGAAGGGTTCTCTGCATTATTTATACGTCCGCAAAGGTTCATAGGCCATTGCGCGCACGGGTGAAGGATCGGAAGAGCATCGCCCCCGGGTGGACGACAGCGAAGATTCAGGCGTGAGTCGGGAAACAAGACCCCGTCACCTGGGGGAGGGGGGTTGGACAAAGGGGAAGGGGAGGAAAGAGAACTCTCCTCTGTCTCAGCATCATGGCTACCCGCTCCCGTCTATGACCTCTCCCCCTCACGCTCTTTCGTCATCGCCAATTTGGTTTGGATCAAGCCGCTAGCACAGGAATGCAATTGCCTAGCAAGCAGCCTGGGGCCAAGGAGAAGAAGAGTCTCCTGTTCATGGAGACCCAGGAGCCTGTGGTTTTTTTTCCCCATGCTTGTTTATGGCTGCCTGCTATAAAACTCATTTATGCAATAGTTGCCCATCCATTTGCCTGGGTCTGGGCACTCGCTGCACTCGCTGGGAAGAGAAGAAGAGACTCTGCCCTGATATCCTCCTTATGCTCCGGTGTGGCCCTGAGGATCCCAGGGTTGTCTCTCTCTGAAAAAAAAAAAAGAGAGAGAGAGAGAGAGAGAGAGAAAGAGCCATGGGTGGTCGTGCTCTTAGTCCTCGCTTTCTTTGAAGCGATGCCAAGAGTCCCAGGAATAGGGGAGAGTAGAAAGACAAAGAGGTTGTTGAAAAGGAGACCTCTACTTTGCTCAGGTCCACCCCACTTGATTCCAGACGGTCCTCGCCTTGTGTCCTCTTCTCATGCCCTGTGCGGCAGCAGCAACGGCGACTCGATCGTCTCTCGGCGTGGCTTGCGAAGAAGAGGTTGATTTTAGGAAGGCTTTGTTGACAACAAAAATCAGCCCCATAAATAGAGATCTCGCTCTGTGCAATCTTTTTTTTTGATCTTTATTCCTCTCCATCTTCGTCACCCTACTCTAGCAGATGTTCTTCCACTGTGATGTAGGGTAAAGGATGGCGACAGATCATTCCGCCATACACTCTATCCATCCTTCGCTTCCTTGCTCCCACTCCTTTACCTCTTTTTCCCACTCCCTTTCAGGGGTGCCCATCCAATTCACATTTTCTTATTACCTTACCTGAAAACGCTCTGTATGCGATCCCACAACCACCTGATAAAAGAAGATTCCCAAAGCAAAGAGAATCAAGATTACAGTGTCGATAGGATACAGAGATGACCAACGATCTGATCAAAAGTTTCTTTTGATTGGATCTAGTACTCATCTCTCTTCCTTTTGATCATTTTCTTTTTTTCTCTAAGCTTTGTTCTTCATTTATCAGGAAGGAAGAGGTCTCGACACAGAGTTATTATCTGGCTTTGGAAACAGAGGTGTGGGATGGCGTGCTCCTAGGGAGAAGGGATAGAGTGAAAAGGGGAAGTGGACCTGGAATATAGCCAAGGTGGAAAGGAGCGTTGGTGGTGTCTTTGCAGTCTAATCGTACTGGCTTTGATTGCTAGTGCGGTATATTGGAAAGAAACATACCCCTTCTTTTTTTATCTTTATCAAAGCAAAAGTGTGTGTGTGAAGGGGACGAGAATTGAGGGCCCGGGAGGACAAAGATGAAGTGGAATTGCGTGTCTTGGTTTCTGTTGTTGTTTTTTTTTTTTATTCTTACTAGAGTGCAGATGCTAGTAATCCGCTGCCTCCGGTGCCCAGAGTTTGAAGGTCCTGTCAAATCCACAAGAGCCAATAAACCGGCCATCGTTGGAAATATCGACCCCCATCACCTTACCAGTGTGACCTACAAGACTCTTTTGCAACTTCCAGTCATCTGCACTCCAGACCTTGATCGTTCCATCAAAACTGCAGCTGCTTAGATACAATCCATTCTTGCTCGGCCGTGCCTCGCCATCCACTGCCATTGTCGAGTCTGTTTGAGAGTCTGCCAACTCAGCTGGGAGTCCTGAGAAGAACCTTAGGTCTGATACCAAGTTGGTATGTGCTGGGATCGAGTGAATGGATCGCAACGTACGCAGATCCCAGATGCGGATTGAATTATCAGCGCTACCAGTTGCAATCTGGTATCCGTTTGGCGAGAAATCGATTCCATAAATATCTCCTACATGACCTTCCATAGTCAATGCTGAGCGTCCCGTCCGAAGATCCCAGACACGACCGATCGCATCCAGTCCTCCTGTCGCCACAAGAGATCCATCGCACTGGAAACCAATCGCATAAACCTCACGTGAATGACCGCGTTGAGTCAAGAGCTCCGCACCCTTTTCAACATCCCAGAATCGCCATGTGCCGTCGTATCCCGCACTGCCCAAATATTGACCGGTCGGATGAAATCCAATGCGAGCCACTCTTGCCTCATGCCCTTCTAAAGTTCGGATCGGGGTCTCGCTATCATTGTAGTCAATAGTATAAAGGGGTGTTAGTAAATGTCGAGGTTGCCCATTGATATTCATTTTTAGACTCTGATCCGGATCAAGAAGAGTTTGGCGGTACCTTTCTAATGACCAAAGATGAACCTTGCCCTCTGAACCACTCGATGCAAGATTCACAGCTCCACGATCCTGCGAAATATGTGCCTTTGGATGCCACCTCAATCCTCCAATCTTGTCCGTATGTCCTATAAAATCAAGCAGTTAGTTCTAAAGTCCAAAAAAAAAAAAAAAAAAAAAAAAAAAGGGGGGGGAGCGAATCGAATTGCTAATGGCTATGTGTCAACACAATCGACAAGAGCATAAAAGGCTCATTACCTCGAAGTGTCTGGACAAGTTTGGACTCTGGTACACTCCAGATTTTGCACAGTCCTCCAGCAGATCCTGTTGCCAAAAAATTGCTATCGGGTGAAAACGCACACTGTGAGAGAGGTCGATCGTCGCCAATCTGAGATGAATAGTTGGCGTAGCTCTATTTGTAAGAAAGCGCGTTTTTTTTTTTCATCAGGAAAATGGTTAGGATTTCGCCATGATTGACCAAAATAAGAACATTCCAGGAACAAAGTATAAAAAAAAAAAAGAAAAGGATCATACTCTGAGCTTGTCAAATTCCTCTGCTCGCATAGACTTGAATTTGGCAACCGATATCTGATTCTCCTCGGCCTGTTGTGCAACTCTTTCCGCGGCTCTATTGGCGTGTTTGTTTTTAAAAGAAAAAGAAAATGAAGATCAGCATGGTGACAAGGGATCAGATTCCATGGGTTGTCCTTCTGTGACTTTGGATCAATCGCCATGATTGTTTTGCGCACCTTAGTAAAGACGAACGAGCAATGTCTCGCCTTGCTTGCAAGAGGCTGTCAGTTCCAGGAGTATATACCTCTTCCTATGAAAAAACCATCCAGAGGTTCCATGACAGTCAGATCATTGTAGCTAATATGTGAAAAACGACTAAAAAAAAGGGAGAGTTTCGAGAACAAATGTGATACTTCTTTTGTTCCATATGAGCTTACTTCTTCGTCAGATTCGCCTTCTTTCTCCTCATCAGACTCCATTAATTCATCGCCATCGGCTCCTGCATCCTTGGCCATCAATTCCCTTAGACGAGTACGTCGGTCAAAGTTCTGTTCAAATGAGAAAGCGAATTAATCATTGCTCCACGGGGAAATGGGATCGGAAGGGACCAAAAAAAAAGACAGCATGAAAATTAAAAGATCCTTACATCTTCGGCAAACAAACAGACAGGTTCGCCCATCTCCCGCAACTTTTCCCTGACTTTCTTGTCCTCTGTGGGGACAGCAATGGTTCGAGCACGTTTCCGCCGTTCAAACATCTCGAGCATATCCATGTGCTGTTCTCTTGCCCGCTTGGACGAGTCTGACACTTCATACTTGTCATCTAACTCTAATAGCGATATTACACGTCATAGGGAAAATAAAAAGAAAAAGAAAAGGAAAGAGTCGATGAGCGGATCATGATCGGCAACTGAGTAGAAAGAAGAAGAAGAAAGGCTCTAGTTGGCCTATCCAACAATGGAGGCGTTCGCCTTGTCCACAACATCTACAATCTACAGTCCTCAGTCCCTGATAGGTTTCCGTAGGTAAACTGTCCCATGATTTGTGGCATAGTCATACGCCAGCAAAAAACCCTTACTGAGCTCGTCCAAGGTCTTGCCCTGGGTCGTAGTAGGAGTAACTGATCCAGCTGATGGTGATGCAGCAGCATTAGCTGTAGCGGCAGCGGCAGCAGCCTGTCTGTTCCGAGCCTCGACAGTCTCGAGCGATCCAAAGTGAATTCGCCCTCCTGATGGCTTTCCATTCGTGCCGTCCATGATGCAAGAGAGAGAGAAAAAGAGGAAAAGAAAGAGAAAGAGAGAAAGGCAGAGTCGAGGCCTTTCTTAACGGTCGCAGGAATGAATTGATGCTGTGAAATGCAGCTTGTAGTCCTCGTCTCTCTTTTTTCTTTTTCTTAGAGGCGCGTTACTCTTTTTTTTAAACCAGCCTTCTGTGGCCTGGGTGGCTTGTCGATATCGGGCAAAAAAAATGAAGAACAGACTCAGAGACTCTCTCGGAGGAAAGTGTCGCCAAAATTCAAGACAGAGAGACAGAGAGGGTGTGCTGTGCGACGAACAGCCAAGAGAGAAAAAAAGAAAAAGAAAAACAAGAATAACATCTTCTTCCCCAGCAAACATGGTAAGGATGCAGCTCCAGAGTCTTGGAACAAAGTTTCACTTTAATACTGAATTGGAGGAGGCGAGCATTAGCTCAAAAGGTTCTAAGAGGAGAGAGTGGAGGGTAGGAGGGGGAAAGTTGAAATAACTATAACGCTTAGAGGGTCAACTTGGTAGGGAATGTGCCTTCCTCGCGCTGCTCCTCCCACTTGGAGATCTATTCAAGTAATGCATAGGCAAGAAAGCGGGATTCAAGAGGTTAGATACAAAGTAAAAATGGGCCAACGCGTGCTCATGTTGCGCATTCTACAAAAAGAAAACGAGTCCGTTCCAACAAAGCCATTCTATCTTGCGCCCAAAGGTAAGAACAGAAGAGAGAACAACGAGAAGAAGAAAAAAGGGTAGCAAGACATACCCATTCGACGGGGCACAAGCTGTTGAAAGCCTTCTTGAAGTCCTGGCAGGGAGTAAACTCCTCACCACGGGCGCTGACGCACTTGTAGTAGTCAACGAAGTTCTGCCAGCAGTGCTTGGTCTGGTTGGTGTTGGGGAAGCGGGCATCGAAGCCGACTAATGGGAAAAAGAGGAGGAATAGATACAGATTATGTGTTAACGACGCGCTAAGGAGGATGGAACAAGATATGAACGACTGCTCTCCGGAAGTGCTGTGATTGGATGGGCCGAATGTCGCATGATGAGGTGAAATAAATGTTTGATTGCGATTGCATGTCTGCAGAGACGCTTCGAAAATGATAAAAACCGAAATCCGAGAGTATCCGGACATATTCCTCCATGATGATCCGAAGGTGTGCTGGGGGACAGTATTGGCGCGTGCTTTTTTTTTTTTTTTTTTGCTTCAGGTGATGGAGCAAAGTGTCGAGCAAGAGGGATGATGAAGCCGAGAGAAGCTATACTCCTGCAAAATAGATAACAGGACAGCACTCAGAAAGGATCAAAGACGAGTTTACGCACCAGTCTTAATCTCAACGTCAGACATGGCGAGAATGGTACTTGAGGAGGAGATGAATAGAAGAGTGAAGAGAGATTTGATCTGATCCATGATTCCTTCTTTTTTTTCTTCCGACTCACCCCTCACTGGCGGCCGACCAGCGGCCTTGAAACGTCACCGAAAATTTTTTGGCGCGGTTGCAATGTGACAAGGCCTTCAACACCTGGAGAACGCGGTCAACCAACCTTTTGACAAGAGTGTCAAGAAAAGTCGCGACCAGGAGCTAGAAAACGTCCGTAAAGGAGGTCGGTTTTGACTCTCACCACAACACTACCAAAGAAGGTGATCTGTTTAGACGCAGGATAGACAGTGAAAGACTCGTCTTCAGAGGTAATGCACCTACGAGAGAGCCTTGTCTCTTCTTGGGCCACATTGTTTCAGACAACCTCAAGCGACCCTTTAGACAAAGCCTAAAAGAGACCAAACAGTAGGGCAAAAGATGCAAAGAGAGGAACAAATGGGACACATACAGCCAGAGTTACTTCCAAGGACAATTTAATCGAAAGATTAGGAAGTGCTGATACGCTCCTTGCATTCGCCAACAGGAGTACTCTGGGCACTTGATTTTGCTTATTAGAACATTATCAGGAGATGGTCCCATGAGATTAGTCTAGTCGAAGATGAAAATGGATCTGTCGCTTAGATCCTCTATCAGTGTATCAGTGCAACGCAATACATTAGAAGTAGTCCATGTCAATCCCTCATACGATAAATTTCATCGCATAAACAGGGACATTAAATGCTCGTTCAAACGGCAAGTTCTGATGAAGATTTCCGGTTAGGCAGCACTTGGTAATAACAAGATGAATTTGTTGTCTTCTACTCAAGCCCTATCTCTCTCTTCTCTTTTTTTTTTTTTTTTTTTTTATCATAGGATAAAGGGTCTAGGAAAGAGGTTTGACAGGAACTTGAGCTCCGGTGTTTGTGGTTGAAGTCCCGCCTTTTGAAGGCGTTGTCCCTGTGAAAATTGGAACGGTTACTGTCACTGTTGTTGTTTCGACGGTAGCTCGAAGAGCCATTCTGTCTGTAGCCTTGGTTACCATCATTGTCGCAATGGAAGTTCTTGCGGCCACTGAAGCTGTTGTTCTTGGACTTGTCTTTGGACTTGAAAGCCTTTTCCAAGGATTACTGGGTCTTGAGCTCTTCCTTGAGTTGTTCGGGGCTGATGATATCTCGAGTATCAGCCTTGTAAGTGATGCCCTTGGATTGGCGGATGACTTCAAGTCGCATGTCTTGAAACTTGCCTGCTGTGCCTGCGAGATGGTCGCGCATGAGAATGGCAAAGTTCGAACAGATCTCAACCATGTCTTCAGAATCGATGGAGTCGCTTCCTTCCATGCTCCAAATTTGGTGCAGGAAGAGGTCAATGGGCCTTGTGAGATTGACCAGTCTCTTTTGGATGGCCCGCAGGTTGGACTCGCGACTCTTTTGGAGAGAGTTGAGCTTGGCAGTAGAGGTAGTTTTAGGAGGCTCGTACTGCATCTTGGAGTTTTTTGGGTATGGTCGAAACTGTTCCCAGAAATTGTCGTCGGTGATCTCGTCTTGATAGAAGGAATCAAGGTCGGAGGGCCAGATAGGGGGATAGCGGTCGCGTTCGTCTTCTGAGGGGTTGAAGGTGCGGACCTGAACAGGGTCTTTGATTTGGGGGTCATCATCCTGGATAGAACCTTGCTTGAGCTTAGCAAGCTCTTCGACCATTGTGGCCAACTGTTGTTGGAGGGCAGCAATAGTCTCATCTGTGTTGGACATGAAGGGGAAAAATATGGATCAGGTTTTGCGTGCGGATATGTTCCTGGCGAAGCAAAAGAAGATGTAGTACTCTGTAGTGTGGAGAGCTGAATTTATTTAGCGGTATTTTTCTGGATTTTCGAGTAAAGAAGGCTACACATGTATGGTTCTGGCCCCAAAGGATAAGGGGAGGCAAACAAAGTACTGATCTGGGGAGAAAAAGCAAGAATTCAGAGAAAAATAAATCACGATCAAAACTGTTAAAGTGACCTGAGCAACTTTAAGTCAATGTAACTCCGTTCATGATAACGGGTTCCGGCCCCAACTCTGAACACTTGTTCTACAATGGCAAAGCAACTTTCAAGCCAAATTTGATGACATTGAGATGACCCAATGGAAAATAATAGCAATGCAAAGAGCGCACAGCAAAACACTCTAGCAGAAGCGTGCAAAAGATTTTTATTTCAGGGGTCGCAAGAGTGTGTCCAATTAAGTGTGTGGACAAGTGTGCTTACAGTTACGGACAAGGGAAATTTTCATGAGAAAGTTGCATATTCATAAAGGTGAACTAATGCCAGTGCGAAAAAGCCAGTGATTAGGAGATAGTAACGGCCAGGTGGTGCAAGGGATCCAGTGTTCAACAATCAAGGACCGCTAATCCGGAACATCTGACAAATCTGCAATTGAGAGATAGCCCGTCTATTATCAAGTAATCGGATATTAGGAATGATTAGTATCGTTCTACTATGTGCTTGGTACTTGCAAAATTATTCAGGGTTGAGAAGCTCTAGAGCTAATAATCATACCGGTGCTTGACTAGTTTGCCTGTCGCTGCCATCTTGTTCGGTGGCAGAGCCATCAGACATGCTTTTCTTCCTACGAATAGATGCCATTTAATTACTAAAGAAAATTGCGAGGCAATTCCATGATTACTTTCTGCATTCATGTGCCGGCTGCGTTTTCTTACTTTTTCTGAACACTGGTGGGCCGCTGGACGAGAGACAGTTTTGATCTATCAAGATCCCGATAACTCCAAGATCGTTTGAGAACATTGGAAGGTTCTCTCGCAATGCTTTCGATATCATTCTACTCCGAAATTAATATAAAGATATTAATAGGAATAAATCAAACATAAAACGAGCCTAAAGTGCAGCTTGATAAATACTTACCTTTGCAACAAATAGTATTGGGAAACTTGCAATCAAGGAGGCGATACCAGAAGTTGTGGATGGGATCGTGAACTGTCCAACTTCGTAGAGGACATACATCCCTCGGGTCGCGGTTTTCAATCTCATATACTTTCCTCTCTCATACACAATTTGAAAAAGAGGCGCCATTCCAAAGCCCAAGTCCAAAAAACTCTTTCCATATCGCACATCGCGGAAAAGGTCCCAAAGATTCTTCCATTCATCGCGTAAATGGGCGGGACCCGAAAACTCGCCCCATGCAATCTCTCTTTTTCCTGTGGTGACTGTAAAATCAGGTCTGTCAGGCTTGAGTCCAGATTTCTTTTGAGTCGCAGAGTCCTTATTCGGGCTTTTGGTCAATTTAGTAGGGCAGTAACAAGACATATATCAGGGTGTTAGACAGAGTATCTCAATAAAAATGCATATCAGATAATATTGAGTATTCTTACAAGTGACTAGTAATTGTTTTAGACTGGAAGAACGCCTGCATGACTGGTCCGATGTACTTGACGGTGAACTCATACTCGGATATTGAACGATCCTCGTCCTTTGGAGTGTATTCAAACCTGAAGAATAGAGATGGAAAATGGATTAGGATGATATCCTATGAAAGAGTGTATAATAATCCATATTGTAGCATTGAATCTTACAGTGTTTCAAGCATTATTCGAATGGGTCGGTGGTTATGGTTCATTCCAGCTAGAGTTTGCGCTATTGCATCCGGCCTGTTTTGAATGCAAAGCTATAATAAAAATGACTGTTAATATAGCATCAACATCAACAATATCATGCCAAATATATGTATATGAGAGTTTTGAGCATACCTTAAGGGCTTTCATCGGAAGGTTGTCATCGAAGTCAACAGCATCCCATTCTCCAGGTGTTATCTCACCAGCATCGATAAGTGATTGTAGTGCTTCATCTGAGAAGACAGATGACATACGTTCGGTCCGTCTGGATGGCACAAACACCCCAATCAATGCTACAACATCCGCGATGTCGGTGATAGAAAGTTGGCGGTTTACAAGTGCTTTTACACAAAGCTGTTGGTATGTCTTGAAGCTGCAAGTTAAACAGCTCTCTTCATCTTGTGGAGGACATGTGTGGGTGATCTTCTCCATTTCAGACAGGAGAATAGTTCGCTCTTCTTCATTGATGAATGATTGTTCATTGGATGGTTGTGCAATATCGTCGGAGGAGCGACTAACAGGCTGTCGATCCATGGTTGAAGAAGACTGGGTTACGCCCAGGCCAGCAGCAGGTTCAGGCCCCTTTGGCTGAGGTGTCCAATCCTGGGGTCGGTGCTGAGGCAGCGGCCAAGGTAAACGAACTAATAGGTCCTGGGACACCAGTGGAGGTGCTTGTGACATTGATGGAGGCGGCTTCAAGTGGAGACAGTGGGGCCATTCCTGTTACAGTGGTCGGGGCGTATGAGCTTACCGGCTGTCCTGAGGAGATGGTGGAGGTGTCCAAACCAACTGTGGTGGTTGAAGTAGACCCAAGATAAGACGGTGGAGAAGCTTGAGAGTAGAGTGAAGCAACTGTTGATAGTGGTGATCCGGCGGGAGTGGTAGAAGTGTTCAGCCATACTGATTCCTTCTGAAGCCCTTGAATATATGAAGTAAATTGTCGGTCAGTGGCCTCAAGCTGATCCGATGAATTTTGCAGAGCGACCAGATGCCGGTTTGTCAAGATTTGGCTGTGATAGTAATCATTCAAGTCATCTTGGGTAAGAGGTAGGGCAGCAATGGCCGCTCTGCGTGCGCCACCATGCTCACTGTTCTTGATGTCCGAGATCCATCGGGCCCACTCGTCAATCAATGACAAGGACTCCTCCCGTTTCACAGCACGGAAGCGGATATATGCCTTGGGACAAAAGCTAACAACCTTTGACTGCGATCGAAAGTAGCCTGCCCCGTTCCGACCAATGGGGATATCGTTGCTCCAGCTGGCATCCTGTGGAGGCACAGAATTTGACGCAGACATTGCTGTTGAGTTTTCCTCCAAGTACCTGTTAGTACGGGCAGTCTTCCGCAGTTGAACAACAAAAACACACGACAGCTGCCCTAATGAATGAGCAGACACCAAGGTTCTCTCCAAGCCAATCGCATGATCACGGCGGCCACAAGCAGGCTCAAAAAAGAGCGTCCTCATGCGGAAATGATCGCGAAGACTCATTACTCCACAGACCTGAGTTCCTTCCAATAGCTGTCAACTATTAGAAGCCAGGAGGCAGAGTGAGCTAGCAGGCGAGAACAATGAATCACAACCTCATCTCAATCGCGACTGTCATGTGCTTTCCCAATCTGACAGGATCACGGCGGCCACAAGCAGGCTCAAAAAAGAGCGTCCTCATGCGGAAATGATCGCGAAGACCCATTACTCCACAGACCTGAGTTCCTTCCAATAGCTGTCAACTATTAGAAGCCAGGAGGCAGAGAGGGAGAAATGAGGCACAGAGATTTTAATGTCCGAGATAATTACCTGAAATGAGAGTGCTTTTGGGTGAGACAGACGCATTGGGAAAAAGAGAGAGAGAGAGAGAGAGAGAGAGAGAGAGAGAGAGAGATATAGAGAGAGAGAGAGAGAGAGAGAGAGATATATAGAGAGAGAGAGAGAGAGAGAGAGAGAGAGAGAGAGAGAGAGAGAGAGATAGAGAGAGAGAGAGAGAGAGAGAGAGAGAGAGAGAGAGAGAGAGAGAGAGAAGGGTGAGGACGGGCACGCGAGACAGAGAGGATGACAAGAGGGAAAGACGACGAAGAGTGTGGAGTAGAGGCAATGATGACGGAAGGGAGAAGGGGAGAGTTTGCATGGCGCAAGCCACTCTGTTACGTCGCCGAGTTTCTACCCTATTGCGTGTTGAAGGTAACAGCCAAACTCTCCAAGGTCTTTGGTGCTGAACTGCCCAAGAACACAATCCACATCATTATCCAGCGCCCTCTTCCTCAAGGTAATGAGACGCGTCCTGTTGATTGATTCTGCCAGCATGATCTTGTTCACCCCGCTAACCTTACTTTTTCCCCTCCCTTGTTCTATTAGTGGTGCATGCACCCGTGCCTTCTCGCTCATCATTGACTCCACTTCCTAGTTACCAATCGGACGGTTCTCGTCCCAGTTCGCCGCTGTCTGGTATGACCTCGCTTATGTCCTCCCTTTTTTTTGTTTTTTTTTTTCAGTGGTTTTAACATCGCATTCTATCCTCTCCATACAACCAGGCGATCTCCACGCCGACATCAAAGCAATCATGGACCAATTCTTTGCACCAGGGTCAGATGTGGTCAAGTTTCTCGACGCGTTTGTGAATGGCCAAGGACAGCTTCCAACCACCACAAGAAACATTCAAGGGCTGCCTAGAGCATGGCGCCGAGGACTAGGGAAAGCACCAGCAAGCCGGCCTAGTCTTCTATTCATGGACCCCCCTGACCCTTCCAAACCCGATTCAGTGTCAGGGAATCTCACAGCCGGATCCATTCTCAAGCTCGTAGATGAGAACAATCGGTTCAACATACCCATCTTTGGCGTGTCTGGTAATTTTTTGATGCCCTCGACAATGCACAGTCTGTAGTGACAATGTTCATGTCCATTGCCTTCCTGATCAATACTTTTCTTCAGTCGAACTTGCGTAGGCTGTGGCAAGACTCGCGCTGTGATGGAGCTTCTTTCTCAACACTGGGGACTCTACTTCAATGCTGCTGATGACGATTGGGGTTCTGCGGATATGATGACACTTCACAACACCGTCCGCCAACGCTTAAGGGATCTCCAGGACACTTCTGCTGTCGTAGACTTTGAAACCAACAACCATTTTGCACAGAATATTACACAGTTGCTATTCCTCTCTCGGCTTCTTGTCTTCAGGTACTGTCTAAGCGTCCCTGGCTGTGGTGACACGTTTACCAGTGCACGTTGGGCTCTGCTTCAAGTGTGTCCCCATGTTCTATTGGAGGACATTTTTAACTCGCTCTTTACCAAACTTCTTGAACTTCAGCACCACGGCTTACTCCCTCTCACGTTACTGATTCGTAACATGCACGTGGATGCCAAATCACGTCTTGTCAACCGTGGATGTCTACCAAGATCAAGGACAATACCCGACTGCTGATCATCAATGACGAGGCTCAGATTCTGGGTGACAGTTTCAACGACTCGTTCAAATCAGAGTCAGACTTTGTGAACCCTGCTCGGTCATTGCTTTCACCTATCCTCCATGCGTTCCGAGACATTGGCCAGCATCAGCTCACTCTAGTTACGTGCGGCACAGGACTTAGCATTGCTACGCTTTTCTGGGTTCAGAGTTCTGGCTCGGACCTGAAAGATAGTTCCACTCCATTCGACTTCCTGGAATTTCCAGACTGGACTGACAAAGACTCGATCACAGCCTACATTTCTCGAGTGCAGACGTGTCTGGAAGACGACCAGTCCAAATTGGCTCTAGAGGACCAACTTCCACCGGAAACAGTCGACATGCTGTACGAAATGTTTGCGGGTCACTATCGTCCAGCTATTGCAGCAATTGGTATGTTAACTTGATACCAGCATAATGGGAAGGAGCAAAGATGATCTCATGTCCAGTATGCTCAACATCCGTAACCTTAATGTATTTCTGTGTATAGAGAGGATTATTGAAAACAATGACCCTGGTACATGGAGGAAGACCATTGAAGATGCTGAGGATAGGCTAGTATCTTGGGCAAATCGACACATCAAAGGTAACATCTGCTACGAGATCAGGCGTCTTCTCGACAAACACAACCAATACAAACATCGACTTGCAGATTCCATCGAGAGCATGCTTGGCCTCCTCATGTATCAGAGATGCATGTTTGGGAGTCACGACCTAGTCCTCAAGGAAGTAGATCCTCAGTTGGTGGAGCATGCGTTTGGTCGGATCAAAATCATCTCGGGTAAGGCTACCACCGTTTTGGACAAGCCCTTCGTTTCCAAAGCTGCGGAGAACTATTTCATAGCCACAGATCTCTATTTCAAGAAGGAAATCTGGAAACGGATGGTAAAAGCAACGGCCTCTGATCAAGGATGTGTGTTTGAGCGGTTCATGATGAATGTTTTTAGTGATATATTCAACAAACAAGCCCCATCGGATTGGCCACACGAACCCCCTATCGCTGACATGTGTCCATCGCTTGTCGGCAAGGTGGAGATTATTGGCTGGAGGGAGCCTGGACTCGAGCTTCCCTTTTATGAATCTCTTATCCTAACACGAGTCTATTTGATAGACGGCCATTCAATTTGGCTCATTGTGAACTCCAAGTTCAAAACACCAATGTCAGATCTCTGGCGTACGTTGGGTCACAGCCTCCAAATGGAAAACCACTTGGCGTCGTTGACCGACTTGGAACATGTAGATTTTCCTGTGTTTTTTCACAAACAAAAAGTCGGTGATCTCATGATCCTTCCTCCCAATACCTTTCACCAAGTTGTGAATAAGGTAATGCACTTCTATTCTACTAGTTTCCCAAGACTCAGTCAAATTCCTTTAAGTTGAGTATAACCCTTCTCAAAAATGTAGGGTCGATCATGGAGCAGACTATCTTTTGAATCGCTAAACAACACTTTACATTCAAGACTCTCACACTATCAAGAGTATGTGCTTTGATCTTTTCGTTATTCGTAACACCAATGACTATTTATTTGTCTAATCTACCTCTTTTTCCTTCTGGCCCATTCCCTTACAGGACTTTCTACAAAGAAACCTTCGATGTGAAGGTTATTATCAAGTGTGCTGTAGAAGACTGTCTCTCAATTCTACGCGATAATCCCAACAAATTGATTTTTTCCAAAGACCTTGCTCTGCAACACTTTACAGGACTACTTGATCTATTCAGAGCAATCATTCAAGAGGAGTGGATTGACACCGACACCATTAAACAGGATGCGCGCTTCAAACATTCAACAGATTTGCAAGAATTTACTGAGCTGGTTACTTGCCTCAAAACAGGACCGTTAGCTTGCGATTTCTGTAACACAAATATCTTCAACAGGCACATCCACTGCAATGAATGTTCCAATGAGGACATTTCCTATGACATCGTTGCATGTTGTAGGCGCAAAAGGGCAAGGTAGAAAACGTCCCAGCCCTTGTTTATTTCATCTACAGGTTTGGCTCAGGCACAGAACCACCGTCATAGGTTATCCCTATCCCACTCAACAGCCACCTTAGCAAAGTCTGCTAGACTTGCAAAAAAGTCTCTGTCGTAGTACGTTGGTGAACAGGGAAAGAGTCATGACAGCATCACAACTGGGCTTTGCTGCTGTTTCTTTAAAGGAACCATGTCACCATCGATTCCTCACAATGAATGACTCGGACCAAAGGTAATGGACTCTATGCTTTCTACTTCTCTTTTCATCTGGACTACATTGGGGCTATCTTTTTCAGAACACCGTGAAGGATTACATCAACTTGTTTGATCACCAGCGGCCGTTGTGAATTGTCATAGTCTCTAACAGACTCCCAATCGCACTGGCCTCGAAATAAACGATTGCTGTATATTCGTGTTAGGGCCTCAGTAAACCATCTAGCCTCTCCCGCCACAAGTTGTTGCACATGTACATCCACAACAGTAACACCAAAAACAAAACAAAACAGCAGCAGCTTCCACTGCTGTTGCTGCATTTCCTTTGCCTAGCTTGCTCTATCCTATTTTGTCTTTGTAGTTGTAGTGCTGTATGTAGACTGAAGATGCAATGCACGTATTTGAAAGGATATCTGATGCACGGCATACTAATTAAAGCAAGAGAGAAGAGTGCCATCTCCAGAATTGCCAAAGTGAGGCGTCAATCATGCTTCAGAGGAAGGCTCATCATACGCTTTCAAAACTAGAGGGCGGCATGCAATGTTCAGTACCTCACAATGGCTCCTGCTCGACCTCGGAGGTAAAAAAAAAAAAAAAAAAAAAAAAAAAAAAAAAAAAGGCTACTTTGAGCTGTAGAGCGTGAAGAACGCGTAAACTGCTGATGTGAGCAGTAGTTGATATTTCCGAACACGGACCATTCGAAGGATGATTTGTTCATTGACTTGTGCGGGAGGGGGGAGGAGGTCTTTGAAAATCGGTAGCAGAGCTCTTATTGCCCCAGGTCTTTACTAGGTGGGGCAGAGTGAGAATAAAATAGGGCCTTTGTGTTTCTATATCGAATCGGTGATTCTCTTAGTGGATCTCACCCTTGCTTTGAAACAGGTTTGGTGGCAATAAGTGCGTGGATTTTTCACAGTGCCCTCTCATGTAGGCAAACCTTTTTTTTTTTTTTTTTTTTCCAAAGTGTTGTCTTCTCATGACCAACCTCAACGAGCCAACCCCAATCCACTAATGGGGGAATATTCGGGCCGCAGCGCCAAAGCCGCGCTATTTGTACTTGGAGCAAATACACCATGCGTAGGACTCATTGAAAGCATCTATCTTTGGTTCAATTGAGAAAGAGCGATGACCCTGATCCCCACAGGATCTCGGTCTATAGTTGGCTCTGAAAGCAAATGTCACAAAGCCTACTCCTCTCTCCTTGAGTTAGTATCTCTGTAACGTTACTGACTCTCTAAGCGAAGACGTCGTAACATGAGGAATGCGCCGAAAGGGGAGAGGAAAATGTGTGAGTTCGTGAAGAGAGCAAAAAGAAAATATGTGTGCCAGCAAGAGCTTGGAGTTGTCAAATATGCAAGCAACTGTGGAGTACATGTTGTCAAGAGCCATCTCCTGTGGGAGTTGAAAGCACGGACAAAATGTGTGTGTGGGGGGGAGGAGATACCGGAGATGCAGGTCCAATAAAAAGGCAGTAGAAAGAGCTTCGACATGATAACACTCTAGTGACTTCGGACTTACCAAGGGGGGTCCTTCGAGCTTATTATGCTCAGGGCTGTGTGCTACCCTAGTTAGTGAGAGAAGAGCAAATAGCAATCATGTCCGTTGTCCGCGGTCTCTTGCAAGGTTGTGTTCAATGGGCGGTAGGGCAGAAATTTCAGTGTGACCTGCAGCCACTGGCGTCGACTGAAGACCACCGGAGTGTCTTGTGGAGAGTCTGGATGTGCACTGAAAAACAAGTTAGACGTGTTGGAAAAACATGCAAGCAACAATTGAAAATACAGGAGCAATTTTCCGGCGAAACTACCAAAAGGAGAGCCGAGAAACGCGAAGCATAGAAAAAGAGAGAGAGAGAGAGAGAGAGAGAGAGAAGGAAGGAGAGGAATAGATACAAAGCTAGGCTTAAAGCCAAGAGGAGGTGAGACAATGGCAGCCGGACTGAGCACCACGCACCGAGCACCGAGGAGCACCGAGGCGAACGCGAGCCGAGCGAGGGAAAGGGGGGGGGGAGGGCTCCTGCGGTGCGGTGCGAAGCGACGAGGGAGAGAAGAAGAGAAAGACCGTAATTGGATAGGCTAGAACGAATGGTGGATCGATCGCTCGGGAAGTAGCGGGCTCGGCTTGCGCCAGGGATATATAGACAACTACATCACCCAGCCCAGTCACCTTTTTTTTTTTCTTCTTCTTCCTTGCTCTCTGCTCCATCCTCATTGTGTGCATTCCTCCAGTTGGTCATCTCTATATTTTCCTCTCCTGTCCATCTCTTCATCATTTCTCATTTATTCTTTCCCCGCACGGATTGAAACTCATCCTAATCATCAGGAGCACGTCCACCAAGTCCCAGCCCTTCCTTCCCCTCTCATACCCGCACAGACACAAATAAATGTCTCCAGCCAAGAACGCACCCAAGCCCTCCTTGAACGAGGAACAGATCAAGGTCGTTGTTGCTCTTGTCGACACCTTTATCCCAGAGCTCACAGGAGACGAGCTTGAAGAGTTTGTCCGCAAGAACTCCAATGGAACCAATGACGAGGCCTTGAGGGCCTTTGGCAAGTCTGGAATTGTCAACCAGAACGTGGCAGACATTATCATCCAAAAGATTCACACACTCCCACCTGAGAAGATTGATGAGCTTGGTATGGTCTTCAAGGTTCTCTCGACAAAGTAAGCCCCCTCCTCCCCTGCTAGTTGATCATTGCATGATACAGTTGATGTTGATCCCAGTATCTGACAACTATCATCTCTTACTACCTTTGACGCCAATGGTTGACAGAGTGGGTACCCTTGCCTTGGGCGGTACTTATGGCGAGTTCCCCTCCCTTTCACGCGAACAACGCACACAGATTGTTCGCGGCTGGAACAACAGCATGATCACCAAGCTCCGCATTCTCTCGCGTGTCATGATGAGTCTTGCTGCCATGTCGTTCTACTCCCAGCCCATCGACGCCGTTCACCGCGCTATTGGATACCCAGGTGCCGACCCAGAGATGCACTCGGAGAAATTCACGACCAAGAGCTTTCCCACATATGAATTTATTGAAGTGCCTCCACAGGGTCTCGAACTAACATGCGATGTGGTCATTGTGGGCTCGGGAGCTGGTGGTGGAGTGATGGCAGCAGAGTTGAGCAAGGCGGGTAAGAAGGTCATTGTGATCGAGAAGGGCCACCACTATCACCAGAGCGAGCTCAGTCTTGTGCAGACCGATGCTTTCACCAAGTTGTATGAGAACGGTAAGGAGGAGAATCTCTGTTGCGTGCGCGCGTACGCCCTGTTCACTTTATTCACCGTCCGAAAGAAAAAATCTTGCTCTGCTGAGGAATAAGATTCTCGAGCCTTTTATTGTTTTTACCTTCACTCTGTTCAATTTCACTTTGAGGTGCACACACTCTCTCACACCCTGACTGGGACACACACAAACCCCAGGGACTTGTCCAAGAGAGAGAGAGAGTGTGTGTGTGATACATTGTCTCATCCCCAGCCTACAGCTAGCATGTGAACTCGCCGCCTACCCCACAACTCATCTCCTCGACTCCCTTCTCTTCCACTTAGGTCTCCTCGTCTCTTCCAGTGACGGAGCTGTGACTATTCTTGCTGGCTCGACCTGGGGCGGTGGCACGACCGTCAACTGGTGCGCGTCTCTTCAGGTATGGTATCATCTCACATCATCACATGGTCTGGATCTCAAGGCTCTTTGTTCAGATGAACTCACAGTTGACGTCTCTCCCTCCTTTTGGTTTCATTTTCTCTAGTTGCCATACTATGTTCGTGAAGAGTGGGCCAAGATGGGACTCCCTCACTTCACCTCACCTGATTACCAAAAGTCGATCGACGCCGTCACTGAGCGTCTCGGTATCTCGGATCAGTACCTCAAGCACAACACCCCCAACTCACTCTTGCTCGAGGGATGCCGCAAACTCGGATACCCAACCAAGAACATTCCTCAAAACACTGGTCACCAGCAACACTCGTGCGGATGGTGTGGATTCGGCTGTCGCTTTGGTGAAAAGCAAGGAACAATGATGACCTTCCTGGATGATGCCAGACAACGTGGCGCACAATTCTTGCAGGATACCTTTGTGGAGCGTGTGCTTGTTCAGAAGGGCAAAGCGATCGGTGTGGTGGGTCATCAGAATGGTCGCAAGGTCACTGTGAAGGCTGCCAAGGTGGTTGTCTCGGCTGGCTCGATTCACTCACCTGCTCTTTTGACGCGCAGTGGATTGAAGAACAAGCATATCGGAAAGCATCTTTACCTTCACCCAGTGACTTATGCCTTTGGCAAGTTTGAACAGGAGATCAACTGTTACCAAGGCTCCATCATGACTGCTGTGAGTGCTTTTTGTTCAATGATTTTGTTCCGGCGCAGGTTACAGGTTCATGTTCGATTGACTAAACTTTCCACACTTTTCTCGGACCCTTCTCTCCACAGTTGACGACTGTTGCTGAGAACACTGACGGTCATGGATACGGTTCCAAGATTGAGGTTCCATCTCACCATCCAGCCCTCAATGCAGCTTTCGTCAAGTGGAACAGTGCTAGTGAGCACAAGAGCAAGATGCTGGATCTTAACCACATTGTACCCTTGATCGTCCTCAGCCGCGATCGTGATGGAGGCTCGGTTGGGTGCGGGGCGGATGGTCTTCCTCGTATTGATTACACCGTGTCCAAGCATGATACCCTGTCGCTTGAGGATGGTCTCGATCGTTGCCTTCAGATCCTAGTCGCCGCAGGAGCATCGAAGGTCTGGACTGCTCAGCGGGAGGTCGATGAGTTCCATGTGAATAAGGAGCTTGGTACTTCCGACCCGGCCTTCAAGACTTATCTTGACAAAGTCAAGCGTGTTAGCATCAAGCCTGGTTCATCTGTCATTGGTAGTGCCCACCAGATGGGAACATGGTACGTTTGCATGATTTTTTTTTTTTTTTTTCCTTTTAGAAAAGGGGGACAAGAGCGTCCCTTCTTTTCCATTCTGAAGGTCAAATGAGCTAATTCTTCTCTTCCCTCCTCTTTTCTCTATGGACTGAAATGATATTGATTCAATAGCCGCATGGGTAGCAGCCCCAAGACATCTGTTGTCAAGCCTACAGGAGAAACTTGGGAGGTCAAGGGTCTTTATGTGGCCGATGCTTCTGCCTTCCCGACCGCCAGTGGAGTGAACCCAATGTTGACCACTTATTCAATGGCTTTCTCCATTGCTCAGTTCCTGCTAAAGTCAGAGATTTCGTCCAGGCTTTAAAAAGGAGAGCCTATAGAGATATCAAGCTTTCAATGCAACTTCTGAGACATGCAAGCGTTGGACCTTTTCAGAACAACAACAACAGCAACAACAACAAAAAAAAAAAGGCGGCGATAGCCCCGTTGTATACATTTTTACTAATTGTGACACAATCGAGATATGTCCAGTAAACCTATCCTGGAACACCTTATCCGGGTACCAAACTTCTTCTATAGATACCAACCCTCCCCATTTCCTCATCTGGACGAAGGGAGGTGAGGGTGATAGTTAGGGAGAATTAAAGTGCAATGAAGCAAGATTGCCATTTTTTATTTATATATTTTTTTTAAAAATTATTATTTTACTATTTAAATCATGCCAACGATCTCTTCTTCTTCGACGGGTACTTCAGCAACAATCTCTTCATCATCTTCATTCTCTCCCACCAAATCATCCTCATACTCAGCATTCTCAAGAGGTTCAAGCATCTGATCGGTCTCTTCGGCAGAAATCTTCTTGATGGCTTCTTCCTGCTCACTAATCTCTGGGAATGTGGTCTTTGTCATCTCTGAATACTGGCCCAAATCTATCAATAGTATTTTGATAAGACGGTTGGTTAGAACTCCTTCCATTGGTTTGACCTACTCATTTTTTCTTTGGATTCAAACTACACAATATCGACAAGACTTTTACCAATAGGTAGTTTTCTATTCAAGGCTGCCTCGACACGACTATGGTTCAAGCGATCTTCGCGCTTAAATTTGTTTCTGATCGCAATTCTGTTCTTGCCTGGGAACATCTTGTAAATGATTCCAAAGTCTGTCCCCCATTGCGACAATGCCTATATCGTCCATCAACAGTACAAGTCATAACAAAATCCCAGGAGAAAAGTAAGCATTCATCCATATCAGAAATACCCTTCTCCTCCCTTCCCCCCCCCAATTAAAAAATAACACTCTCATACTATACCCAGACCATTCCTTTCATACCTTATAAAATAGCTCTGTATCTGCTTCAGACCATCTCTCTGACTTGGATTTTTTCGAATATGTTGCACTGTTGATGAACCTTGTGGAAGCGGATTCTTCAACGTACTCCATGGGTCCTTGGTTCTCACCGTTTCCTTCTACAACTGCGTGATCGACAGTCAACGAATCCATATCCAGCTCAATTCGACCATCTATAATTCGAACTTGCGGAGCAAATCTAAAGTTGATTTTCAAGGCGGAGGAAATAATAGAAATGCCATCAATAAAGGTGTCTTGACTGTTACAAACACTCATCGATCACTATTCCTCCCTCCCTCTCTCGCTCAAAAAAAGGGGGGGGGAGGGGGAGAGGAGGCAGAGGAGGAGAGACAACGCAAGGCAAACAAAACTATTAGCTCCCTTACGTCTTTGGGGCGGTAGCCATCTTTGGAGTGCTCTGCTCTGATTTGGCTTCTTCCTTCTTGGAAGACTGTGATCCTTGTCCCTCATCATAATCATCAAGTCCTCCGTAGCCCGAGGGTGGGGTCGAACCATCCCGTTCTGCATCCAACAGCACCTGTCTCTCCTGCAAAGAAAGTCTCCGTTTTTCATCCAGTTGCTTTTGTTGTTCAATAAAGAGGGCCGATCGACGACCAACGCCCATATCCTTGACAAATTCAAACATCCGTGTGTTGGAATAATCTGGTACAGCATCCTCATCGAACTCCTCATCGCCCTCGCCTACATTCAAGTCTTCCTCTTCATCGCCATGACGTTGGCGGTTTGGTTGCTTGCCACGGTTCGAGGGTTGAGAAGAGCCATGTTTCGATTTGGTTCGTTTCCGTGGCTGGGAAGAGTGACCGCCCGCTCCTTCGTGATCATCGACTTCCACATCAACATCTCTGGATCTTGAGGAAGGGACAGAGATAATGGACCCAGATGACTGAGACTTAGATGGTTGCTGATGCGATGACTGTGAGCCTGGTGCTGAGATGGCCGTACCCGCGGCTCCTGAGCGTGAAGTCGAAGATGAAGACGACGAAGAAGAGGATGAAGAGGATGAAGGGAAAGCGATAGAGACTCCTGCGCCATGACCTGGTTTTTCTTTAGTTGCTGCCGGTTTTGTGGGAGAAGAGAGTGGGGATTTGGGTGTCGAAGAAGAGGCTATGGGAGGTGGAGTAGAGATGGTCGTGGCCGAGAGCCTTCTTGAAAGTGAATCCTTGTCTGAGGTGATACTGGTCGTGACAGTCGAAGAGGAGGAAGAGGAGGAAGCAGGGATATCGGCTGCTGCGATAGTTGTTTGAGATGGCGTCAAAGAGACGAGTTCTGACTGTTGAGTAGAGGCTGGGGTTGGGAGAAATGTGTCGAGAGTGGTCACTGTAGCAGCTGCGGTCTGCGACGAGCTAGGAAATGTTCCTGCGTCACTGCCGCCTATGGATGGCGTTGGGGTGGAGGTTGGGGTTGGTGTGGGTGTAGCTGCGGCTCCATCTTCAGATGCTGATCCTTTGTTTGAGCGATTCGGGCGGGCTTTGAGCTTTGGAGCAAATCTTGTCTGGCCCTTGTCTAGAGAGAGAGAAAAGGGGATCGAGGGATGCTACAAACGATTAGAACAAGAGAGACGCGACTTTGAGAAGAGAGTTGAGCGAAAGAAGGATTACCGATGCGCGAGCTGATGCCAGACATGTAGATGGGAAAGAGAGGTCACTTGAGTGCTTCGACAGATGCTTTGTGTGTAAACTGGGCGAAGTTTCTTTGAGAAAGAGTGAAGAAGGGGCGAGCCGAATGGACAAGAGGAACTCATCGAGAGGGAGCCGTTGATATACTCATAAAAAAAAAAGAAAAAAAATTGGCTCGGGGGTGGCTTTCTCTTTGTTCGCCACCAACCTGCTCTTGGCCCTTGTCTGGCTGATGCACGGGCAACTGCTGATCAGCTCCATTCCATCACCATGCTGCCCACCCCAGATCTCTCGCATCTTAAGAGACAGGACTACGAACACATTTACGAGCCAGCTGGTACAACACATCGTGACACGACATGATTCCATGGAATCTGGATGAAGCAACTGACTTTGTTGTCCGCTTTTACACCGCTTGGGGGTACAACACCTACGCTAGAGGACACCTTTCTCTTTCTGGATGCGTTCGAGGATGAGATACCCTTCCTGAAGGAGCTCCAGCCTGCAATTTCTCTAGAAATCGGGTATGACTATACACCATACCTTTTTATTTGCTCTACTCTTCTTCTTCGAGCTGTTGTTTTTTAAGACGCGATCCTGTTGCCTTATGTCGCCTATAGCTCGGGTTCAGGATGTGTTACAGCCTTCGTTGGAAAGATTCTTGGAGAAAGCAATTGTTGTATGTTTCTGCCTCGTTACGCTTACTCGAGCACGACCTGATCTCGCTTCCAAGTGTATTTGAGCCTGATATGCTCTGACTTGATGCCATCTTTCTACACTATAGTAAAGCTTTGCACCGATATTAACCCACGAGCTGCCAAGGCCACTATCCAGACTGCCAAGCAGAACCAGGTAAAAAGGATCAGTTTATTCATAGTAATCTGTCTACAGTCTCATCCAGGAACCACCGTGTTGATCTAGGACGAGTTCTCAGCTTGCTGTAGATGTCGTTCGAACTCACCTCACCGATGCACTGCTTCCCAGACTGGGAGGCCAAGTGGACCTAATGTACTTCAACCCACCCTATGTATTAACGCCATCTGAGGAGGTGGGGTCTCAATCAGTCGAAGCTGCATGGGCAGGCGGAATTGATGGAAGAGAAGTCATTGACGAGTTTTTACCATACATCAAAGTAAGCTCTAGCATCTATACCAGACTCTATAGTATTGGTAGACAGGATCGGTTCAAAACGACGATATGTGCTGACTTATTTTTACACAATATAAACAATCTTAGCGTCTCCTATCAGCAAAGGGAGCATTCTACATGGTCGTGGTGAACGAGAATAAGCCGGACGAAATCAGAGCAATTATGCGCGAAGATGGTTTTGAATCCAGTGTAAGAATCTATAGATTTGCAAACCTTTTCAGCTAACCCTACATGGAGCTACTCCTCACCCACACTGCTTAATCTATGGTTCTAATAGGTCGTGCGGACTCGGTTAGCAGGCAGAGAGAAGCTCTTTATCCTCAAATTTGTGCGAAAGGAGTGATACACACACATACAAAACTGTATTAGTATTATGCACGCTTGGCCAGACACTTCCAGCCAACTCTTGGATCCGTAGAGTTTACTCCGCAATCTTGATGATAAAATCTCCCAGTGAGGAGGGTGTGTTTAAGAAGTAGTCTGGAATCGAAGTTTTAGCCCTCAGTGCTTTTAGCTGATTTACCACCGAGTGATACTGCTAGAGACTCTTCTTTCATAGAGGTCCTCTACACTTAGCTGCAGTTAGGCCGATTCGATAGTTGTGCCTTGGCAGCATCGAGCCCACAGGGAATGCTCAGCTTTGCATGGACCAAAGGGGTAAGGAAAAAAAAAAAAAAAAAGGCGAAAGGGTGCCCAGAACAAAGCCACCCAATTCCCTTCGTTTCTCTGGTATACTTGAATCAGAAAAGTAGTGGTACCTTGCTGTAATCTCTACTTCTGAACTCGACATTGTCCAGAAGCAGCACTCTCAATACTCGATAACATGGGTAAACTACGATTTCATCCCTTCTTGATGCAATGCCAGCTCCATCTCAACCAATGAAGCCAGGAGCAGGTCTTTTTTTTCTTCTTCTCAGCACAAGATCCATTTACTAACTCTCTGTCTTTTTTTGCCACACTCATTTCCATGGAACAACCTCAGAACACCCACATCATTCAGAGGCGCTATCAGGGCGAGCATCCGAGCTTGCCAACTCTTTTTTGTCAGAGCTGAACGAGGAACTCTCAAACCCAATGGGTGCTGGGTTGAAGCGTACGTAAAATAAGCAGACTCATTCCATGGATGCTTGGGAACTGATGAACAGATTGGGACTCCTTATTATTATTATTATTATTTCTGATGAACAATCCTCACAGTAATCCATTGATTCACACCCTCCCTTTGGCTTCTCCAGGTGCAACCTACTAACTTACTTTTATACTATAGGCGAGTATGAGGGCGGCCATGACGGATCAGATCGCCGGAGCTCTCGCCACAGAGGAGACCGTGGCGAATCCAGGGACAGAGACCGCGAGCGTGAACGAGATAGAGACCGACACCGCAGCTCGAGCTCACGTCATGAACGAGGTGATCGCGATCGAGGCGATAGAAGCGATAGACATCGGGAGCGTGGCGACCGAGAGCGTGGCCATGATGACCGTGACAGAGAAAGACGCAGTGATCGTGACCGGGAACGAGAACGTGAGCGTGATCGTGGTGGAGAGCGTGAGCGTGATCGGGAAAGAGGCGATCGAGACCGTCGGGACAGGGACCGTGACTATGAGCGCTATGAACGGGACCGCCGGGACCGAGACCGCAGTCGCGAAAGAAGATCCGGTCGTGATGACCGTCATCGGGATAACCGCTATGGCAACAGGAGAGGCGGCAGCAGGAGCAGAAGCCCCACACGCGAGATGTCACCACTTTTGGATGAGCACAATATCCTTCCGATCAATAAGAGAGTACGGAAGCTCAAGAACTGGGACATGCCACCCCCAGGATATGAAGGCAAATCAGTTCAGGAAGTCAAGGCCTTGGGTAAGGGAATAGCCTGTTTAAATGGCTCTGAGGCGGTAGACATGGGTTGATTGCCTATGGATCACACCGTAGTATTCTCAACTGGCGTATTTATTAGTGTAAGCAGGATATTCGTTGTACTCATGACTCTATTTTGTCCACAACGTTATTAGGTATCTTCCCTCCTCCAGGACAGCCAGCTGTGCTTCGATCAGAAATTCTTCAGGGAATGGATCCAGAGCGCGCTGCACAGCTTGTACATGAGCTACCGCCTCGCCCACTGCGCATGAACTTCCCACCTATGGGAGCCCCTGGAGGAATGCCTCCATATGGAAACATGAGCAGCGGCCCTAACATGAACCACTTCCGAAACGGACCACTTGGCCCCAATGGCATCGATTCAACTCTTTCACGACAGTCGCGTCGATTGTACTGCGGCAATATTCCACTTGGAATCAGTGAGGTAAAACTAAAGGACTTATATATGATCAAACAAGAGCTCCTCTATCTTAATAACTGACTAATGTGCCTTGAATCTCTTTTATTTAACTGCGATTTCTAGGAAGCATTGGCAGACTTTTTCAATCAGACAATGATCAAGACAAACTTGACAGCAGGCAGCTTGCCACCTGTCGTGTCAGTACATATTAACCATGAAAAGAACTATGCCTTTGTGGAGGTAAATTTTCATTTGAGCTTTTATTTTATTTTATTTTATTTTATTTTTTAGTGTCAGTGGTAGGCGAATGTTATGTATACATTATTAACGGCTACTCTACTCTAAAATATCTCTCACTGGTCCAGTTCCGGACTCCTGAGGAGGCAACTGCAGCAATGGCATTCGATGGCATTGTATTCCAGGCAATGACGCTAAAGATCCGCAGACCTAAGGACTACCAGCCTCCAGAGGGAGAAGTGCATGAGGTGCCACAAATTCATGTTCCCGGAGTGATCTCAACCAACGTACCAGACAGCGAGAACAAAATCTTCATTGGAGGACTCCCACTGTACCTGAACGACGAACAGGTTATTGAACTTTTGTCAGCATTCGGAGAATTGAAGGCATTCAACCTTGTCAAGGAAAATAATGTTGGAGCTTCCAAGGTTAGTTGGAGGAAGCGAAAGGATGGAAAATAGACTGGAAAGAATGGGAAGGAGGGAGAGAGGAGAAAGCTGGCTGATAACACAATCCTAACAACATATCGTTCTTTGTTCACTACTAGGGCTTTGCCTTTTGCGAGTATCTCGACCCAAACATCACAGACATTGCATGTCAGGGACTCAACAATATGGTTCTTGGCGAGAAAAAGCTTGTTGTTCAGCGTGCTAGCGTAGGATCATCAAGGAACCAAGGTGGCCCCTCGGGCACACACAACATTACTTTGCACCACAACCTGACCCTCACTGGCACAAACTCTACGGAGGTTGTTCACTCGACTGTTCTTCAACTTCTTAATATGGTCACTCCAGAGGAGCTTGTGGATGATCAGGAGTACGAGGGTACGTTGACAATCCACCCTCTTTTCCCTCTCTCCCGCGCATATTCCATTGTATCTGAGACCTGACCTGGACCTCTGCTTTAACATTCTTTCTAAATATGTATTTCCTTTTCTCTTCTTTTTCCTATTTGGATGACAATGGAATCAACAGATATTATCGAAGATATTCGGGAGGAGTGTCAAAAGTTTGGTAACGTGGCGGATTTAAAGATTCCACGACCTGTTCCAGGTGCTCACGTTCCAGGAGTAGGCAAGATCTATATCCAATACTCAACGGTCGAAGAGGCAGCAGCAGCATCACGAGCGCTATCAGGACGCAAATTTGCGGACCGTACCGTTCTCACTACATTCTTTGATCTTGACAGGTTTAGAAACAGTGATTTCTAAAAGGAAGAGGGAGGGGGGAAAGATGAAGGAGGAATAAGAGATGAAGGAGACGATGAAGAAAAAAGAAGAAAAAGAAAAAAGAAAGAGCGTTCGATAGCTATAATTTGGAGGAAGCTTACCCAACTCTAACATTTGACACAAAGATAGTCCCGGCAAGAGATACGGGCAACAAGAAAGAATGAAAGAAAGAATGAGAATGAGAATGAGAGAGAGGGAGAGGGAGAGGGAGAGGGAGAGGGAGAGAGGGATTGGGACAGCAATCTATAAAAAGTCCTCTTATAAAAAAATACAAAAAAAGATACAACCCCGATTAATGAAATACTCCCTGGCAATCAAAGTCAAAGAGATTTGGGAGGTACCGAGTCACTAGTGTTACTGTTTGACAGTATTGGTTAAAGCGCTTTGCTTTTCAATTGCACTCAGCCATGATGAGCCTGCGAAACCGGCGAGGCCTATATCAGTTTACCGCAGTATTTTTTTTTTTTTTTTTTTTTTGATATTTGGGGGATAGGGAGCATAGTGGCGTGGTTTGAAACCTAGAAAGAAATAGAGTCTAAAGAGTTGTACGAACTTCATAAGTGCGTGAAGGACACTGTTGCGTCTTACTACGGCGTCCGTGATGAACCCATGTATGCTTTTTTTTTTTTTTTTTTTTTTTTTTGAAACCCCTGGCACAAAAAGCAAAGTCGAGAGATTTAGATCAACTGACTAATGTCTATCCAAGTGCATTTTTTGACCTTGTCGCGGTGCCTGAAAAGAGGTCTGTCGACTTGTGACACTTTTGGGATTTGAGAACCTCAAACCCTCCCCCTCCATGGTTACCAATCCTTTGAACTGCATCCTGGATTGAGCAACCATGTACTCATAACGAAGAACCATGGATGCTTTCATCTCCTACCAACAACGGCCGGCGTTCGCCTAACAGTGAGATGGATTGCGTGCTTGCTATAAATAAGGGTGAACTTGTGCGATTTGTCTTTGCCATCTTATGAAATCATATCCAACTTTAGCTTAGAGAAACTGAAACTCGACTGACCTCTCAGCCCTCGAAACCAGACCCTGCCCCAGTCGATCGCCACTACGAGCGGATGTGCAAGATTTGGAATCGTCCTCCTCGCATAGTTGTGACGAAGGAGGAGGTAGTCCTTGGACAAGACCGGTCGTGGATGTACCATGACGACCCTATCATTGACACCGCCGTTCATGTTGCCTCCTCCCCTCTTGGGTGGTCATACTTGTCACCCAGCACTGGTAGTGACCATGAAGAGTCTGAATAATTAGTACTAGCAGCTGCTCGCAGCTCTGCTCCCGGAGAATACCATCTCCATGTAGTCAGGGTTTAGCTGGGCGTACCAGCATTTCTTTATTTGCGGATCAAATTGGAGGTATTTTGTTTTTGGTATTTTCTGGACCAACCAAGATGCACGTTTTCCTATGTCTGAAGATGTGGCCAATACGTGTATTGTGATAAGAGTTTATAGTACACGTGTGTGCTGGTTAACCTGACAGTTAAAGAAAGAGACTATGCACGTTTTGACCAAATTGCTTTCATATATGGTGAAGTTTTCAAGAGAGAGAGATGACACTACAGGTATCTTTCTCTGTCAAACACCCGACTTCGACATGCCTATTGAAGCAGCAGTTCCGAACAAAGACGAAATCGCCGGCGCTCGCTTTACTGTGGCGCAACAAGAAGCAATGGTTATAATGGTGGAAGTCCCAGAGAACTATCAGCTGCTTCAAGAGCATAGAAAAGCTAAGGGTGTATTAAACGAGAAGGTATTCGCAAAGATGACAGATGGCTTGGAAAAGAGGTTCCGTGCGGAATCAACGCTGCGTGGGGCTTTGATGAATCCAACATGTCTCGAAAATCTGTCCAAAAGCGATGAAAATACATGGTTAAGAAGCACCGCAGTAACCGAGCTGATCGTAGACCAACTGGTGACGGAGTCCTTAATCCAAACAAGTCCCTGAAAAGGGAAGGGGGGGGGGAGGCGCCTTGAAACTGTCCTCCATGGGAAACCAACATATTGACCAGTTATAGCCCGAAATAGCGGTGGTTGTAGTTCTCAAGACAAAAGGTACAGAAAAGCCTAGTGAACTGTTTCTTACATAAGATGAATATGAAGACGACGACGAGCCACTGATCATTGATCTAGTGCACGTGGTGCTCTATAAAAAAAAACGCACTCTAGAAAGAAAGGTAGTAAGGTGATTGATGAATACCTGCTTGAACTCAAGACTTCTGTCGCAAACAAGCATTTGTTGTGCCCTAGGTAGATGTAGGAAACGCGTCTTTTCTAAAGGACCAGGGTGATCATACCATCACAGATCGTGTTCCTTGTCGCGCCTGGAGCGTGACCGGAACAAGGCGCAGAAGTGATCGCTCACACCAAGAAAGAGGGAGGAGGGAGAAGGAGGAGAAGGGGGAGGAGGAGGAGTGCGAGCCCGGTATTTCATGATTAGGGATGCAGGCCGACTGTATTGCATGTCTGATATTTGTGTAAATGTCCCGCTTCAGTCAAGTCCCGCCGAGTCCCGCCGAGTCCCGATACAGTGGCAAAAGTCCAGGCGGTCGAGAATAGAAGAAGGAGAGGGGAGACGACTTGGTGCGCACGGGAGCTGCTGAATGCGTCATAGTCTACTAGGCTTGGTTTGTAGGTTTGTACGATTGTTCAAAAGGTTAAAAGGTGCGAGTCGCTCAATATAAAATTTGCCCCCTTGGGGTGCGACTGGGACGGAGGCGGTCGAAGCGGTCGTCCCAGCGGGGCAAAGATGTAGTGGTGGAAACACTAAGCAAGCAGAGAGAGAAGGAGAGAGGAAAGAAAGAAAGAAAGAAAGGGCCCAAGCCACATTCTCCACATCGACTTTTTTGTCCTCTGTCGTGTTTTGAACAAAAGGGACGTGCAAAGGAGGGCGTGAGTGTTGTGTGTGTCTGTGAATGTGTGTGTGTGTGTGTGTGTAAAAGTGTAGTATGTGTAGCGTGAGCTCTTTCTTTTTTTTTTTTTTTTTTTTTCTCTTCTCCTCTTCTTCTCCCTTTCCTCTTTCACTGACTAATTCATCAGTTTGATTCTCCCTTCCTCTGATCTCTCGACTGGGTCAGCCACCTCTATTGCTCTCCATCCCGTCGCCCTGACACGTTCCATTCCGTTTTCTTGACGGGATCCTCCTTCCTTTTCCCTCGCCATTCAGTGGAGGGCCCCACGAGTTGCCTTTGATGCACTAGTGACCCAAGTCTGGCGTTTTGCCTTGTTTTCGTGACCTTCCTCGGCCTCCCTTCATTCCTTCTGCTCTTGCATCTTCATGTCCAAGGCTCCAGAAGCCGCCAGTTGTGCCACCGCACCAGCAACAGCAGCAGCTTCTTCTTCGACGACGACGACGACGACGACGACGACAGAGGCTGTCCCGGCCACGGGCGCAGCTGCAGCAACATCGACGCTGCCCGACGTATCCGAACCATTACATCGCATTACCCCTTTGACCACGGGACAAAACCTAGGTGAGGCATCAGTATCAGCACAAGTACCAGTGCCAGTGCCAGCACCAGCGCCACCAACAACAAACGTGAATCCACCCGCAAAAGCTCTTCGCAACGGAGCCGAGTCTGATTCGACTGAAAGCCCACTCTCATCAGCTACATTCTCCTCCTCTTCCTCCTCTTCAAACTCCAACAACTCTTCACCGGGACAACGCCAGGATCCTGATGGAATTGCGGCCACATTCCCTTCAGGGCCTTTGGTTATCCGAGAGGATGGACTAGATCAGGGAGCTGATGTGTCCTTACCGGCCTCTGTTTCAGCCTCTTCATCTGAGCCCTCGACCATGTTGTCGAGCGAGCCTACTCAAGGACTCGACTCACTGTCTCACGGTTCTCCATCGAAGAATCCAGCACCATCCACAAGACCTGTGATTGCAGACACGGAATCTTCAACGACGGCAATCAATGGTCAGCAGGAGCAACGGTCATCGCCCGCCATCTCTGTGAACGAGGTGCCTCCTGCAGTAAAGATAAAGCGAGGCCCAGGGCGACCACCCCGGAGCTCTTATGTGCAACAACCTACGAGCAGTGTCCCTCCACAAGAATCTAGCACACGACCTCGGAGATCACTACGATCAGCCTCAGTGACGACACCCTCTCCAGCAAACGTAGCCAATCAGACCTCGAATGAACCAACTGGCGAGGGCAATACAAATGGTCATCATGCCGAGACATCTGAAGGTCAGTCAATGAGTGTGCAGGACAAGGATGCCATGCTTCCCAGCGCAATAGTCCGCGCCTCTAAACGTACTACTCGTCCCCCAGGGAAGTACCTAATGGAAGTCTCAGCAGCGGCAGCAGCAGCAGTAACAGCAGCAACACCGTCCAGTAGCATCACTCGAGCCACACCCTCAAACCAGCGCCCACTCTTGGAACAGCGGGCGAGAGGCGCCGCAGTGAGTGCGAGGACTGCTGCGACTCGAGCTGGCATCATGGGCTATCGGCCACCTCATCAACAACCCACGGGACGATCGAGATCGTCAACTGCATCACCCTCACCACCGCCACCACCTCCCCCAGTTATCCCTATCAAACGTGGGCCTGGTCGACCTCCCAAGAACCCTGCCTCTGTAAGACCAGGGGCACTGACTTCACCACCCTCTAGCTCAACTCAAGCCGCAACAACAACAACAAGCACTAATGCACGATCTAAAGCTAAATCAGCTTCTCCAACCATGAATCGAGGATCTGCTCAAACCAACGGGAGCACCAAGGGCCAGTCCGTCTCCCCATCTGCCTCTTCCACACCACGATCATCCATCAGTGAATCCGCCTTTCCACCACCCAATCCCATAAAACGCGGTCCTGGAAGGCCTCCAAAGCCCAAAGAAGGAAGCCACTCACCAGTATCGCCTATAGGAGCCAATTGGACAGGAGTCGTAGTGCCGTCACCGTCCAACTCGAGATCACGGAAGCGTCACAATAAGAGTGAGGTGGAGGATGAAGAGAGCCAAACAATTGTACCTTCTCTCGGCACGAGTGGGTTCACGCCAAGGAAAAGGCGAGCATTATCAACCCAGGGTTCTCTCCCATCAACCCATGGAGCGGGCACGACCGTGAATGAGACTCGACCATCCAAACCATTGACTCCGCTAGATCGAGCAAGAGAGGCAAAGGTGGGGGTCTGGGAGGGCAAGCTACATGAGGTAGTCGATCACCATGACACTCTTGTGAGGGAACTTTACCACCTGGAGACGTTTACGAGCATGTTGACCTACGATCCTGTCAAGAGCAAAGTCGATCATAGTGAGAGAATGTTACGGGTATGTATGACTGACTCGTTGTAAAGCGTGAGAGTTGGGGTTTTAAAAAAAATCTGTCAAAGATCTAATCATTCCATATTCACTCTTTTTTTTTTTCTTTTTGTCTAACTGGGTACTCTAGTTCCTGCGAACATTCGATCTGTGGTCTCAGGTGCCGGAGCTGGTCTCAACAGTACAATTGAGCACGGACAGGATCTCCACTCGGAGAAGTGCGATCGAGAAACGCGAGCAACTAGTTGATTTGCTTCAACGGAATGTCGAGGGTGCCTTGCCGAGGCGGCCTGATTTTGGTCAAGCACTGGGTCTCGGCATTGGAGCAGAGTCAGGACTCGGATCTGGATCGAACTCTGCTGGTATGGGTGGGTACAGGTATCCTCTCCATATGTACCAACAACCATTGTACAGCAATCTAGGAGAATATCTCGACTCTTTTGTCTATGCCGATGATGAGGAAGTATCCCCGGAAGAGGCTGATAAGCGAGCTGAGGTCCATGCCAAGCTGTTGAACAGGATTGCTGCACTTAAGGCTGAGGGGCGTTTGAGTGGTAAACCTGGAAAGCCATTTGTGGATCCTGATGTACCCAAGTTGCATTCGAACTGGTTAATGGAGCATATTATGACCTCTTCAAGATTGATCAAGGAAGAAGGAAAGTTGCAAATGGCTCGAGCCCGAAAAGTCAGCAAGATGATCACAAAACATTTTGAGCTGCTTCATGGAAAGAGTGAGCGAGAGCAAAGACTCGAAGAGAAACGGATCCGGAGACTTGCAAAAGTGACCTCGAACGAAGTGAAAAAGAAGTGGCGATATGTTGAAGGAGTAAGTTTCTTTTTCTTTTTCTTTGACTTTTTTTTTGTTGCTGTTGTTGGTCGTTTTGTTCTAAAGAGAGAGAGAAAAAAATTATGATTGTCCAATCTAGATTGTCAGAGCACGCCACAAAGCCATGATCCAAGAAGAACAGGAGGAGGCTGGCAAACGACATTTAAACCTAATCCTGGAACATTCGACACAAATTCTCGAAGTCCAGCACAGTGCACTCAACATTGGAACCCCAGGGACTCCAGGAACTCCAGGTGCTGCCTCCTCCGTTGCAGTCGCCCTGAGTGATCTGACCTCCTCAAGCCCATCTATCGCGGATCCAAGCAGCCGACGATCATCAATCGCACCATCATCCACTTCTGCAGCAATATCCGAAGTTGGCACCGATCTTGATGTTGACTCTGGTGCTGAGGCGGAGCAGGAATTGGGCGATGCAGAGTTTATGGTAGCAGAGCCCGAGGCCGATGATGAGACAACCCTTGCGAATGAAGAATCTGGAAGCGAGGACGATGATGAAGAGATCTCTGGGCTGCAGGCAGAAATGGATCTCCCGATTGAAGATCTGTTGAAGATGTATGGCTACCAACTCTCTGGAGGAGAAGATAATGATGATGACGATGAGGCCGAGTCCAACACCAGTACATCCAAGACAAAGGAGCAACATCCGTCCAAACCGGAAGAGCTTGGAAGGGGTAAACGTCGGCAAAGCAGGAGAGCAGCGACTGCTAGCTCAGAGAGTGGCGCCGCAACGCCCATGCAGGAGGACTCTCATGTCAGTGATTCTGCTGTTGCTACTACTACTACCACTACCACTACCACTATGAATGGCGCCTCCTCACTCTCGAAAGAGGAGGCCTCGGGCATTGATCAGGATGAGAAGGCTCAGCCAAAAACGGATGTATATAAAGAATCTACTGTGGAGCCGATGGATATTGACTCTGCTGAAATGGCCGGAAAGGAGGCGCACGGCGGCAATGATACCCAGGAACTTGACGAGCTGTCGAGCGCCCTTCCTAGCCCGCTGCCCAGCCAACAAAATCAACAACAGCAACAGCCGACAAAGTTGACAGAAAGAAGACGAATGTCCTCAAAGGAGATTGCGAACGCACTACCAGAAAGCCTTAAACAGGCTAGTCGACCCATCCCCTTGGCCGACCGAAGCTCTCATGTGACCAAGAGAAGAAGACTTTCAATGTCAGAGTTGTACCGTGGTCCTCCTCTACCTCACAACCCCTATGGAGAAGTGGACGACGAACGGACATTGGAAGAGGAGGAGGAACGAGAATGTGAGGATTCAGATCCAGAAGAGATTGTAACTCTGTTGAAAGAAAAGGACCTGCCGATCGAAACCATTCTGGACATCTACAACTATGATCTCGAGAGCTCCGAGTACTCAGATTCGTACTATGATGAATCAGATTGGGATGAGGACGAGAATATGAGCGTGATGAGTTCACAGCAACGAGTAAGGCGTGCAGACCCTCGTTATGTGGTTACTCTGCAGGATGTTGCCAAGAGTCGCAAGTTTCCTACACGACCCAGCAGCGAGTTTACAGACACCGACACGGAATACGACGATAATCGGACCATCTCTATCTATGGGACAGACGATGAGCTTAGCTTGGGCGACATGTTGCCGTTGTTGGATCCAATTGTTCAATCCGATCGGGAAATGAGCCCCGAGATTGACATCACGACCACGGGCGCCAATGTGAACACCAAGATTCCATTCCTCCTGCGACACCAGCTTCGTGAATATCAGCATGTGGGTATGGATTGGCTAGCTAATCTTTATGCGAATGGACTCAATGGTATCCTGGCTGACGAGATGGGACTGGGCAAAACGATGCAAACGATTGCGTTGTTGGCTCATTTGGCATGCGAGTATGGTGTCTGGGGTCCTCATCTGATTGTTGTACCAACAAGTGTGATGTTGAACTGGGAAATGGAGTTCAAGAAGTGGTGTCCTGGTTTCAAGATCATGACCTACTATGGTAATCCGCGAGAACGCAAGGAGAAACGAGTGGGGTGGTCTCGTGAGAACGCGTTTCATGTGTGTATTACTTCTTACCAGCTCGTGGTGCAGGACCAATCCGTGTTCCGACGCAAGGCATGGCAATACCTGATTCTGGACGAAGCACACAACATCAAGAACTTTAGATCACAACGATGGCAGACTCTGTTGAACTTTAATTCGGCCAGGAGACTGTTGTTGACGGGCACACCATTGCAGAACAATTTGATGGAGTTGTGGTCTCTTCTTTATTTTTTGATGCCAAATGGAGTCTCACAAATGATGCCCGTCGGATTTGCGAACCAAAAAGAATTTCAGGAATGGTTCTCACATCCTGTGGATCGGATGATTGAAGGAAACGAGGAACAAGACGAGGACTCGAAGGCGGCGATCGCTCGATTGCATACGGTTCTCCGCCCTTATCTTCTTCGACGTCTCAAGGCCGATGTCGAGACCCAGATGCCGGCCAAGTACGAGCATATTGTGTACTGTCGGTTGTCGAAACGACAGCGGTTCTTGTACGATGATTTTATGAGTCGTGCCAAGACCCGCGAGACGTTGGCTTCGGGCAATTTCTTGAGCATCATCAATTGTCTGATGCAGCTGCGTAAGGTGTGTAATCATCCTGATCTCTTTGAGGTTCGACCCATCGTGACCTCGTTCGCCATGCCCTCTGCTGTGGCCAGTTTCGAGATTACCGAGTTTTTGGTGAGACGTCAGATCCTGAATGAGGTGGATCAGGCTAGAGAATCGATCAACCTAGAGTTTTTGGGCCTTGTTTTTACTGGAGATGAAGGGCGTTTGTCCAGGATTGACTCTGACGTGATCACCGAGTTGGATGCCTCAAGAGGGTTCCGATCCAAGGCAGCCGAATTTTCAGGAACGGCCGCAACCGCAACGGGGCTCTTGGCGCCAGCAGGAACAGCAGTCCAGTCTAAAACTTTGACAAACACGGGTCAATACCAGGATATCCGACAATATTCCGCCATGCGACGCCATCGATTGTTGCAAATGTCGAGGCAACGCTGGGAACAGCTCGAGTATGTGAACACGAACCGGTGTCGAGCCAACATCTCTTATGGATCGAGTTTATTGAGCCTTTGTCGTGCACCTATCAAAACCAAATCATCGGCCGGAGGTTGTGCAAGGGTCTTGGATCAGGCTGAGAATCCAAGAGAGTACATGTCCTATACGAACGCACTCGCACGGGCGGTCTTGCCAAGTGAGAAGCGACTTGCTCAGGAGGAAGAGACGATCAAGCGGTTTGCATTTGTGACGCCCATGGTCCTGATCCGAGACTACTCTGTATGGAGTGACCCGATCGTGAAACGAGATCAACCCATGGCTCTGGAACGACTGAATGAGCGCGCGAATGAACTCTTCCATCCGATCCAAAACTGTCTCGAGATCCAATTCCCGGACAAGCGGTTGCTTCAGTTTGATTGTGGCAAGCTCCAGAAATTGGATAGTTTGTTACGGGAACTCAAGTCTGGAGGGCATCGGGCCTTGATCTTTACACAGATGACCAAGGTATTGGATATTCTGGAGATCTTTTTGAATATTCATGGTCATCGGTACTTGAGATTGGATGGAGCGACCAAGGTTGAGAACCGACAACATTTGACGGATCGATTTAATTCCGATCCCAAGATCTTGGCCTTTATCTTGTCGACACGATCGGGTGGTGTAGGCATCAACTTGACAGGAGCCGACACGGTCATCTTTTATGATTCGGATTGGAATCCCTCCATGGATCGCCAATGTCAAGATAGGTGAGTTCTTTTTTCTTCTTCTTCTCACTTTCTTTGTGTTAGTGGTGTAAACTGGAGGAGAAATGTTTGTATGAACTATTCAACTGATCCTTTTTTATTTTTATTTTTTTTTTTTTTTTTTTTTTTTTTTTTTTTTTTTTTTTTTTTTTTTTTTTTTTTTTTTTTTATCTATCTTTTTTCAGATGCCATCGTATTGGTCAGACGAGAGATGTCCACATTTACCGTTTTGTCAGCGAGTTCACGATCGAGGAAAACATGCTCAAGAAGGCAAATCAGAAACGAATGCTCGATAACGTTGTGATCCAAGAGGGAGGGTTCACAACCGATTATTTCCAAAAGATGGACTGGCGTGATATGCTGGGTGAAGATGATTTGGCCAAGTTGGGAGATATCAAGTCACAAGGAAGTCAGGACACTAATCCAGAACAACCTGTTCCGACTCAAGGACCTGGCATGGAATTGGAACTCGAGCAGGCACTAGCAGCAGCAGAGGATGAGAATGATGTATTGGCGATGCAACAAGCGAAACATGAGATGGAAGGAGTTGATGTAGGAGACTTTATGGAGACCACTGGTGAGTCGACGACAGACAAGAAACCGAATGTGGGCTTGGGAGGATCGTCATCAACCAAAGTCCAGTTTGCAGATGTCTCGATTTCGTCCGCATCCAACAGGGATATGATGGGTGAAGGAGGAGAGTATGAAGAAGGTGAGGTGATTGAGATGGGTCATGTAGACGAATTCATGCTTCGATTTGCTGAGCAAGAGTATGGACATTACGTTGGATTTGGAGGACTGCCCAAGCCTATCAAGGAGGATCTAGAAGAAGTCGATGAGCAGGAGGACGAGGAGGACGAGGAGGAGGAGGAGGAGGAAGAGGAGGAGGTGGATGAAGACGAAGAAGACGAGGATGAGGATGAGGATGAGGATGTGAGATCCGAAGGGTCGGACGATCCAGCCGAGAGCAACAAAGATGATGACGAAGACGAGGAAGATGAACATAGAGAGGCGACCGAACCCGCCGATGATGACGATGAGGATGAGGATGATGACGGCGAAGACGGTGCTGGTGAAGATAATCGTATGGATTTGGATTAGAAAGGGAGGGAAAATCAGCCCGGCACGCGAAAACCGCCAATTAATTGTAACATATTTTTGTTGTTTTTTTGACTCTTTTTTTTTTTCTTCTTTTTTGTTTTGCTTTGGATGATAATCTAAATTACATACACATGGCATTCAGTGTTGATGAACGTGTTTTGGGATATGTACCAACGGAGAGGAATGTGAAAGTAAAAGGAGGAGAGGGGGGGGGAAGGAGGAGAAAGGAAGAACGTTGAGTGCAAAAAAAAAAGTACATACAACCACCACCAAAAGCAAGGGGGACGCATTGATTGGGTAATGAGAAACGCCGGTTTTTTTTTTTTTTTTTTACTCAAGAAATATACAAAAGTACACTGGCACATGCTCCCTATGGATCGGAGATAATAAAGGGGGATTTTTTTTTTACGCACTTTTTTTACATCAAAGTGGTCAGGGACGGTTAACATACAAAAAAAAAAAAGTAAGAAAAAAAAAAAAAAGGGAAGAGGGGAGAGAGCGAGAAGAAAAGAAAAAGAAAAAGGGGAGAGAGATAGATGGGATAACATCAGCTATAGCGGAGTGGGGAGAGAAAAAAGAAGAAAAAAAGGGACAAAGGAGCAAAGGAGAGGTGTATATACTTGCAGGGGGGGGGAATAGGGAAGAGGGAGAGCAAAAAAAAAAAAAAAAAAAAGATGGAAGCTAAAAAGTTCCCTCGCAATTAAGAAAAATAATGAAAAAAAAAAAAAAGAACAAACGAAAAGAAGAAAAAAAAATGCCTGTCTAAAAACTCTTTAGGACAGCATCGCATCCGAAGAACCATTGGGACTCAAGGCCCGCAATTGGTAATCTGAATCCGCGGTGGTGGTAGCAGTAATAGTAGAAGTAGTAGTAGTAGTAGAAGTAGTAGTAGTTGAAGTAGTAGCCGAACCAGTAGTCGTCGTGGCAAGTCCTCCTTCCATAACCGAGAAATTGGGATGATGAATCATTCGCATCATCTCGTCCGTATCCACTCGTTCGACTTGATCCTCTTCTCCAGACAATCGATGTCGCAACGCTCCACATCGTTCTTCAAGAATTGTGAGAAACATCTTGAGTTGAGGCTTACTCATCTGGTTCATCAATCGTGTAAATCGGGAGCTATCTAGGATCAAGGGACCCTGTTGAGCCTTTTTCTTGTCACCAGTTCCGAACGCGGAGGCGAAGGACAGAGGAGAGGTCAGAATAGGGGCTGCCTCATGTTGGGGCGTGGTTGGCTGAGGAGTGGGTTGCAATCGCTGCTGAAGGATCAGTGGCGAGGTGAGGATGGGTGAGGGCCGTGGGGTCGCAAACGCCTGGATACCAGCTCCAGACATTGACTGGATCGCCTGGATCGGAATCTGTTGGGGTGGAGGAGTCGAAGTCGTGGGAGAAGTGCAAGATAGTGATTGCTGCTGCTGCTGCTGTTGTTGTTGTTGCTGTTGAAGTTTTTGCTGTTGTTGTTGAAGTTGCAGAGTGGCCAAGATTGCCAAAGGATCCCGTGGCAAGGCTGCTGTCGCCGCTCCGTTCATGTACGGATTTGTAGGGTATTGAGGATACAGCTGTGAAAACCATGACGTGGGTGCGGTCAACAATGAAGGGACTGTCTCCGTCGTTGGGGTCGTCAACTCGGAAGTCAACCCAGGTTGTAGCCCGGGGACGGAGGTTGAGGCCGTCGAGAGCGACTGGAGGTGTTGTTGATACTGTTGCAACAACAATGGATTCAATCCTGGCAATCCCGGGGCAGAGACTCCTGCAGTGTTGGCTGTTGCCATGTTGAACAAATGAGGTGGCGATAGCACGGGAGTTGGAGGCGAGGCTGTCAACGATGGAGACAAAGGTCCGTTGCTAAGGCTCATGGTCGACAGAGGGGCCGAGACGTTGGGAGATAAAGAACCATCCGAGACAAAGGTCGAGGCCTATTTGCCAAAATGCAAAGGACGGACATATTGGTTAGAAAATGCCGAACAGACTCTCTCTCTCTCTCTCTTTCTTTATATCTAATTGCATGTATCAACTTACGGAGTGGTCGTCCAAGAGACAGATGCTCGAATCATCGGGCTCGTGCTCATTGTTCACAGGAATATTCATCGATCGGACTTCACCATGGCCGTCGTTGGCTGCTGCTGCTGCCGCTGCTGCCGCTGCTACAGCGGCAGCAACCGAAGATACGGCTGACGACTCGAGCATCTTTTTAGGAGCTGTTGTCGTTGAGATCGTCAAGCTAGGAGTACCGTTCTCGAGTGCTGCATTGGCTTGGGCCAGTTTCTCCAACTTTTCCGCTGCCGCGGTCCAGTCGCGTTTCCGTCGAGCAATCTTGGTCTTGCGCATGGTAACGGGTCGGTCGCGTTGATGAAGGCGTGCATAGAGACCGCAGGCATTGCAGATTGATTGGCCCTTGGCATCTTTTCGCCAGAGTGGAGTCTGAGTCTGACCACAATTAGCACACTCGATCGTAGGAGTAGCAGTGGCGGCTGTGGTTGTGGCAGTGGAGGCCGAGTCCTGCTCGGGATCCTCGCCCTCATCACCATCATGCTCGTCCTTGACATCCTCCATTGTCACGTCATCATCCTCATCTTGTTCGGCCTCGTCGGTCTGCGAGCGTGGGAGCGATAATTGATACTCCTTATTCTGCTTGGAAAGTGGTTGGTGCTTGCTGGGTTGAGCAACAGTATTTGCAGCATTAGCATTAGCATTGTGCGGCGAGGCAGGCGGATAAGGCAAGAGGAGTTTCAATTGGCCAGGGGTGGTGTGGTTGGTTCCTCCGGCTTGATCCTGCTTCGGCGACCGTATCATTCCTTCGGGCAGCGACAAGCATGGCTCGTCCTTTACCGCAACTGAGTCCTCGTCTGATAGCCTGGGCCGCTTGGCCTGCTGCTGTTGGCTCGATGACTCGGTCTCGGTGAGACCCTTTTTATTGTTTCCTTGACCGCTGGTGTTAGCGCTAGTGCCGGTGTGAGTGCTATTGGTGCCGCTATTGTCGTTACTGCTACTGCTGGTGCTGGTGCTGGTATTACTACTAATATTATTGCTGCTAGCGCTGCTGCCTGTGTCCTTGATAGGACGCACGACCAGGGGCCGATTGGTTTTGTATTGTTTGTAGTAGAGACCACAAGCGTTGCAAAGAGAATGCTGTCGGTCGTGGGTGCGTCTCCAGAGCGGGGTTTTGGTGACCCCGCAATTGTGACACTCGTGGCGCTGCGGCGAGTTTTGCGGTTGCGGTTGCGGTTGCGGTTGGCTCGTGGACGGCGCCTTGGAAGGTGCTGGATCAGATGTTTCTGAAGACAGGGCTCGTTTCGAGCTTGCCTTTCCGGAGGCTTTGCTGACCGACTGCTCTGAGACCGTGGCCAAAGATGTAGCCACGGCTGGACGTGGAGAAGGCGAAGGCGAGCCCGAGAGTGACGAAGGCGGGGTCAAAGTCGCGGATTGGGTCGTTGGCGAGTCAGGACAACGGAGCAGAGTAGATGAGGGTGCAATGGTCGTCGGGACATGGACACCGTTAGCCATAGCAGTGGATGCAGAAGCAGCCGCGGCAGTAACGAGCGAGTGTAGGATTGAGGTTTTGAGTGGATCGACCACCGTGCTTGTGGAAGTACCCGCTGTGGCCGCGGCCGTTGCTGCCAGCAGGACTTCTGCAGCACGGATCCGCTGAGCTGGATCAATCGTGTGGTCCATGCCCGTCGGTACGGTGTGGCTCTGATCCTGAGTATGGCTGCTATTGCTGTTGTTGTTGTTGTTGGCAGAGGCAGCAACCTTTAGGTAAGCAGCCATGTATGCAGCGACAGATTGAGCATCAGCCTTGATATTCGAAGGAGATGCGGCCGTAGTTTCTGTTGTGGGATCGACAGGGCTCGAGCTGTGTTGGTCCTGTTGCTGCTGTTGCTGTTGCTCGCGAAGTCGGCGATCCCTTTCCTCCTGTTCCTTGCGCTGGATGGCGTGGTGCTGCTGGAGGAGGAGCTGAAGGTGAGAGGCGCCAGGCGCAAAGGTCGGCGCGGCAGTGGAGGGGGTTGCGGTAGAGGGAGTCGCTGCCGAGCTGGCCATGGGGGCGTGGAGTCGAATAAGAGCAAAGAGAGCAGGAAGACGAGATTGTGAGAATCGAGAAAAAGAGGGGAGAGAGAAAGAGAGAGAGGGAGGGAGAAAGAGAGAGGAGGGGAGGAGGAGGGAGGAGGAGGATCTAGAGTGGGTCGCAGCACAGAGGCATCCAGGGGACAGAGCGGGAAGAAACTGAGCGATGGTGGATTTTCAACGAGGAAGAGTGGCTCGTTGGTTGCAATGCCAATGGACGCCGCAAACGACGCAGAGTGAGGCTGTTTTGGGGGGAGGGGGGGAAGGGGGGGAGAGAAAAGAGGTAAGAGGAGGAAAGCAAGAAAGAGAGGGAAAAGAGAAAGGAGCGGATCCGGAAAGA
The DNA here is from genome assembly GCA_011634665.1 of Mortierella sp. BCC40632. NCBI lineage: Eukaryota > Fungi > Mortierellomycota > Mortierellomycetes > Mortierellales > Mortierellaceae > Mortierella > Mortierella sp. BCC40632. Next base: position 534,512 of record WAEK01000002.1, read on the forward strand.
AGAGAAGAAAAAAGAGAAAAGAGTTGGAGGTGACCGTGGAGAGTGGGTGAACAATGGCGAGAGATGAGAGAGAGAGAGAGAGAGAGAGAGAGAGAGAGAGAGAGGAGAGGGGGAGCCGCGGCGGAGAGGCAAAGGAGGAAAAAAGGCGTTTCAGGATCGAGACAGAACCACCTCCGCCAGTGGTAACCAATATAAAAATAGAATAGAGAGAGAGAGAGAGAGAGAGAGAGAGAGAGAGAGAGAGAAGGAAAGAGAGAGAAGAGAGTAATATAATAATATATAAAAAAAAAAAAAAGTTGCTTGTGCTCGCACGCACCCTTATCTCCCGCTCGCTGGGCCCGCCAGTGAAAAGAAAAAAAGTGCTCAATGGCCATGACCACCGCTGACTCTTCCCCGGGCTACTGGAGGTGGATGGCTCTCTCTTCTCCTGCATGGCCCTCCCTCTTTAAGCAGGCGGTCTGCCAGCTCCAGCTAGCGAATGAGTGCCGCTAACTGACGATTAAGGTTCCTCACCAGAAAAACCATCGCCATGGCCGACCCACCAAAGGCTGCCCAAACGGGTAAAGTACTGTACTTTGACACCTTACAAACAACGATCCGCTCGTGCTTACCTTGTCCGTTGCCCATCAGGGCCACCTCCAATGTTACGGTCGTAACCAACACTGCGATCTTGACTACCACTGTCGTTGTCGTCCACATGGGTCGCAACCGCAACGGTGATAGCTTTACTCAACTGGATCGCATGGGCCGCGGTAGGGGAGATAAGCGCCTCGCCTGCAGGGCCAGGCAACAAGGCATCCTTATCGCGGGCGAGCTGCCCCTCCTGCTCCTGCTGTACCACAGCAGCCAGCGCCCTGGCCAAGTTTGGGCCAGACTCCGGAACCACCGAGGCGCTATCATCGCGGTCGCGACACTCGCTTAATCCCCACACAATCAAGCTCTCACTCTTCCCCCGGATGTTTCGGCCGCTGGGGGCGACAGAGGTCCTTCCCTCGTCCGTAGAAGAGGAGAGGGGAAGAGGGAGGGACGAACTGTCGAGGCCGTTATCGCCTTGGGTCTGCTGCGTGTTGTTGCTCCTGACGACGACGGTCATGTCGCCATCGCATTCCATTGGACTAAAGCCACGTTCTCGGGCTGCTCTTGTTGTACATCTGCGGGTGGTCTTGATGTTATTGTTTATATTGCGAGTGCTGGTGCGGTGGTTGTTTGTGTCGTTGTTTGTACCCAATACAAATAGGCCAAGGTGGGACATGTCACCCGAGGAGGCATTCGGGTGTTGGTCATGGCCATGGTCATTGTCGTCTGCCTGTGTCTGCCTCTCCTTTGTCTGGCCTATTTCTTCAGCCTCCTCGGCTCTCGGCCTGTTCGCGCGCTGCTCCGATAAAATATTTCCGAGCCCTGACGCGGAAACGGGCACTCCCGACATTACCCTCTCCCGACGGGGCTGCTGCTTTGACTTCTTTAACTGCTTCTGTTGCTGAAGCTGTCTCTGTGGCCGGGTTTGTGCTGTGGTCATCTCTGCCCCTGTCCCTACTACCCCTGTCTCTTCCCCTGTCCCTGTCCAGCCGGCCTCTTGTGCTGACTGAGCCTCATTCACCCCAACATGTGAAGAAGAAGAAAAGAGGGGCAAAGTCGGGCCTTTGCCTCTCTTCAAGGAGAGGCCAACCCTAACCCTGTTGTCACTTTGAGTTTCGACCTCGGTCTCTACTTCGACAAGTGGACGATCCCCATCCTTGTCTTCGTCCTCCACCTCATCGCCACGCCTATCATTATACGTCTCTGCACCAATCGCTGACTCCTTCCTAGCTGTGACCTTTTGAAATCCGTCTGCGACCGGAACCATGTCTAGGTCCATAGCCATACCGAAAGCGGGGCTCACGGACCTGCCGTCAGCTGCACCGATGTACTCATCTGCGTCATCATAGTCAGCGCCACCAGCACCTTGATCTGCCCTTCGACGGATCTGCCCTTCGTCCTCACACGTAAAATTATCTGGCGCAAAGCCAAACTGTTCAAACGAAGGCAACGGCAGGGCCGAGAAGGACGATCGAAACGTGACCGAGGTCCGACGCTTAAAGTACGAGGGAGAAGGCGAGAGTGTGGGCGACGACGGAGGTGGTGGCAAGGACAAGGAAAGGGTGTGGGCGTGTAGGTTGGCAGGTTTGGGTTCAGGAAGTAAACAGGATCCGCTTGGAATGGAGAGAAAATGGTTTGTCAAGGGCGAGGATGGTGAGGGAGAGATGGATAGATTAGGTGTCAGTGTTGGGGAAAGAGGTTCATCCTGAGGCATGGACGAGCTGCCAGCAAATTGCTGCTGTTGCTGTTGCTGTTGTTGGAGCTGGAGTTGTTGTTGGAGAAGGTGGAGCTGCTAGCCAGGGCCAGATCGGAACGGGAAAAAAAAATGGGGAGGACAAAGGTTCACAGTGGATGCAGTGAGGAACATGGTGCTACGGAGATACGATCGATCCTACTGTTCATCTGATAACCATTCAAGAAATAGAGGGAAAGCGCCAGGCTGGATACCTTGAGCTTTTGAATAGCAAGAATGTGTGGGTCCTGGCAGAGTTGCGCAAGGAGAGCTCGAGGATCGTGTTGTGAATCAAGTGCTGTTGGCTGCTGTTCATTCTGTGGAAAGAGCTGTGGCGGAAAAGGGGGCAGCTCTTCTTGTGGAAGCTGCTGTGGGGTCTGTTGTTGCTGGTGTTGGAGAAGTATGAACGGAAGAAACGAGGAAGGAGTCGGAGTCGGTGAAGGCATGGCTTGAGCGAAAGACAGGGCGAGGATGATTTTTCGTCGCAGTGGCAGTTCAAAAGGAGAAAGAAAACGAAAGGAAGCCGGAAGTCAAGGTGACAAGCAGAGCGAAAAGAAGAAGAAGCAAAGAAGGCTATCGAGCGCTCTTCTTGGACTGAATGCTCCCATGTCGTCGGATGACTGCATGATTCACCATAAAAAAAGTTCCGATTAGCGGCCGTGTTATCCGAGCAATAGGCCCTGGAGATAGTCGTACCCCTCGCCCTGCTCACCCACCCTGCATTGGTTTTTCCGTCATCATCCATTCGGAATGCGTTTACTATCCTACCTTCTGGAATCAGATCGCGGCCATCGGTGCTCCACCGTTGGTCTTGCATTCACTGTACGCTTTACATACTTTTGATATGACCAGTGCCTCGGCCCCGGCTCCGGCTACCCTTCCTTGTCCTGTCTTTTCGACGAGACAATTAAGCTCGTCGCGTGGCCATCCAGGAGTGACAGAGCATCGAACGCACACGCACAAAAGAGCCGCATGCGACCCACTCTTCCCTTTGGGCCTTTTGGTCTTGCTTATCACGCAGAGCTGCTAGCCGAGGAACTTGCATCGTCGTACAGTGCGTACATTGCCTTGTTTTTTGTTGTTTTTTTTCAACACCACGCCCAGTGTAGATTATCAATGCCCGATTATCCAGGGCCAGAAATGTTTCGGCACAAACAAAACAAATAGGAGCGGACGTATGGCAGACCAGCAGGTTGAGATGCGCACGACATGACAGCCCCACTCACTGGCTGACTTTTTTTTTTTTGTGTCTTTGTGTACGGCATGGACCTGTCCTGCCACGAGCTCTTATTCTTTCTCTTGGCCTGTGGGAATCGCAGGTTTGCAGGTTTGCAGGTTTGTCATATGATAGAGCTTTGAGAGAAAAACTTTCAAAAGTGAACAGTGAACAACAGGGATGTGGCGAACCCAGAGCTGCCCATCTCTCTTTTTTTTTTTTCTCCGGACATTTGTCCCCCACACATGTTGCACCCCGCAGCCAGACTTAATTGAGCCAACAAGAAAGAGATATGACCAATTGAGACTAAATAAGACCGCTGCCGAGATGTCCGAGAGAGATGCTACAAGTAAGAAGGCGTCAATAGAAGAAGAGAGATAGAGGAGAGCAAACGATCGAGCGAGGAGCCCACTCACCACATCATGCTTACCAAGTGTACACAGGTATACCAGAAAAGCCTTGAGCGAGACAAACAATATCGCCAAGAAAGGGTCCAACCTGATAGTCTATTGAGAGTGAGAGCGAGAGCGAGAACACCCTTTGTCTTCTTACTTCCATTTCCCCCCCCCCCCTCACCCCCCCCCTTTCTTTTTTTTCTCCTTCTTTCCCCCCCCACTTACTGCCAGGCTAATTTCAAACACAAGTCAGAGGCTCCCATACAAAGCGACCTTGGTCTGGAAAAAAAAATAAATGGTCCCCAGAGCAGGGAGGTCATGCGCTAAACAAAGGTCCCTATCAACGCGACATCACTGGGTAGATTGTGAAAAGGTTGATAATACCTTTCTCCTTTACCTCTCTCTCGCGTGGGGCCCGCTTCCTTCTATTGGATGTTGCGCCTATCTTATCGGAGAAGGCTGTTTGGCTTTTTTTTTTTTATTATTATTTTTCTCGTGTACGAGAGGTAGCCGAAGAGGATTTTCTTTTTATCAAAAAAAATGGTCCATGGTCAGTGTTAGTTGAGTAGATCGATTGGGAGATCGCGCTTATCGTAGTTCACGATCCTGAGAGACCACAATAGATAGAAGCAGCTGGGAGAACGAAATCCAATGGTACGCGCCTTGCTTTGCCCTGCCGTCTGCATGACCTGCATCTTACCACACGACCAACCTATCTTCACTCCAAAAGCAACAATTTGCCTTCCTCTATTCACTCCTCTCCTCTTCCTTCCTTATCCTTGTCTCCTCCTTAACTCCCCCAGCCTTCGTTACAACTCTGTAACACGCGCGGGGGGGGAGGCAAGGGAGCTGCAAGTCAACGGACGGGGGGCTTTTTGTCTAGAGAACGGTAATTATTACAGCAAACATCCGCTGTTTTGCTTCTACGGGCTATGGAGAACTAACTGCTACACATCCAGCTGACTAGTATACACATACATTTGCTATGGAAAGAGAAGGGAGGTATGAATGGAACAGAAAGGAGGAATAATAGAATGAGAGAGAAGAGAGAGAGAGAGAGAGAGAAAGAGAGAGAGAGAGAGAGAAAGAGAGAGAGAGAGAGAAAGAGAGAGAGAGAGAGAAAAGAGAGAGAGAGAGAGAAAGAGAGAGAGAAAGAGGATGTGTACGACCGTGTACCTAATCATTTCCAAATTAGACAACCATTGGTCTCCATGGCCCCATTTCGGTGACTGCGGTTCCCTTGACAGCCAACTCGAGCTCCGTCACCTGGGCATCCTCAAGAGAACACTCATCTCCATCATCGCTATTGCTTGAGGAACAGGGTTGCAACAGTTGTCGAGGTGGCCGTGGTAGCATCTTCATGATGGAACCGTCATCGTCGTCCTGGACAAAGACCCCGCTATCTTTTCGGTCATGTCGGAGATCATTGATGTCTAGGATCCGCATCATTGGCGCCGATGAGGCCGAAATAGGTGAGGACATGATCCCGGTCGTAGACGTAATCGGTGTGGTGGTCAAGAGACAAGGTACAGAAGTTGAAAAGTGAACAACAGTGCCCAGGGGAGCGGTCGGAGTATCATTTCCAGGGGAGTAGCCTAGACCGCCAAAGCGCGTTTCGCCTAGCTCCAACCCGCCTTGGTCGCCATTTTCGTCGGCCACCACGCTTTGGTCCTTCTTGATTGCTCCCCCTCTGCTGTCACTCTCCTGCTCATCTTCGCCCCCGCTCGCCCCCTCACCAGCCGTGCTCTCGTAATCCAGAGGATGGACCGACTCCCTGTCTTGCTGGAACGAGAGATAAGAATAGGAATAGGGATGCTGACCGTCGAGTTGTGGAGGTGACGAAGGGAAGAATGAAGATGCAAGCGATGGCGAGCGAGAGAGAGTATAACACGCCCGCGTGTCGTGCGAAAAGGATGGCTGTGATCGACCACCACTACGGTGTAGTGCAGCCTGTGCAGTTGATTCTGGGACAGATCGTGGTGCAGTGATGGACATGGATCCCGATGTGTCTACGGGAGTATAGCATGGCTCTAGCAGGTTATAGGATCCCATCAACATACCAGGGATCTCACCCAAGTACAGCTGGGCATCCCATAAACTCGTGAACTGAGATGCAATGTCGACCGCACTGCTGTTGGATCGTTCCAGTCGGAGTGCTGTCAGGCTCATCTCGTTGCTATCCCGTACTAGGGATGAACTCGAAACCGAGGCCGAGACCTTGACGAGTGAGAGTGTACTCGAGTAGGTAACCTGGATCTCTTGGAGTTGTTGAAACCGGCACTGGTGGGGGTCAATCTGGGGCGTCTGCGCATTGCCTGCGTCGCGACAAGGGGTATAGTTCAAGTATGGTGAAGTGGAAACTGAATGTGGTAATGGACATCCCCCCACACACACATACACATACACGCAACGCGCCCACGCCCACAAGGATACAATGTCGGAGAGATTGTGGATGCCGAAAGGGGAGAGAGAAAGAGAGAGAGAGAGAGAGAGAGAGAGGACAGACAAGAGAAGAGGGGGCGAAAACGAGAGAACGTGTGGTGGCAAGCAAGCACAGAGGGGCGTCGTCGTGTTTGTACAGGATAGTGGAGAGCAGGGGCAAAGAGAAAGAAGAGAAGAGAAAAATGAGATGGACGGAAAAAAAAAGGAAGGCATGACCAAGGCTCAAAGAGTTAGTTAGTCTGCTTCAGCACCACTTTAGTCCAAATGACTTTCAGAGCATTCACATCAAAGGACAGTGATCGCGGCGCGACAAAGTATTACCTGACGTTTGCTTGGACTTGAAGAGTTTGCCTACATATTGCTGTGCAGCTGCCTTGGTCTCCTTCAATAATTGGGCCCACTTTGTCATTGTGACAATGCTTGTGTGCGCAGGTTAATTGTGTTGAATGTGTATGTGTGGGCCAAAGGCAAGTCAGAAGCGAAGCTTGAGATGAGGGGAGATGTGCGGTGGCGATACTGGAAGTAACAACAGTAGCAATGAGCGAGGAAAAAGGTTTGAAAAAAGAGAAAAAGAAGAGTGGGTCTTGGTCTGCCTTTTGTTGTGGAGACGATGCGATAGGGCCAAGGAGGGAGTGGCTAGGAGACTGGTAAGTGGAATGGAGCAGACAGGGAATGCTGTGGGCGTCGTCGTCGTCGTCGGCGTGTACAGATGTGTGGTTGAGAGCCCCGGGGACAGTAGAGACAGCCGTGTCGATCAGAGACAGCGAGAACAGGCACAGCAGCAGTGCGCGGGGAGGAAGAGAATGGTGGTGGGATAGAGTGTCGAGATGACAAAGGAGATGGGGGAGGGAGGAAGAAGAAAAATGGGATGAAGAGTGAGAGATAGAGAGAAAAAGAGATAGATAGAGATAGAGAGAGAGAGAGAGAGAGAGCGAAAGGAGCGGGAGAGTCAAAGAGGATCGGGCGGATGGTGGCAAGGATGGAGATAATCCTGGCAGGGAGAATGCCGATGTGGAGCAGAGACGGGGCCGAAGCGCCAAAGCCGGAAAGGAGTGTTGTGGAACTGTTGCTGCTGCGTCGAGGACATGCAGTGCGGGTGTAACGAACCAGAAAAGAAGAGCCGCCTCTGTGTGTGCAGGTCGCGTCTCGTTTTATACGCCGCAGATTAACAAGACAGAGGCCCCTTGGTGTGTCCGCTGCGAGTGGACAGGGGGGGAAGAGAGAGAGAGAGAGAGAGAGAGAGAGAGATAGAGAGAGAAAGACACGGAAAACGGCATTGCTGCGTGCATGCAGCATGCAAGTTGTTGACAGCTGCAGGCGCCCGCAGGGGATAACACAGACCCTCGGACACATCTCATTGCAGTAGCAGCCTACCGCAGAACAAAGAGTAAATGAAGGCGCGGAGGCCCAAAAAGCGCTATTCTTGAAGCGATACTTTGGTCATGTCATGTCATCGTTGGTTGTACCTTTGATGGTCCGTACGCGGTCTTTCTCCCGCCTAGTATAGAGACGGTCAGAGAGATGGATTCTTCTCGATTCATTGTCGCGGTACTATGGTGATTTCGCTCATCCAGGACAAAGGCCTCTCTTTCCTGGCGGGAGCATTCTGTCATCATGGACAGAGCCATGGCTATGACCCATAGTACCGCGTGTCGTCTCCGCTATTATTTTCGACTCTCCGACAAATTGTCTATCGCGCTTGTCCCGTCCTACCTGTCTTTTTGCCTTTTATCCCAATGCCTTGACCTGTCTTGCCATTAGTGACCCCAAAATCTCCGCCGTCGTAGCCTCTCTTGGGCGTCCATCGCAGTTGAAAGAGTGAGAGAGCAAGAGGTCGCTGCGGGAGGTCGAGGCGAGCCAGAGCAGACGAAACTCGGAGTGGGAGTAGAGAGGAAAAAGATGAAGGGGAGAAGGAGGTCAGGGAAAGAAGAGGAAGAGGATACACAAGTCTATGTAAATCCTTCCAGATGTGGTTTGTGAAATGGGAAATGGATGACATTGAATCTCTCTCTCTCTCTCTCTCTCTCTCTCACCCTCCTCAGGCCACTCCTCTCTCTGTTTGACAGTATACTACAGGCAGTAAAGATTAGACCTGGGGTTTTGAGGGCGAGTGCGTCTTTGTTGCCTTCTCTGACTATTTGCACTGACGTACTATTCTCAAGACAAAAGGCGCCTCGCAGCTTCAATGTTGTTGCCACAGGTGCCAGCAGTAGACAGATGGCCCAACATTGTTCATGGCGGCATAGGCCTGAGCGAGCGAGGAGCGACCTACATGTTTGGTCTCGCTGTCACCGGGTCCTGCGGGGCTCTCTTCTAGTTTTTAGTCGAACTGGCCACAATCGGATGCTTTGGCCACAATTGTTTAGAGAGGAAAGAAGTTCCTAGGTGTCTTGGTCAGCACTGTGGTTTAGGAAGGGGTGTTGTTCGCACCCCTGGCACTCCACCAACCTTAAGCCCCTAGGAGTTATCGTGCTATGAGCAAAAGAGGCCCTTGCTTTGTGTTTAGGGTGGTCAAGTTGAGGGTTTAGGGGTGGAAAGTGACGGAGAGGAGTGGATCGCGTCTGTCGTTGAAGTTTACAGCGGGAACACAAAGCACTGGCCTTGTTGTGCCAAAGTTTGAGATGAAGTCATGGTACTTGAGCTGCACGCGCTTGTGCTTTGTGCAGGGCGAGTGCAGAATCTGGATATTTGGTTGTCTCGGATGACAGGGGCTGCAAGGACAAACAGCGGAGTGAACAAAGAGTATTACCCTTTCTTTCCAGCCAGTATCTCTTCGTCATCGGGCACATTGCGATGGGCGAAGGAGAGGACACCGTGGATGAGATGACGGAGAAAGTGCGACATGCGGGCTGGAAGGGACGAGGATGCTCTACCGCGGATTGAACATCCGCTTCCCGCACAGACATTGTTGTCGTCCGCTAGACACGACTGGAAGAAAGTTCTTTGGTGGGCGATGCAGCAATAGTAGTGTAAGAGAAAGAAAGAAAGAAAGAGAGAGAGGCAGAAAGAAAAGGGGGAGTGGATAAGGAGAGGGCGGGCTGTTAGTGATGTGCAGAACCAACATGGAGCCGCCGAGGTCATAATGGTAGAGGCGGAGATCGAGACTTTGGCTTTTTGGTAGGACACGCGACGAGTCGTGTGCGACTCGAAGAGTATAGAGGTCAATTACTCTGTGATAAGACCTATAAGACCTGATGGAGTTGGTACAACCACCCTCAGCTCGGCCTGCTCAGGCACTGGACAGGAGGAAGCCACGCTTGGAAGAGGAGGTAGGAGAAGAGAGAAGAGAGATAGAGCAGTCACAAGAGAATGGGAGAGAGAGAGAGAGAGAGAGAGAGAGAGAGAAGGAAGAGAGAAGAGGAGAGAAGTGTGTAAGAGAAAGAGAGAGAAAGAGAGACCCATCTGAACAAGCGAGCCCATCCATTGTCTCGAGCATTTCTCTTTCTCTCTCTCTCTTTCTCCTTATCTCTATTCGGGATCTCAAGCAAGCACTTGCGTCCTTCCATCACAGATTACAATGACCGACTTTGTCAGCATCACCATCGCCATCGTGATCATCTTTATGGTCTTCCGTTGGCTCTCAGGTAGGCCAGGGTTCCCGCATCCAACACGGCTTCAATTGTCTGCGCACAAACCCTGTGTGTGTATGAGAATGGGAGAGTGAGAGAAAGGGGGCCTACCAGAGCTTGACAATGATGCCGGGTGTGCATCCATCAAAGGATAGGTCTGACATTGACACCCATCTCATGCATCTCCATCTTTTTTGTTCTTTCCTTTCCTTTCCTTATTTATTTTTCCTCATTAGCCTCAGGAGATGATTCACAGACGAACCGACCGGGACAAGGTGGCAGAGGCAGGATTCCTAATCGACCTCCGGCACGGCTCGTCAACCCAGAGATGGTATGATGCAACTTTCTGTGGAACAAATATCCTAGCCGATGTTCGCTTCCTCGAGAGAAGGAGGCTATTTGTACAAAAAATGGAGATGTGGGCAACATGAGGCCCACATTGCGCCTTTGCTGAAGGAATGCATCCATCTTTACCTGGATGAACGGACAAAAAAAAAAAAAAAAAAAAAAAAAACACTCGTATCCTGACCCGCTACTTTTTTTTTTTTTTTTTGCTTAGGTTGATACGGTGAAGGCAATGTTCCCTCATATTGCAACAGCAGCCATTCACTATGACCTTCAGAAGACTGGGTCCGTAGAGCAGACTTGCGACAACATTCTCAGGGACGGAGATCTGCCAATGGTAAAGTGCAGGGGCTACGCAACCACAAGCTTTCTTTCCCTGAGATGCATCAATCAGATGGAGAAATCACCAAAGAAGCTATTTTGCCTCGGTCGAAGTAACACTCTGTACTCTTCTTTTCTCTTCTCTTCTCTTCCTTTCCTTTCCTTTCCTTTCCTTTCCTTTCCTTTCATGTGATCTCTCTCGTCTAGCCTCCTGCTGCCCGTCCTGCAACGCCACCAGCTGCATCCTCAACCACCGCTACTACGGCATCTGGCTCTGCCTCTGGATCCAGTGGCGTGAATGGCAACCTGATCCAGCGTTTCAAGTTGCAGTCTGCTGCTGAACAGAATCATGTGCCTGAGGAGCCTTCAAAAGTCTGGGGTGACAGCGCTGATAAGCGTCAGGCAGTGTTCAAGAGCCGGAAGGAGTTTATGGTCCTTCAGGCAAGGAAGTAAGTCTGTTTTCATTTTACTAGTGACCGAGCATTCAAAAAAGACTTTCTAAAGGCGGATCCACTGACACAAGTGTCTCTTTTCTTTCGACCTTGATATTAGACGATATCTGGAAGCGGAAGCACGAAAGGCAGCAGAGGCAAAGGAGAAAGAAGTGGAGGTAGACACTACAGCATAGGCAAGGAATGTCGAGGAGATCTAGCACAGGAGGTTGTAACGTACTCTGGAGGAAGAAGGTGGGCGACCGGCCCGATCGCGCTCGGCCGAGTGCCCGTCTGCACACATATCCAATAATAAAGAAAAAAAAAAAACGTTTCAAAATAGCAGGAGGAAAGGCATCCTCTCCTCCCATGTTCAAATGCAGTTCTTTCTTTCTGGCAGAGGTGCTTTGTGCGAGCCGCGCGTGTTTGGTGCCCCTCAAACGTCACCGAACTGGCCCATGCCAGGGGCCTGTCACACAGTCTTTTTTTGAGTTCGCCCATTCGATCCGCTCAACCTTCTCTCACCTTCTCTCCTCCCTGCCCATCTCTCCATCCTTCTTTCTTTCTTTCTCGCTCCTTCTCTCCCTTACTCTTAATCCCACAAAACACTCGAGCACTGAGCCATGTATTCCGCACAACAGAGTGCTAGTCTTTTCCTTGGAGGCGAGCGCACATCCGGACAGAGCATCAGAGATCAGAATGGTAAAGAACACTGGCCAGTCTCTCTTGACCTCGTCTAGAGGTACATTCAGCACGCGACCTGGACAAGAAACAAAAGATGCGTCTGGAGATGTCATCGTGTGTTTGCTCACATCATGGATGGATTTCTGGACTTGACACTGGAGGAGGGGGGAACTCCATTCAGCGCGTCCTGCTTGAGAAAAAGAATGCCACAACTTGGCTCCGTCATCAGGACTCGCTATATAAAAAAGAAAAAAAAAAGAGAGAGAGAGAGAAACTGTCCATTGGAAAACCCATGTCCACAATAGATACAAAAATAGGCATTAGCTCTCATGCCATCATGGCACCAAGACAACGGCCAGAGAGGCAAAACATGGAATCTTCTAACAAAAAGCCATTTTTTTATTTTATTTTTTTTTTATTTTTTTTTTATTATTACACTGACCCTTGATCCGTCACAGTTCTTGCCGCAGCCTCTATCGCCAACATCGTAAAGTCGTCGTTGGGCCCTGTTGGCCTAGACAAGATGATTGTCAATGAGATTGGAGTAAGTCCAGGTCTTTCAGATCTCTCGATCAGCCTCGTGAGAAGTGGATCATTGGGTGTGATCTGCCAAGGAGATCTTTCGCCAACCTTTTCTGTACCAGAAAGAGTAACCCTTCCATCCAAAAATTAGGATGTAACGATCACGAATGATGGCGCAACGATCCTAAACATGCTTGAGGTGGAGCACCCCGCCGGAAAGATCCTAGTCGAGCTTGCACAACAACAGGACAAGGAAGTCGGTGATGGCACGACCTCGGTCGTGATCGTTGCAGCAGAGTTGTTGAAGCGAGCCAACGAACTTGTTAAACGCAAGATCCATCCGACCACCATTATTACAGGATATCGATTGGCGAGTAAAGAAGCATGCAAGTTTATTGCGGATCAAATGTCGATCAAGGTCGAAGCTCTTGGACGTGAGTGCTTGACCAGCGCCGCCAAGACGAGCATGTCGAGCAAGATTATTGGAACGTAAGTGATCTACCCAAAAAAAAAAAAAAGTAACTTCATTGCTGCTTAGTACACATACTCTCTTGTTCCAAAGAAAAAGAAAAATATCTGATGTTCGAACCTGTTCGTGATTCACACCCATCAATATGTAGCCATGACCAGTTCTTCTCCGAAATGGTGGTCGATGCGATGCTGGCTGTCAAGTCGACCAACAGCCGTGGTGAGCATAAATACCCTGTCAAGGCTGTTAATGTGTTGAAGGCCCATGGAAAGTCGGCGACAGAGTCGATGCTTGTGAAGGGATATGCTCTCAACTGTACGGTTGCCAGTCAGGCAATGAAGACTCGGATCACGAATGCCAAGATTGCCTGTCTGGATATCAACCTCCAAAAGGTCCGCATGAACCTTGGCGTACATATCATGGTCGATGATCCAAACAGTCTCGAGGATATCCGCAAGAGGTAGGCCTTGTTTCATTTATTGAAGAATGATTCTCGAGATTGGATGATTTTTTTTTTAATGATATTGTTTCCCTTCATTTTCTCTATCTGGATGGATCATCACAGGGAGAGCGACATCACTACGGAGCGCATCAAAAAGATCCTGGCTTCGGGCGCCAATGTTATTTTGACTACAAAGGGTATCGACGACATGTGCCTCAAACTCTTTGTGGAGGCAGGAGCAATGGCAGTCCGTCGATGCAAGAAAGAGGACTTGCGTAGGATTGCCAAAGCGACAGGCGGTACCATGATCTCGACATTGGCGAATTTGGAGGGTGAAGAGACGTATGAGGCGTCGAACTTGGGTTATGCGGAGGAGGTTGTCCAGGAGAGAATCTCGGATGACGAGTGTATTCTCATCAAGGGCACCAAGTCCCAGACATCTGCATCCATCATCCTTCGCGGAGCAAACGATTTCATGTTGGATGAGATGGAGCGTTCTCTGCACGATGCATTGTGTGTGGTGAAGCGCACGTTGGAGAGTGGAAGTGTCGTTCCAGGAGGAGGAGCTGTCGAGACGGCCCTGAATATTTACTTGGAGAACTTTGCAACGACTTTGGTAAGCGCTCCAAGCCAAACTATCTGTCTAGGGAAAAAAAAAACGTAATCTCGTATTAGCGCTCAAGCAAAACTCGATCTAACTGGTTTTATGCGTTTTCTGGGAATAGGGCTCTCGTGAGCAATTGGCAATCGCCGAGTTTGCGAGCGCACTCTTGGTAATCCCCAAGACACTTGCTGTCAACGCAGCCAAGGACTCGACAGAGTTGGTAGCAACGTTGCGTGTGTATCATAACGCCTCACAGAATGATAGCTCAAGACAGGGGCTCAAGTGGTATGGTTTGGATTTGATGCGAGGCGAGGTACGCGACAATGTCTCAGCTGGTGTGTTGGAGCCAACCTTGTCCAAGATCCGAGCTCTTCGTTCTGCCACAGAGACGGCCCTCTCGATTCTCCGAATTGACGACATGATCACAGTAGCGCCTGAGCAGCGCCAGCAAGACGATGGCCATGGTCACTAAAAAAAAAAAAAAAAAAAAAAAAAAAAAAAGGAACGGAGTAGATAGAAGAATAAAAAAAAAAAAAAAGAAAGTAAGAAAGTATGAGCTAGTACGACAGAGTGACTGTCCCATCTGTCCAATAGGGATATTATAATATTTTTTTTTTTTTTTCCTTTTTTTTTTTTTTTTTTTTGAAAATTTCCCATGGGCGTTCTTGGACTCAACAGCTATTTCCAATCGAAATCACTCGGACAACGCAAGCACTGGACAAGCCTGTCTGCATCTCAGGACGATGTCTCTCAGACTCATCAAGTCCAGATCGCTGATCAGGATCTCTCCAGTGGTCCACCCCAACCCCCACAGAAACGATACTTTATCCTAGATGGCAATGCCTATATCCACACTCTGTACTGCGGACAATTTGAGTGGATCTGGGGAGGACAGTACTCTTCCTTTGTTCAACTTTTGAAAGCTCATGTACAGGCTTTGCAGTCATGTGGTTTCCACCTCGAGTTTTTGTTTGATGGACCTTTGCCGTTGAGAAAGCTTCAGACCCGACTGACAAGAGATACTGAAAAGATTCATCGGATTACCAAGGTTATGAGAGAACTCGACCATTATTCGGTGTTGGCCGCTTCTGCCGAGACAGCAGCCATGACAAACGGCAAGAGTAGTAGCAGCAGTGAGGAATCGATCCTTCATGGAGCTGGAGGTGGCGGAGCTCAACGTTCTAGCTCTCATTTTCTGATCCCACCGTTGGTCATGGAGGTAACTTTACAGACATTGCGGTCCCTGGGAGTCGATCTGATGGTCTGTGATGGAGAAGCGGACGGAATGGTCGCACAGCTTGCAATGGAGAAATCCCTGGACCCTGAAGTAGAAGAAGCCTATGCTGTCAGCCGAGACTCTGGTAAGGCAGGAAAATTTTATCTGAGCTTGTGTGTGTGAATGGAAGAGGTAGGCTTTTTTATTGACTCTATTTTGTCACTCGATCGTAGACTACCTAATCTATAACACAGGACCGGCAGGAAAAGGTGGTTACATTCCACTTGACAGTCTTGTCGTCCTTCAGGATCCTTCGACAAACCAAATCTCGATCTCGGCCACAGTCTATTCACAGTCAGGGGTGGCGGATCATCTCGGGATCAGACCTGAATTTTTGCCCTTATTTGCGTCTCTGTCAGGAAACGACTATGTGAGACCCGACGTCTTTGAGGAACAGATTGTTCGATCTTTGGCAGGTGCAACGGGTCGTTTGCCTCAAAAACACTCGATCGGTGGATCTAGTGCTAACCATTCAAGGATCCGGGCCACAGCTGCTTTCTTGAAACAACTGGGTGCTGGATCAGACCCTTCGCTCACAATGGCGTCCAAAGGAGCCAAGGAGCAACAACAGCAGTCTCAACAGACAATGGGTTCTGCAGTAGTTGCGAAAATGGTCGAAACCATCCTTGAAGAACGAGAAATGCTCTACAAGAATGAGACTGAAGAAAAACGAAAAGAACTACGATCCGAACTTGAAGAATCCATGGAACAGTATCAACCTCGCTTTATTGACAGTGCTCTTGACCCAGAATCGTCCGTTGCATCCCCTTCCCCTTCAACATCATCTGTGATGGATACACCAACACCATCGAGCAGTGGACTCTGGAATAACACTTGTAGTACTTCCCAGATGGCAATGGCGGGATTAACCCGAATGAAGGACGCCTTTCGCTCAGGTCAATTCTCGTTCAAACTCATGGATGTGGTCTACAGCAAGGTGTTTTGGTGCACACCGTTCCTAGAGGACATTGATCGTGAGAGTGCATGGTTGGCTTCCAGAGAGCTAAGGCGATGGATTTATGGGATCCTTGCAAGGAACTTGCTGATTCAGGACCCACTGACGACTCAGAGTGATGACAGTTGGAGCGAGAACCACGACTCCTCAATGCTGGACATTGTGGAGTATGTACGCCGGGGCGACCATTTGTCAGCTGAGACGGTCCGTTGTGCTTCTCGTCAGGAGTTGGATGAAATCCTGGGTTTATCGCCCAGGGACAAGAAAAAGAGACGTATTAGTGTCATGGACGTCGATGGAGCAACGCCGTCCACAGAAGAGACGTCAGGATCATCATCCGTCTCGGAGACTGGCGATCGCCAATTGGAGTTTCTGGATGAGCAGAGCAGGACCAGTTTATTCCTACGAATCCTTGGATCTGATACACTCCGAGTCCGTGGACTTCCAAAGCAATGGGTTGTCCTGGCGGCAACACTACGGTTCATGATCAATGCTCTTGCACATTCTAAAACCCGATCTGCCAGTATCGCCATGGCCAATTTCGAAGTGATTGCCTTTGTAGCCTCAGTCATGTTTCTGCAAGAGAAATACCCTCTTTCCATGTTTACGGAGACCAGTGCTGCTTCACTTGACCAAGAGAAACAACAACTACCACAAAGATCAGGAGCCGATATACCCATTCCTTCCACGGCTACTGCTCCCGTATCTACAACCAACTTCCAATTGGATGAAATCCCACCGACAACTCGGCGTTCACTCCATCTCTCGACCCAGTTTCAACATACACTCGCTACAGTCTCATTGTTGGCGAATGCACTGCATCTTGAAGACATGGTTCCACCTCTTTGGGCTCTCTTTGATGGACTTTTGTTCCAACAAGCCCTGGCCCTGGCTCGCGGAGGCACCTGTTTGGAACAACGAATGCAACGTCCTAGTTCCGTTGAGGCCTACCATCAAATTCTCGCTGCTGTAGAGGAAGGTTTCATTGACTCGGGCGAGATTGATGTGGCAGTCGTTTTCAGACCTTATTCCTCCATCAGTGGGAAGAAGGCAGGTTCCAAATACCAACAACAACAGCAACAACAATCTTCCGGCCGACATGGAAAGTTGGGGATCTTTGGACCTGACATGGAACCAGTCAATCAGCTACCGCTCAATACCTCTACAGGAAGTTTATCCACTTCTTCATCTTCCTCGTCTTTATCCTCTCTTGGTGGAGTGTCAAGGGCGTTCAAGTCCTCTGGCATTCAGAAGAAATCGAACTCATCCAAGAAAAAGGGCAGCGGTAGCAGCAACAGCAGCGCAAGCAACAATGGCAAAGGCGGAAATCGAGGATCCGGGGGGTCTGGAGGAACTGGAGGAGGTTCAGGAGGCAACATGTTCAATGTGTTGTCTCTTGGATGCGAGTTCTAACATGGGAAAAGAGACACTTTTGAAAAATGCGGATATCTTTTTATATATATCTTGTTTTATATCTTTATTACAAATCGTAAAAAGCTGAATTCAGCACACTTGTAAAGGACCTGGGGGGAAAAAAGGGGGTTCGATCAAAGAACAACTTCTGCACCAAGCATGTCCTCTTCCTTGAAACCTAGAGCCTGGTCCCAATAGTGTTGTATACTCAACCGAGCAAGAGTCTCCTTCAACTGAGCTTCTGTCCTTGATTTGATAAACCGGAATGTCTTGAACTGACGCTCTCGAAGTTGACCTTCCCAAATGAGAAGACACTTGTTGTCGGTCGTCTCTGAGACTTCAGTACCATCCAATCGAGTATTGTCTGTCCAATCGATTCGCCTCAACATCAACTTCTTGAATTGCTTGACAGACTTTTGACCACCTTCGACCACCACCAAACTGAATGTTGGATACATGAGCACAATCCCTGTGAGTCCAAGCTGGCCTGCGTTCTTATCAACCTTGAATTTCTTTTGTGGATGTGAAAGATCGTTGATCTTGTAAAGGTTTACAAAGATACCCTTGGCCACATCCTCATCCTTCTTCTTTTGTTCCTTTGCCTTGCGTTCCTCATGCGACAGTTTCCGTTGTGCGTTCGCGTCCAAATGTGTCTGAAGTCGTTGTTGAACTTGCTCTCGAACTCTCATTTCGACTTCAGTAGGATTGAGGACTGCCTCCTGACCCAACACTCGCATCATGTTGGCAAGTCGAACCTTGGGTGCCTCGGGTGGCAAGAGACCCAATCGAATCTTGTCCTGCTTTTCCTTGAGAAGTTCCTGACGCCGTTGTCGCCGAAGCTTTTTACGTTCCTTTGTAGTGAGCATCAGTGGTCTGGGTTGAGCATTTGCGAAATTGGAAGGGTCATTGGGAGGTTCGATAGGGACGGGGTGTTGGACATAATGTGTGATGAGAGAGTCCTCAGTCTCGATTTTGGCGAGTCCGTTGGTAGCATCCTGGTAGGTTTTGTTTGGCAAAAAGGCTGCATCCCACCACTCTACGCCATCTTTCAAGATTTCTCTCTGCGAAAAGAAAAAATAAATAAATAAATAAATAAATAAATAAAAAGGATGGGTTTAGAAAAACGACCTTTTCTTTCTGTGGCAACGAATAATAAAAATAATATTATAAAAAATAATAAAATTCATTCTCACCTTTGTAAAACCATCTTTGAGCTGTAGATCCTCGTCCTGAACATTGGCCTTCCCACTCTCCTCAATCTCCTTACGCAATTGCTCGATCCTCTGTTCAGCTCTCTGTTGGTTAGCAATGCTGGTGTATTTGCCCTTTTGTGGAAACTTGAGTGGTCGAGCCTTTCTTTCCTTTGGTGCTACCAGATCCATGCTAGGATCAAAGTATGGGTTTTTGGTTGTGTCCGTAAAGTCCTCGGGAATATCCAGAATCTTTAATTCCTTCTTTGGCTCGGGCTTCCGGTTTACCTAAAAATAAATAAATAAATCAAAAGACAATAGCATAGTGAGAACACATGGTCATGGTGTGATCTGTAAGATTTCTGCGAGTCTCCTTGAATATGTGATTCTGTTATGTTTACCTTGACAGTGGCAAAAGTATCGACCTTGGTAGTGTTTCCTGCCTTGACAGCATTAATAATGAGGTTTCCTGCTTCATCTCTCGAAAGCATCGAACTTGCATCAATTGCCAACCCTCCTCTTCCTCTAGTGTCGGCTCCTCCAGCCCGTCCTGGTATTTGTGAGGAAGCAGCGGTTGGTGTGGTCGATTGTGGCAAGGACGTTGCTCCTGCTCCTGCTCCCAGTTTAGCTACATTCAAGCTCTGAAATTTGGCTTTCAAGGCCGCGGCACGTTGTTGGATTTCTGCTGCTGTGGCTGCTCGGTTGGCGGCAGTTCCTGTGGTTGCTGGGGCGGGTGCAGGTGGTGCAGAGGCTGCTGCTGGATTTTGTTGCTGTTGTTGTAATTGAAAGGCAACAGCCTGAGCCTTGGCCTTGGCCTTGGCTAGGGCCAGAATAGCCTTGATCTACATTTCGTTTTTTGTTTTTTTCAAATAACATGGTCAGCCAATGTTAGTTATGAACGAGCAGATCGGCTTGCATCGTTGAAAGCAACAAGGAAACGGCGACATGGTAAACTGTACCTCTTCAGGAGACTTGCTCATTGTTTTTGCGGATGAATCCTGTCCTGGTGCAACTGAGCCCTCTACAATGTCGGAAGGATGAAGGAGAATGGGGGGAAGGAGAAGTAAAAAAAAAAAAAAAGAGTGTGCTGAAGGGCGGTGGATGGACCCTTGTCTCGTCAATGATTGGTGCTTTGGCCTAATCAACTGTGCCAACCAATCCTCTGATCGAGATGTATCAAAAGCGCGCGATGCACTTTCTATCAAAATTACGAAGAAAAGAAGTCACTTTTTTTTTTTTTTTTTTTTATTGAGATACGACTTTAATGGACTCGGTTGATGGTGGCCGTATACATGGTGGCCAGGTTGGCCGACCACTTGTCAATGGCATTGTATCTTTGAGTGCCCGTCGTTCTAAAAGAAAGGAGAAAAAGAAGGAAAGGAATAAGTTCCAAGGGTTTTAAGGCTAGAGTGTAGACATGTACTTCAAGCTGCAGCTCACGCGACACATTTTTTTTTCTCCACAATTTTTGGGCAACTTACTGTCGTTGAAGTTCAAGACGTTGGTTCACCTGATCGATGTGGCCTGCAATCTTCTTGTCCAAAATCAATCCCACAAGGAGATCCTCAACATCCTGCGCCGGAATATTGAGCTGGCGGGAAATGAATGGAATCTCGATTCTTGTGTATGGCTTGATCAGTCGGATCAAAACCTGGGTTCGGATATTTTTCAATACATCATCGATGTACGCACGGATAAAAGGATCGTCCATGATCGTGGCTCGGTTGTCCCGAAGAATCTTTTCAAACTCCCGGATATCTCGACGCTGGTAGGCACTCACAAGATTGGTCATGGCCACAATCTGCGGGTCATTTTTGTAGGGCTTTGTCTCTTGAGAATCAAAGGGGTTGATTTGAGACTCCATCAGCATGTTGGCCAAAACGAGATACTTGAGAACTTGAATTCGTTGAAAAGATCCTGCTTCATCATAGTTGCGGAACGACTCGAAAAAGTCTGTCTGTGCTTGATCCCACATGTTCTCGCTCATATGCATCTTGCCTCCACACTCTCGGATAACTCCCATGATGCGAGGGTGGGGAATCGCAGACTTGACTGAGAGACATTGCTGGTAAAGTGCTTTGAGTTTCTTGCTGTTCTTTGTTGCTGTATACATTTGAATTTCCAGTGCAAAAATCTCGAGCAAATGTGTTCCCTTTCGTTGGTCGTCCGTGCCATCATCTGCCTGACATGATGCATGCAACTGACGAAGAATCTTTGATAGTCGTCCATACTCTTTCCTGTCCAGCCACAGCTTGGCCAACTTCAAGTTGGTCTTTACCAAAAGACGCTATATGTCGTTATTTAGTGACGAGGGGGGGATGTTAGCGTAAGGTCGGTGATGATTACAGAGTCCTTGGAGACAATTAGTCGTTGGTTGGCCTTACCTCGTTGTTTGCGTCCTTCAAGGCATTCAGAGTTGTCTGGTAAAACTTTTCCATGAACGCCATATCCGAAGAGGAAGAAATAAAATCGAGAATGTTGTTGATGCTCTTTTCACTGTAGTTTCTGGTGACAGCCGCTTTCGTGTAAGGCAAAAGCTGGCCATAATAGTCTAGGGTCTATTGGTGGTGTGGCAACCTATTTTAGTATTTGGACTGCACTGCTCATGCTGTTTCAGCTCAAACCTGAATAAGATGGCTGAAAAGGATACCTTGTCATAATCACCCATCTTGAACGAGAGCTTGACCATTTGCTTCAGCGCCTTGAATCCCCTGGTGAGTATAAAAAAAAAAAAAGTAAAATGGCCATGACAAGAGCAGACTCAGTGTTAATATTCGTCATGAAATAGCGCGCCACGGCGTTTTCAAGAAGGCTCATATCCACCTAGGTCGCGTCCTTATTACCAATCTCCTTTCTCAGTCTCAGCGTCGACCACACCTTGAAACTCGATCAGAGCTGTCTCCGGTTCATCCTCCTTATGACCCTTGGCATTGTAGTACTTATTCTCGAGGTCCACATCTGGTTCCTCACCATCCTCGTCCTCGTAATCAAAGTCGTAATCCTCGTCGTCCTCCTCTTCCATCATGAAAGCGTCATCGTCACTCATGGCTAATGCTGATTTTGCTGTCGGAAATAGAAACGAAAACTCTTTTCAGTCACTGAGGGAAGCGAATGACAGAGAGAAGGGGCAAAGAAGAGGAAAAGAGGAAGAAAGTGAAAAAGAAGAAGGATAAAAAAAGGTTAAGAAGATACATCGCGGTGAGAGCATGATTGTTCCCCAAAGATGAGCTCAATCCCCGGAGGGCGCAGTAAAACAAGGCCGTAGGGGAAGGAAGGAAGGGAAGTACGCGTACGCCAGTCCGAAGTGCGGACGCAAAGACAGAATCACCAAAGCAATCCATGGGATAACACAAGAGCTCGGGTATGACGCGGTCAAAATGCCCCCCATTACCTCCTGCCTGGGGCAATTCCTGTGAAGTCAGGTCGATGGTAGATGCGGGAAATGAAGTGAACAAGCACAAGAGTTGGGCAATTGGAGACGTGGTCCCTTTTTTCATGTCCAAAAGATTCTGAGCGCGAAAAACGGTCACAGAGGCCACGAACCAACAGTGTGTCTACTTGGTACACACTGTTGGTGAGGTCGATGATCCAGATATTTAGCCATGAGCCCATAACACTCAAGAGGTACTAGAGGCAATGGCACCCTTATCAGAGTAGTACGACTAACTCCGCTACCTGTGCTGTCCTGACTAAGAGAAAGCTAGACCATCCTCGTTCCACATTTTCTGGTAGATACCTTAGAAAGCAAAACCAGCAAGTCTTAGTCCCTACACTCTTTAAAGCAAACGAAAGCGGATAGCTGGATGCAGTCTAAAAGAAGATGAGGAATGAAAGAATATGAAGGTGGAATCTACTCGAGAACACCAGCCGACAAAGGAGCTTTCATAGCCCAATGTTTCAAAGACCATTCCAACTGTGGCAATCGTTTTACTAAGCAGAGTCTGTGGCGACCGTGCCTAACAACAGGCCACTGCTCACACAACATGCCCAAAGCACGACAGGAAACTAATCTAATAGACATCACTGAAGACTTTAACCGATAAACCGCTCAGTTGCTATGTATAGTTGATTCTATTCGTTGGAGTGTTGTGTCGCCCAAGTTGATACTGTTTTTTTTTTTAAAAAAAAAAAAATGGACATCGGTGTAATTCACTGCTCCGCATCCTCTCCGTTCTGTCCATTCTTTCTCTATCCCACACGTTCTTTTCTCGTCCCTCTCTGTCCTGATCGGCGAGGTCATTGCACGCGAAGGGGTGCCACCAAAGCTCCCTAACCTTGAAGGTACTCCCCAGAACAACCATGCAGCTTGCCTCCGACTATTTCACTATTCTGTGCCTCAGCCTCAACTATCGCGTTTTACTGACACTTTTACCATTTCTCCCCACCTCTTGCCTCTCTGAATTGACCCTTCCCAAGGGGACGGCCGTTCATTTTCTCAGATTGGGACTGGACATAAAAAAGAGAGTTTACATTTCAAACCATGGTAATTAGCCATAAAAAAATATATAAAATAAAGTCTGCCAGTGATGAAAGTCGATAGAAAAGCGTGAAATGGACGGCATATGTGTGCAGGCGTGAATGAAGTACGGTTGAGAGAGGACAAACGTGTCTCCAAGAAGAAAGGAGGAAGTCTGTCACTTTTGGCCAGGTCCTAACTGACAAGCTAAAAAGCGGTAGTGTGACTGCCCTCAGAAGTGAACAAGAGAGCAAAGACGATCTGCCCCATTCAACTTGGTCAGGACAACAGGACACGACAATGCCATGCAGACCACGGATGTCCTCAGCCGTAATCCTGGCCTTGCCAATCTACTCAATGACTTGAACCATCGATTCATCACACCTTCAGGCACAAGCCGGGACTTGGATCAGGATCTGCAACAGGTAGCAAATCCGACTCTGTCACATATTTCATTCCGGTGCCATCGATGGAGACACTAATGCAATCTTTATTTTGCATTGTTACAAACCCAGGCGAGAAACAACCTTGGGCACAAGAGGGATTATTTGAAGGCTCTGACAGTGTATAGCCCGATCGACAGGCTCCGGTTCCTAGCAGAGGATGGTGAGAGCGTGCACGCATCAAGCTTGTTAAGCCGCTCCAGCGGGATGTCGGAAGGAGCACTCCAGAAGCAAATCTCTTATCATATCGACCGGATCATTACCTTACTTGAGACAAGAAGGCTCTATCTCGACGGCAGCTCCCTACCCTTGGCTCCCATATCGCCTCTGATAGCACAGTCCTCAGCAACGACAATACCTCAGTTTGCTCCACCAAACCAGGACTCGGCCACGATCAATCCCACAGAGACCTCAATCTCATCACCTCAAACCGAGCCGTTCTTGAGTCTTTTCTTGGAAAGCAGTTCTAGCGAAGAGGATGTTGACACTTTTACATTGACACAGCTTGAACCCCATATTAAGGCCTTGGAAGGATTTGCTCCGCTCATGACAGCCGTTATTCGACAATCTATCCACGAGCGCGCACAGCAGGTTCTCGTATTGTTGCGACGACACGTAGATTCTTCCTCCTCCAATGTCACGGGTAGTTCGTCTTTGAGTGCTATCAGGAACAACCCACCGACCAGTCATGATTTACATCAAGGCCAGACCCATGTTGTCCATGAGCTCAGCAACGCGATCGATCAGATCAAAGCAAAATCCATGGCACTTGAAAAGTCAAAGCAAGAATCCATTCTTTCGGACAGGAAGGTTCTTCAAAGAACCCAAGAATTGATCGAGATTTTTCAAAAGTCGATAGAGGTCTTGTGGGAACTGATTGTCGAGTTCAAATTCAAGTACCAGAAGCAGCAGGATCAAGTCTTTGTGGAAAGCTATGCACAGATAGTTGAAACTATCCTTCAGAAACTTCAGTAAGTGCTCTTATTTCTCAGGAAAGGGGTTGGATACCAGAAAGGGAGGGGGAGGGGCCTTTCTCCTTTCTTTCATCCCTCTATCCTACTCTCATGTCAATCCTCCCTAACCATCTATCGACTCTTGCATCACTAGGATCAAAAAAATTGAAGTACAAAAGACTGTATACGATCCTGACACAGTCTTGAAGCTTTCGGTGATACGGTAATGACACTTTTTTTTTTTTTTTTGGCTGGTGCTGGTGCTGGTGCTGGTGAAATATGGCATAATCAAGGAAAGGCCTTTATCTGACTTTTTTAATATACATATTAAAAAAGGGATCAGCTGGAGACACTAGAACGGCAGTTACAAAAGGAAGAAATCGAGAATTCAAATTTGATAGAACAATACCAGAGTGCTGGCAAGGATTTCAACGACATTGTCCAAGCCTACACTGAGGTCAAGGAGCGTATCGAGGCTGTTCATGATGATATCAAGAGACATTTCTGAAGGATCGCTCTCTCAAAGTAGGAAATAAAAAAACGTCTATCTAATTTGCTCGAGTTGAGGTGGTGAACTCAGATTTTTCTCTTTTGGCGATGGAAGAAGAAGCGTAAAAGAAGAAATGTATTGTGATTTTGAGGGCTAAGCAGAATGAAAAGGGAGAGAGGGAGGATTCATAGATCGTTATCTGGCTCATTACGCGTAACTTTGAATCATTGGAGTGAGGAAGAGAGAGAGAGAGGAAGAGATAAATTTTTTTGTCTTTGTTTCCTCACCCCTTCATTGTTCGTGAGGTCGTTTCTCATCACATTCGTTTCTTGTACGTCTTTCGAAGAACATCTTGAGCAATTCGTTTCTTGGCTCCCTCCACAAACGCTTGTTCATACGCAAGCTCATTCTCTATCCAAATTCGTTTCATCGCCTCAATATCCAACACCCCAAACTTATCCAACCCACCCCATCGTCGCCCTGGCCATCCTTGCTCTGAACAATCCTCTGACCACAGTGACCGTGAATCAGACACCTCACGATGCCATCGGAACAGATCACTGTCCTGGTATAATTGCTCAAACTCTGTCCAATTGAACGATCGCTCAATCGGCATGTCCACAATCCGATAGTCGCTGGTTTTCTCCTTCATATCTGTCGCATGTCCAACCTGGGATTCAACTGTTCCTAGAGAGCACTCTATGGCCGGAAATTCGATTCGACGTTCAATCTCAGCTTGTCGAAGCTTCATAAAGTTGGACGCCTGCTCAAACAAGGATCGCATTCGACAGTTGGCACATCCACCCGCTCCACAATGAGCAAAACATTCACTCGACCAGATTTGACCACAGCTCACCGAGATCTTTGTTTGGATCAAGCCCGGTTTTCGTGGTAACAACAGGGGCGAGAGTGGTTTAGATTGAATTTGTTGTTTGGAAGATGTTCGAGCCCGGGTTTTGGTTCTCGAAGGACCCTTTTGAGGGTCAGCAGGAGATGTGTGTGCCAAATGTCGGTTCTCGAGCAGGGGAGTCTCCTCACTCTTCTCGCCCATTGATCGTGTAACACTTTGAAGACGAGAGACAAATCCACGAAACATAAAAAAGGCATTTCGTGGTCGATAGTGGGCACTATCAGTTACTCCTTTGGGCTTGGCTTTTGTTCTTGTTGAGGCTGCTGGAGAGTAGTTTGGTGGTCGCTGTGGTCGCTGAAGAGTTCGTATTGCTCCTGTGGTCCTCTTGGTCATAAGTGGGTTCTGAGGTTGACACATTCGACTCGAAAACTGAGACTCGGCTTTCTCTGGATACACCTGGTCTGGTGGATCAGTTTTGGTTGCAAAGATTTTGAGAGACCCCCGATCGTACCCGGTGCCTTGCTCTTCACTGGCTGACAGTGTTCTACTGTAAGGGATTGTCTGTTCGAAGTATCCTTGTAGAAGAGCCTGACTTGGATTATCCCCCGGATCCATGTCTTCAGGGAGTATGGGGGATGGCAAGAGGGTTGGATCTATCACTAGGCCTGTGGTCAGTGCTGAAGCCACTCTTGCCGTATCCAACGAATGCGTCAATACCTGGTAGTGGTCGTTCGAGTCGGCAGCAGAGGCTAGGTGAGCCCCGGCTAGACTCATTTGAGAAGTAGATTTCTGGTGTGACTCGTATGGCTGAAGAATCGGCATTGAATCACTTGGGGCCACATGCAATGTCCAGACATGTCCATGGTAGCTAGTATCTAGCCCATTCTCCAAATTCTGAGGTGGTGATAAAGGCGGTTGAGTCAAGGTTGATAACCACGTCGGGGTCCAAGCTTGGAGGTGCGGCAAAAGACTTGATGTGTTCAATGCTGGATATGAGAATAAAGAAGGAGAAGTCATCGTTGATGATGAAGCAAAGAGTTGGCGAGTGGTTTGATCCGTTTGTAGATCACAATCGCTTAGCCCAATTGTTTCTGGAAAAGTAACCGCTTTTACATTGCCTTGCTCCGGTTGACGAATGAGAATGCTTTGACCTGACATTCCCAGACTTGTTGGTGGTTCTGGATACAAAGATAAACTGGCGCGTTCACTATGATACGGAAAAAATACAGGCGTGCCTGATAGTTTGAACTCCTCTGATGGTCCAGAAAGACTATTCCTGAGACCATCACTCATCGTGTCCTGTTGATTTGTGAATACACTATCTGTCACACCAAGCTCTATAGAGTCTAGGACCCCATAGGAAGGATGAGTAACCATATCCGAGGCTACATATACTGTATTTGGAGCAAGGATGTCGTTGGGAATATGGTTCATCTGTGGTAGAGTAGTCGGGGCTAGTGGGCAGGGGAGCAGGAGCTTTTCTGACGCGAACCATAAGAGCTGAACAAAAAGTTAAAAGTACACTCGAGTCCGAGTCAAAGAAATAAAGAGAGAAGAACGTAGGTTGAGGTCAATAGGTTGCCTTAGAAATGGATCGCTAGAGTTGGAAAGTCACCAAGGTGTGAGGTATCGAGTCTCTTTATACATAACTGGGGTTGATAAGGGTGGTCCTTGCACTCTTTGGTCCGTGGTATGAGCGGTGCAGTATGGCAGAGGCTCCACTTCCTGAGAATTCTGGGTAGTAGGGTATTTCTTATGTTGGAGGTGGTGCCACAGAAAAAGCAATAGGGCGATTCAGCTTTTTGAAAGAGGTCTATGTGACTGTCGCGTGGATCAGACTTTTTTACGCGTCCCCACAACTGGGACACCGCACCGCACACTCTTTCTCTCTCCCTGGTGAATCGCCACAATTCCCCTCGGGATGCCAAACACGAATGGGAATGCAACCACTGTGCAAGAGCACCTCCGCGAACTTCAGACACTAGTCCAGGATTCCCTCAAACAATGGAACCTCTCTACTAATGCCTCAGCGGCCACTACACTTGCTGCACAAAGCAATCCAGGACGAATGCCTAATGGTACAGCATGTCTGGAGCTTAAAAATCAGGCACAGAATAGGACATGAGATCTCCAAATCGAATAGTCTATCAACAAAAACAGAATGGGATCCTCATCCACCGACTGGATTCTTTATGCTATCCCCTTGTCAACAATTCTAGAGCTACATCCGCTTGGGCCCGTTCTTGTGGGGACACTTCAGAGGGATTTCAAGGAAAAGATTGCCGCCATCCGAGCCATCAGTCTTTCATTCGCCCAAGGCCCTCTCCATCAGTCTCTGAACGGAGGTGACGCCTCTACTTCTTCAGCCTTTCGAAAGTACTCGTCTCTACTAAAGGCAAGTTTGACTGTCTTCAAGGATGCTAACCCTGAGGAAAAGGATCGTTTCTGTTTTCGAATTGTTTAGTTGCTAGGACAAATATATCTGTTCGCTGGAAAGAGACACCTTACACCTGAGCTCATACCTACCTTGCAATTTTACTCTACAATGATGGATAGGATGAGACTCTTCTTGAGGAATCGTTGTCAACTGTCAAGGCGAGCATGAAGCAATGTCAAAATATTCTTCGAGCAGCTTCTCAGGATGGCGCTATCAAGACAGATCACTTGCTAAATACCATCAAGGATATGGCCTCGGGACTCGGGTAAGAGCAGGAAAGCAGCGCCTGTGATCTTGAGCTTTGGATACTGGACAACACCTTGGGTTAGTACCACTCTTTGACGCTCTAGGAAAACTTTTTTTTTTTTTTTTTTTTTTTTTTTCAAATCCTAGGCTAGAGTGTTATCTCGAAACCGGATCCAGACCCAATAGTATATTGCCAGTGTCAACACTAACCATCGGAGGAAATGTTATTGTCATCGATGTAAGTGGTATGAGGCAAAGCATCTCGATTCTTGTACCTACTTGGAAAGACAAGGACTAAATTACTCATCATGTAACATCATGACTGCATTCTATTTAGATTGACGTGGAAAGCACCGGTGCTATTCTTCGAGTCAAGGTGTCATATGCGTCAGATATTCATCAAGATGAGAGAGTAAGGTCTCAGCTTCAGGACTTATTATTATTTGGACATGATCCCCCTTTATTCCCTTCAGCCCATAATAACTGGACATTTCTTTTTTTTCGCTCGAGTAGGTGGATCGTCTACTAGCCCATAATCTCCGATGCAAGTGCGGAAAGCTATCACAGTCTATTCAGGAAAATGGAAAAGATTCCTCTGAATTTCATCTTGCTCACCTTCCGGATTGCAGTCGTGACTTTGATGCCTTTTTGAAAAACTTGAAGGCTCTGGCCATTCTTGACAGCTTTTCCAAAAAGTACTCTAACATCGACTTTTTCCACAACATCCGATCCATGGACATTGACTTCAAGGAGCTCTATAAGCAGGAAATGTAAAGTGAAATTATGATAAGTCCGGATGAAAAATGGATGCCAATGGAGGACAACGCCCTAGACCCCTTGCAGGGTGTCGCCTAGTGAATGATTTGTACTGACTATTCCAACAACCCGACAAACCCTTTATCTTAATAGGCAACTGACTGGAGGCAATCTACAAAGGGTACTCATTGCAGGTCATGGAATCCCATTTATGCATGCAGTTTCTCCAGGACCCTCTGTCGCTTACTGGGCACCAAAGTCTGAGCTGAGTGGAGTTTCATGGGAGGCTTTGGCGACAATAGTTGAGCAAGGAGCAAATGAAAAGATCAAGATCCCTTTTCATCGGATAAATGTTGTTATGGAAGAATCTATTGCCTCTGGATCAGGAATTGTCGCAGGCTCGGGATATCTTCCTTTGGAGCGGTCTGGTTTCCTTCTTTCTGAAGATGAAACATTGACCATGACGACGGTCCCATATGGTTCAATTATGAATGACCAAGGCAGTGTAGGACCAACAACGATCCTACAGAGACCGTTGCGATGGGTAGTGCCAACTACTGATTTGTCTGTCGAGGCTATTTATGTGGCTGTATTGAATCCACCCGTAGTAGTGTCGGAGGAAATGGCCAAACAATTAGCAGCACTCTCGAACCAGGCAGGTCTGACCACGACTATGGGATCTCACAAAGAATTAGGCTATCTTTCACTACAAGAGATGCTGGTAATGCTTGGTTTTATTTATTGACCCATTACCGTCTGATTACGATGCAGAGTACTGTTGTGGATTTACTTACATTTGACCACTATTAACTGGACTGGAATTCTTAGATTGATCGTAGTACAGAGCAGACGCAGTGGAGAGTGACTATCGACCAAGGACCAGGCTCGGTCGAGCAACTTTATTCATTTGACCGGACCAAGATCGAGGCGCGACTGATTCATCGTATTCCATTTACACATATTTCTCAAGTCTATGTCTGCACCAAGGTAAAGGAAAATTTGGGTACTTTCTATAAAGAGCTATAGGTGCCTAGTATCTGTTTTCTTCCTTTATCTAATTGTCCTTCCCCCCCTTTTCACTTGCATATCGTTAGCTCTTGCGTCAACAAACTGCTTTTAATGCTCTTTTCCAAAGCTGTTTCAAGGAGACAAAGCCCCACACTCAGACAGATGACTCGAATGCCTCTTCCAGCGTCAATACCAATGGTCGCACAAGCACCATGTTTGTAGGGGTTCCTGAGGATAATTCTTTGACCCAAGTTCCCATTCTGGTCCAGACCCCTCAGCCGTCGAGGGCAATCCTTGTTTCGTTTACAAACCCCTATACGGAATCGAACATAATGCTCGAGATCCTTGTTGAAGCCGGAACAGGCCAGGCCATGGTCCAGATGGCCATGACTCCAACCGAAGCCATAACAGGAGTCTCATCCTCGATGCCGACCAATCAAGGCTCTGTGACCAGTACTACTGCAGGGTCCGGAGTTGATGTAACCCAAAGTCAGGAGACGTTCATGTTGACGGGAGAAGAGCTCACCCGAGAGTTGTCGACGCATGAGAGCATCCCGATGTTGGTCCAATGGATTCTGAAACGGTCATATGGATGGATGAAGGAACAACACCAACAGACGATGAAGAGTCAACAGCAACATCTTCACCAGCACTATCTTGGACGGCGGCCTTCTTCTCATCATGTCGAGGAAGGAGGAATTCTAAAGAAGGCTCGCGTATGATGAGTGTCATTTACGTTACCATAGATTCGCCTGGAATATAAAAAAAACACTCAATTTTCTCTTTGATTCATTGATCTGCGCAGGAACATATCTACATTGGTACATACTTTTTTTTTTTATTTTATTTTATTTTATTTTATTCGACCGCTTAATACACGGACAGTTCATGGGATGGAAGGGGGTATGTTAGCTTCGTGCAGGCAGGTAAAGCATGCAAGTAGCCAAAGAAGACCTATTTTTTTTTTTTTTCCTTCTCAGAAGGGCCAGACAAAACAGGCAAGTAAAAGAGTACAAAAGAAGGAAACAAAGCAAAGAGAAACAAAGCGCAAAGAAGCAGTAAAAAAAGAAAAGGGAAGAAAGAAAAAGAAAAAGAAAAAGAAGGAAAGAAAAAACAATAGTCCCAGAATAGGTTGAATAATCTATTCAATTTCTAGTCCTTAGGTGGTGGAGAAGGAGGCAAAGGTGGATAGTCTGATAGCGTCAAATCATGCAGCTTGTCCAACGCCAACGGGGGTAGGACTGGAGCAGTAGTCACTGAGGTAGCAACAGGGGCTGTTGCTGAGGTAACAGCAGGAGCTGTCTCCGAAGTGACAACAGCAGCAGTAGTCGGAACAACCACCGAGGTTGCAACAGCAGCAGTAGCTAGAGCGGTCACTGAGGTCGCAGCAGTAGTCGTGGTAGTAGCCGGAGCAGTTGCAGAAGTCGCTGTAGCAGCTGCAGCAGCGGCAGCTGGAACAGCTGCAGACACAGCAACAATAGCAGCCGCTGGAGCAGCCGCTGGAGTAGCAGCACGTTGAGGAGAGGCACTTCCACTGCTTGAGTTGGTACTGTCAGCCACCAAAGGCTTCTCCTTTGACGCCTCGGCTCCATTCATGACAGATCCCACTAAGCTGTTTCGGTTAGAAGATGTGGTTGTAGCAGCGACAGCGCCTGCTGGCAAGGGTGGCAAGGTCGAGGCATCGTCCAATCTCGATTCGAGAGTTGTTGAGCCATTGACATTCGCTGGCTTGATATCGACCTTGATGAAAAGTGTGCTGTATAGGTAGAAATCGCCAGAAGGATCCTGAAGTTGGATATGACGGTATCCTTGCTGGAGGCAGTCCAATGAAATACAGTAAGAGGCAATCAAGTCTGAGAACTTGATGTCTTCGTCCTGAACCACAAATCGCAAAAACACAAGCTCGGGGTGCTCATAGTCGACTCTGAATTTGAAGGATTCTTGCCAAACTGGGTTGAAGCCATTGTCGTTCACATGTCGGGTCTTGTATTTGATGGTCGATTGACCAGGGATAAGGAGTTCAATCTCGCAGACTGGGTCAATCACGTCTCCCGACTTTTCTTCGTTGGGCCTTGGAAGTTGTTGTGCAGAGATAACCTTTTTAAAGAATAAAAATATATAAAAAGAGTCAGATATACTATACACGACCTGCAGTGCACTGCATGTTCTCCATCATGACAGGAGGGAAAGTGGAAGGAGTTTATCCTTGAACTTACCTCGATCGTAACATCGACTGGATAGGATTTGGCAAATGATGGCGCCTTGTCGTGGTTGCAGGTCTCGTTATCTCGTAACCGAAGAAGCTCTGGCTTAAGAACATAACCACAGTGTCCATTCATAGTAAACATTGCGCTATTCATCTGCATTCCACGATCTAAAGAACACCCCCGAAAAAAAGCGTCGTTTAGGAAACATGCTCCGTTGAGAAAAAAAAAAAAAGGCTTTCCTGTACATTCTATCAAAAGAACTGAACGTACCATAACTCTGATAATTCAGGGCCACAACCTGAGCACCTGCAGCCCAATGATGGTGAGGGTCATAATTGGTCGAGTTGATACGGAATCCAGCCGGATAAATCCGAGTCAAATGACTTTTGTTCATATTGGCGTATTCCTGCAGCGTTTGCTTGGTCAGGGTCAAGGATGTCCTCTCAGAAAAGGAGATAATCTTAAAAGGAGAGCATCCATCATGCACAAATCCTGGGAAATGGCGCGACTGACAGTAGATGGTCATGTCACTCAGAGCGCGAGCAATCCGGATCTTCTTGGGCTTTTTCTTAGGCTTAGATTGCTTAGTACCATCCGAGTCACTCTCGCTCTCTAATAAGTTTGATGAAGGAGAGAGAAAAGGAGTACATGCGTGGGTGAGAAGTTGGATCTACCAAACCTACTCCTGCCTTTGTACAGTCAACTTTTTTTTTTTTTTTTTTTTTTTGCCCTGATCTCAACATACCTCTCTCGGATTCCGACTCAGTATCTGTCACATATTCGCAGGCATCAACATCGGGAGGCAACACTTTGCTCTTGACAAGAATCTTGTACTTTAGGTCATGTGGACTAGGAAGAACCTTGTATTTCCGGTCATCCTCACCAGTAGACTCGCCTTCCTGCTGGAACAGTGGCGCCAAAACAAGCCAGCTTCCGAGTTTGACTCGCATAATCTCTGCCATAATCTCCTGTTGATCCAGATCACAGTGAATCTCGAGCGAAAGGATGAGTGGGTAAGGTGTTGAGACAAAGGCATAAGTCGAGATGGCCTCAATAACATCGCGGAATAAAATTTTGCTTGTCCTATAATAATCCGGTAACACAGCCAAAGTATCATTTTTTTAAGTATCCAGAACTGGTTAAGAAAAGAGCACTTTTTGCTTGTTTGTTCAATGTGCACAGACCGAAATCAGCCCACTTACAATGTGTGACCATGATAGATAACAGGTTGACCATCAGATCCATCCCAGCAGTCAACTAATACAAAAAAAAAGTTGAGCTCAGTTTACAAGGGACATATGCATTTTCTGATCGTGCGACTGGTACCATCCTTATATCGATTTAACTTACGTTCAACACAGCGACAGCCAGTCTGCAAAGCACGAATATATCCTTCAATCGACGAGATACCAGTCAATTGATGTCCAAGAAGATAGGTGTTATGTGAGCTGCTGATAAAGTAGTTGGATAACGTCTGAGACATGTCTTGGTGCACAGTCATATGGTGTGGGGCGACAATAGAATTGTCTGACGAAAGCAAAAAGCTGGTAAACGAGTCGACGGTAAAGACATCCAGGTTCTTGTCCAAATGTTTGTGATAAATGCCCTTGATATGATCCAAGTCAAAGCTTGACTTTTGGGTGCGACTCATAAACTTTTCAAACTCTTGCAGGGACATGGTGTCACCATTAGCGACTTGATGGTACAGTTTTGCAATATCCTTGCGCTCCTTGAGAAGTTTGACAAACTGTGTAAAGTTGGAAAAGTCAAGGAAGCCCTGCTTCTTTTCATCAGCCTGATCAAACCGCTGTCGAATTTCCTTCTTTGAAAAGTTGATGTTGAGTCGGTGGCAGAGTCGCACCAGCTCTTCAAAACCCAATTTCGAATCCACGTTTTTGTCTGCATCCATCCAGTGCTCCCTGATCCATTGGCTGTCCTTGCGCTGCAGCTGGGGGAGACTCTCGACCTCTTCCCGCTTCTTGGACCACATTCGCTCCACCACAGTGATCCAATCGTGGTACGTGTCTTTTGTGGGTGCCACGAGATGCAGTGCCTTATACTTGCCAGCCGAGGTGTAGATGATAGTCAGCCAGCGCTCCTCGTGCTCAGGCTGGACCTTGAGCTGCTCACGGTACATTCGGGCGGCCTTGCCCTTGCGAAGCTCTTTGATCTGTTCAACGTTGACTATGTGATTTTTTAGGAGAGAGAGAGAGAGAGAGAAGGAAAGAGGGGAGGTCAGAGGTCAGGTAGGTGTTGACCTAATAGCTGTCGTCTATTGTTTGGGGAAAGCGCTCACAGGGTGGAGGAAAAAAAAAAAAAAAAGTCTGCGATAACCCGCTCTGATTCCATAAATATCGCCCTTCTTGCTCCTCTCAATCGCCAGTTATTATCGACGAGGCTCACCACTTACTCTTTCCAAGCTTCCTCGAGTCCCAGAGGATCTTGCCTTGCTCAAGATCCAGCTTAAAGAGGCGAGAGCGCTGTTTCTTGGCCGAGATCTTTAGCATCTGCGTTCCCAACGCAAACTGCCGGGCAATAGTCGTACTCAGCGAAGGGGACGTTTCACCGTCTTTACCGTCCTTTCCGTCCTTGTGCGAGTCTGATGCAGCACCGTGTTTCGTGCTCTCTGGCGAACTCGAACTGGACGAAGGATGGCGGGAATCGTTTTGGCCGTTGCTCTCTGCTGAGGCATCGGACGGTGTCTTGCGATGCTGTGTGGCCTTGGTCTCGCCAGCGTGGGAACTTGACCGCGACAACTGGCGGTCAAGCGAGGGTCTGGACGAGGCATCTTGACGAACGGACGAGCCAGCGGGAGGAGTCGTAGCAAGCGGTGATTGTGCGTCTTTGAGCGAAGCCTCGGAGCCAGTGGAAGTCCTCCGTGATGGGCGGAGGATGTGCTCCTGAGACCGATTCGCAGCTGCGGATGCCCCACCGCGTGGCCATTGGACAACGGTCGGCTCCTGGTTGAGTGAACCTGCCGAGGACGAAAAGGGGTGGTCGGGAGACCCCTTGTGGATCCCAGAGAGACGGTTCTGACCCGAGCGTGGGATCCTGACAGACGATGCTGGCGCAATTGTCACGGGCGGGGTCGCTGAAAAGATGATAATGTCGTTATCGCACACTTCACTACACTTTTCCGTGGCCTCATTCTGGCTCCGGAAGCTAGAGGTTCGGCGGATATAGTGCGATTTGGGGAGCGATTCGGTCTCTAGTGGATCTGCCGCCAAGTCAAGAGAATGGCTGACAGGCTCGGTGCTGCTCCGTTGATGGCCTACACAGTTTTCAGTCTTTTTTTCGCTAGACTTTGCAAGGCGAACATGGACGGTTGACTGGTCCTTTTCTGG
The DNA here is from genome assembly GCA_011634665.1 of Mortierella sp. BCC40632. Classification (NCBI taxonomy): domain Eukaryota; kingdom Fungi; phylum Mortierellomycota; class Mortierellomycetes; order Mortierellales; family Mortierellaceae; genus Mortierella; species Mortierella sp. BCC40632. The sequence goes on from WAEK01000002.1 coordinate 570,284, forward strand.
AGGTGGAGGTGGTGGGAGGTCGTCTGAGGAGGACGAGGAGGAGGACTGACGGTAGATGGAGGTACGGAAGCGGGAAGGAAGAGACTTTCGGAACGAGTTGGAGCTCTTGAGCTCTTTCTTGGAAAGCTGCGAGGTTCGCTCTGGCTGAGGTTCAGAGTCCTGATTCCAGCCGGAGATAGCCTTCTTGATTTTACCAAACATTGTGTTTGTGGAGACGGTGAAATGTCAAGCCAATGTGTGGGCGTGTATAGGTGAAATGCAACTTTGCCACCACGCTAGGAGTCAAGGCAGGCTAGTGCAACGATGTAGTGAGGGGCCGGGCGATGAAGAAGAGTGAATGAGTGTTTACGAAGAGAAAGAGAATAAGAAGACAAAACAATCGGTCGTGACAAAGGTAGCTTCGGAGAGAAAGGGCAAACAAGGCATGATTTGGGAGAAAGGGGGAGAGAGAGAGAGAGAGAGAGAGAGAGAGAGAGAGAAAGAGGATTTAGGGGGGGGGGGGACCTGGCTGGCTGGATGCAGGAAAGGGAGAAGGGATGGGGATTGGGAGGGATGAAAAAGAGGTGAATAAGGCCTTGCGCGTTCCTGCAGTGAGTGGGCCGGGTAGGGTGATGGGAGGAGACACGGACAGGCACGATGCCGTGGAAGATGGATCGATCCCTGCAGCCAGAACACAGACACGGAACGGAGGGGAGATGAACATGGCAACAGATCTAACGGGAGGACGACAGGACGGTGGGGGATTTGATGAGAATTTATAATGGATAGAAAAAAAAAAAAAAATGAACGAGATGGATTTATAATGGATTGAGAGAAAGAGAAAAGAGAGAAAGAAAAAGAAAAAGAGAGAGAGAGAGAGAAAAGAGAAAGAGAGAGAGAGTGAGAGAGTGAGAGAGTGAGAGTGAGAGAGAAAGGAAAAAAGAATGGGAACAAAAAAAAAGAGTGAGAAAAAAGAGAGTATGTGTGTGTGTGTGTGTGTGTGTGTGTGTGGACGAAGAGGCACACAACACAATATGATCCAGGCCATTGCTGACAGGACAGCTACTACTTGTACAACTAACGACTACGACTACGACTACCACTACCTTCTACTACACTAGCTCCAAGACAGCCAAAAGATACCAATCGCTATTATTACTATTATGATTTTTATTACTTTCTGATTGACACCCAGAGAGGTTCTCCCTCTCTTTCTCCCTCTCTCCCGCAGGAGACCAGAACGGTCCATGTGGACACAGCCAACCAGGAACCACCCTACTCGCCCTAGTTTACCAACCATATATCACACCCATCCCCAGGCCCACGCCACACCGCCGCCGCCATCGTACCCACTCCACAAACACGGCAGCTCGGCCATTCTTTGGAGTGAGCTCACAGCCCACATTTCCCTTCCCTCCTTCCTTCCCTCCTCCCCGCCGAACTCATCGGGCGATTATTTGACCCTTTGACCGGGCACTTCTTCGCGCTTACCCCATAAGACTCTCTGGTCCAGCTGGGATATGCATCTGCTATGTTGTGTAAGGAAAAAAAGGTTCATGACCACCCTTTTTGTGCAACCATGGCTAGGCAATCCTTCTGTCTGGGCCGTTGGGTCAACACTCAGTGGCCACTCGCTCAGCAAGGCTCAGGCTCGTGTGGCTAATGGCTGCTGCACAACGGCACAAGTCCAGATGTGGACCACAGCCTCAAGAACCAGATGTGCGCCCACAATTGCAAAAGAGGAAGAAAGATAAAAAAGAATGAATAAAAGAGATGAGGGACCCGATCCTTTTGGGACAGTGTCTCTCACACCCATGGTTCTTTGCTTTTTGTTCTTTCCCATATTGTTGCCAAGGACGCGTCAGAGCAGGTCGTCCAATAATTGCGTTTTCTCTTGTTTTCTTTGATATATTTTTAGAGATCAACAGCCTGGGAACGCGTCTTCGGTCGACCAGATCCAGGCGTTCCTGCTCCTGCTCTTTGCCAAAAAAAAAAAAAAAAAAAAAAAAAATTGACTTTACCCTGCATCTCTTCACTCTTTCCTCTCTTTCTCGCTCTCTCGACACACGCACACATTTGCAACCGCCCAAGCACCGATCACCACATTCATCAGTTTCATCCTGTGATGACAACTATCGGTGGAAAAGAAGAGAAAGGAGGGAGAGGAGAGAAAAGAGAGAGAGAAGGAGGGAGAGTGGGAGAGTGTGTGGGAGAGGAAAGGAAGGGGCAAAACAGTGGCAAACAAACAAACAAACAAACAAAAAAAAAAAAAAAAAATTATAGAGAGAGGGTGACTAACGATGCTCATCGGACGAACCGCAGCCATTGCGCATGGTATCCCATGGAGGCGCGGAGAGATGCTATCTTTGTGTAGAACAGAGCAGAGCAGATTTATCACGTGAGTGGCTTGCCTCAACAAGCAAAAGCAAAGAGAAAAAAAAAAAAAAAAAAAAAGAAGGCAAGACTGGAGTGATGCTTGCTTTCCTTGCACCCTGTCTCCATCACCATGTCTGAAGTCGAGAACCCTGTCGCTCCCATCGCCAACGAGGCCACTGAGGCCCCTGCTGCTGCCGTTGAGGCCACCACCATCGTTGAATCCACATCTGCTGAGGCTGCCCAGACATCGGATGCTCCTGATGCCGCTGCAACCAAGGCCGCGATCTTGAAGCAGGTCGAGTTCTATTTCAGCGACTCGAACTTGCCCACGGACAAGTTCATGAACGAGCTTATCAAGAGATCCAAGGACGGATGTACGTTTTCTCAACACGAAATGAAGTTCTCTCCTTCTCTCTTTCTCTCTCTATACATATATATTTCTTCCCTCTCTCTTGCAACTCCACAGTCACCACAGTCAATGGAATAACGCATCAGGAACTATTGGTTGGGCACGGACTTTCCCAACTAACAGATGTCTAATATTCTCTTTTCCTTGCCTACTAATACGATCTACTAGATGTCCCTGTCGCCAAGATCTCCTCGTTCAAGCGGATGCGCGAGTACAAGGATGAGGCTCTTGTCTTGGAGGCTCTTCGCGAGTCTAAGGATCTGCTCGAGGTTAGCGAAGATGGATTGTCCGTTCGCCGCAAGACCGAGTTTGTCCCTAGCAAGGATAACTTCCAGAGAAGCATTTATGCTGTAAGTTATAACTCTCACGCTGCGCCTCTTTCTCTCGACATTTATCATCTCGATCTGCGCCCACTTACATTGTGTCATGGATCGTTTTTTTTTTTTTTTTTTTTTTTTTTTATAGAAAGGATTTGGTGAGGAGACCCCCTCTCTCCAGCTCGAGCTCGAGCAGTACTTTAGCACCCTTGGAGATGTCAAGCAGGTCCGTATGCGTCGCAACAACGAGACCACTGCTTTCAAGGGATCCGTCTTTGTTGAGTTTGCTACATTGGATGAGGCCACCAAGATTGCTGCTACCAAGTTGCAGTACAAGGGACAGGATCTCTTGGTCATGACCAACCAAGTAAGTGAACATACTTTGCGTAGACTTTTTTTTTTTTTTTTTTATCTTAGGATAGATCTGAAGAACCCCCCCCCTAAACTAAACTCTTTTCTTGGTTGCTTGAATTAGGGCTGCCTACTGCGAGATGAAGGCAAAGGAGCTTGGATTGGACCCCAATGAGATCAAGAACAGGGCTCAGAACAGGGGATTCAGCAACGACAAGAAGCGCCCCAGGGAGGAGGAGAAGCCCGAGACGCTTGATGATATGAAGTCAAAGGTTGTCCGTTTGTCAGGATTGACTTCGGGTGAGAATGCTGGATTGAAGGAGGTCAAGGATTCGCTCAAGGAGTTTTTCCGCTACGGATATGTTCACTGGCCAAAGGAGTCTGATGTTCTCGAGGTCCAGGTCAAGAGTGACGACAAGGATGCTGCCCAGGTTGTAGCTGACTTGAAGGCTGCTAACTTTGAGTTCAACGGAGTCAAGCCCGAGATCTCTGCCGTGTCGGATGAGGATGTCCAAAAGTTCTTTGACGAGAAGAAGTCGTGGGAGGCTGCCATGTCGAGCCGCAACAGCCGTGGTGGCAAGGGCGGCCGTGGCGGCCGTGGTGGCCGTGGTGGTCGTGGTGGTCGTGGCAACGACCGCAAGAAGGCGCGTGCCGACTAATTCATCATGTTTTAAGGGAGGAGGAGGCCATTGCCTAGCTTCGATGTGGCAATTCGGCTCCCCAGTTACCTTTTTGTAAACTATTTTCAGTTAATACATTCATCCACTTTTGCAAGGTTCTGACCCCAATGTGTCTTTGATGACTTGATCAAGCTTGTGCTTCAAATCTGACTAGTTTGTGCTTCAAATCTGACTAGTTCTTGCTTTATGAATGAAGAAAGAGACCTTTTTTTTTTTTTTTTTTTTTTTTTTTTATCCCTGCATTTTTCGAATGGATGGACCGACAGTGCAGGCCTCGTCTAATGCAGCAATTTGTGGTCTTCTCCCTACATGAGAGCTGTGCTAAGTCCTGAGTTAATGCTGATCCAGCTCGAGCTTCTCAGTTTTAAACACACATACTCCTGTATGCTTCATCGGCATGAGGTCGATCATCCCCCTTTTTGATGTACAAAATGCGCAAAAAAAAATGGGGTTTATTCCGCCATACTGTAGTGAAAAAAATGTTGCTGCTTGTCCATTATACAAAAAATGAAAAGGTCGTCTTCCTCCATCCCGCTTTGAGATTACTTGATTAGCTGTCTATCGCTTCAAACCCATGCTGCGCTCGAGAGCTAGAGTTGATTTATGAGGAGTAGGCAATTGAAAAGACCTCAAATACGTTAGTTCCAATATGAGCGGCACCTAGACTGATAGGATCATTCAAAATAAACAAATAAAAACACAGAGACGACAAAAGAGCAGCTGATCTGAGGAAGGAACGTACGGTTGTAGTGCAACAGCTTCTCGATCAAATCGACGTGTGTAAGAACCATGCGGCGGCAGCAGTATCTCTTGAGGCCAAGCGCATCCAGGGCATCACTACCAGTGGATAAAATCAAAGGCGGTCGAGCGGCCAAGCTGTGGTTAGCCTTGCTTTGGTCCAGAACTTCTGAGTAATCATCTGGTTGGTGGCTCATAAGGAAAGTAGATCCCCAGCCTAAACATACCCTTCGCTATAATCGGCCTGGAGAAGCGAGAGGTAATGATCCCACTTGTTGCCAATAACCTTTCCGCACGAGAAGCAGCGAACTGGAATGATCATTTTTGGAGAATATGGATGTGATTGGCTTGGATGTCAAAAAAGAGCAGCAACATTAAACACCTGGCGAAGGATAAAAAAAAAAAAAAAAAAAAAAAAAAAAAAAGATTAAGACTGCTTACTCCTTTTACAAGCCACCGGCCCCTCAGGGCTGACTGAGCAGCGGGCATCTGTGATGGATGGATAGCAGTTGTAGGATGCGGGATCCTAGTTCCAGAAAGAGCATCATGGGCAGGGATATGTGCGGTTATACCACACTGGAACCACACATAGTAACCGCAAAAGGTCGAGGCATCATCATCCAGCGCAAACCTCACTCATACGCGCGCAAAAAAAAAAAAAAAAAACCAAACTACTGCGGTTCTGGCCCTGACAGGCAGCAAGAGGACTAGGTTTGCCACCAAAAAATGGCAACTCTAGTGTCAACTCGCATGACCTTCATCAAGGGCAGATCCACTTCGTTTGAACACTATGCCTTCTACCACCATCGCCGGTCATTCCAATCACAATCAACAAAATCGCCACTCTCACTGCACTCTGTCTTCACTCCGACTGCAATCCCTTTCATTTCATCTGCGCATTGATCCATCCTCAACAGCCCATTTCCTCACCTCTCCTACCTCCTCCTAGTTGGCTCCACACTTTGCAGACTGCTTAAAAAACCATGGCTGACGGCAACCCTCCGTCTCAGCGCAGAACTTCTCAGAGCTCACCCATTCTCACGCCAGAGCTCTTCAGGTCTACATCACCACGGGCGAGACCACACACCCCACAATCGCCTCGAGTGAACCGGACTACAACCAACATTGGCATCTTGCGACTCTCTGGAGAGGTCTCACAGAATGAGGAGCGTTTGTCCGAGTCCCAACGACCGGCCACTGTCTCCAGTAGTGATAGCAGCGGCAACAGCCTTCCTGACTCAAGCTTGACCACAGTCCCATACTTGGATGAGTCTCCGGCAAACTATTCAGCTAGTAAGTGAAGATTGTGGATATTCTCCTGTCCTTCTCTTTCACCCTTCTTCTAAAGGAAATTGAACCTGCCCATTGTCCACAGACTCTTGGCCTTTGTGCGAATCCTAACGCGACTTTACAATACCAATAGGCAATTCTTACAGTCAAGGGTCCTCACAGAGCACCCAACAGCTCCTTGTTACTGACCATTCAAGGTATACAGCCTATGCTCGATATGACAGTGTATCTCAACCAATCGACGCTCTTTCGTTCCAAGATATCGGTGCATCCATGCCAGGGCATGCTCCAGAACTTGGCGACACCAGTAGCTTCTCGCACCACTCTTCGGAGTCGCTCTCTATTCAGAACACATCATCGGGTTCGAGTGCCGACCGCTCCTCAAACAGCCGCTCGACCGGCTCGATTTCTGATATCAGCTTCACGCACGCAGAGACGTCCACACCTCGCCAAACACCCATTCGTATTATGAATTCTCAGAAATCCACTCCGTCAGGAGAGTCTGATATTGGCTCTGCCTCATCCCAGATTTCGCCTTCCAAGTCTCTTAGAGCCAGGTCGGGATCTCTGGATAGCCAAGGAACACATCTCCCATTCCTAGAATCACAACCAGTGACATCACCAACAGGATCTGTCAGTTCAACCACTACGACAACCAAGACTGTGACCACAGGCTTAAGAGTTTCCGGCAGCTCCCGGGAAGGTGCAATGGGACGCGAGGGCACAAGAACATTTGCTCCGATCCCCGAGAATGAAGCCGTCTCCAGCTACGATGAAAGCGGGTCGTCTGCCGATTTTGGAACCGACCCCTCTCACCAAGATCTTGACGCGGCCTTCCAGCAAGAGTCTCAATCCAAGTCTCCCTCTGGAACTCAATCCAAACCCTTGTCTGATTCTAAATCCGAGTCCACTACCCAGGCTTCTACAGGAGAGCATGAAGAGAAGAGCAGTGGAAACCAATCAGGAACTTTTGAAGATATCAAACTTTTGACTACCCAGGATATTCTCTCTACAGATAAGACTCCATCTCTGGCGAGTAAAGGAAAGAGACGCAAGGGAAAGGAGCCCAAAACCTACAATCTAGGCTCCGTGCAAAAGACTAGCCTAAGGGGCACCGACACCTTGAGCAGTGATGATGAAGTTGCTGCTAGTCAATCCTTGACCCATTCGGGTGTTGACCTCAACATTTCGCAGACACATTCCAACGTTGACGATTCGGTCATCAAGAGATCTCGACACTTTGTTCATCCATCAACCGTCATTGCTGCCACAACTTCTGTCACCACCTTGTCTTCCATGACTGTAGCCGAGCCTTTGCCAGCTCAAGTTACAGTGAAAAGGGCCACAATGGTGACCAAGTCTACTCAAACAGAATTTCCGAGCGACTCTTCGTCCCGGTCCCGCTCATCTGAAGTCTCTTCATTCGAGGAGCCAAAGCACAAGGAACCAAAGTCTGAAGATTCGCACGAGTCCATTTCGCGGACATCCGACCTTCCTCCGACGCATGACCATCCTTTGACCACAGTGACAGAAGGAGAAGATGAAGAGGAACCTATCTCCATTCCCTCATCTCCAAGTCCTGCTCCATCTATTGGATCTGGGTCTGGCTCTGCCCCAATGTTACCAACGAGATCGCGTCGAACTCCTCGGTCTCGGCGAGGATCGTTGCCAGGACCACAGAACTTGCCATCATCGCAAGGAAGCACCTCCCTTCCTTCGTCTACTGAGGCCTTTATGGAACGTTTACGATCTGCAGCAGCTCAGGACAATGCATCCGAAGAGCACGAGTTTTCTGAGGTTCCTAAGCGAAGAAAACTTAAGCCCAGTGAACAACCAGAGATTCATGTCGTGTCCTCGGTTGGAGAAGATGACTTTTGGGAAGGAAACAGCTACAAGACATCCTCTCAAGAGATTGAACAGAATATTCGATCCAGGTCTGGTTCCCAGGATATTGCTACATTTCCAGAGGACCTTTCCTCTGAGCTTGACGACTTTGAGCCCCTCAGTCCGGAGGGCCAGGAAGAAGAAGAGGTCACTCAAGAATTAGAACAGGGACCGTCAAGTCCTCACAGTTCACCTTCAGAAGAAAGACGTTCTGCTTCGCCTCCCCGACGTGTTTCCCGAACAAGATCAGGCCAAGTCCGAGAATTGCGTCGACGAAGCTCTGCATCCCAGGCTTCTGCCCCTCAATCCTCCCAGCCCTCTACAACACCAACACGTCGAACCCTTCGACGACATCAAACGGCCTCGGATGCACTTCGATCGTATAAAGCAAACGATCCTGTCTGGGCTAAATGGCGCCGAAGTTATTTCCCGGGCAAGGTCCTTCGAAAAGACAATATGGACCGATACGAGATTCACTTTTTGGATGACGATATTTCTACCTGTGACAGCAACCAAATGCGACCACTGAAGCTCAAGTTGGGAGCCTCTGTGATGGCCAGAAAGACAGAGGCGATGGATTTCGAGGCGACAGTGGTGGGGATGCAGATGCCACCCGAGATTGAGAGGGCACGAGTCGATGTCCAGTTTGAAGATGAGACGGAGGCGAATCTTTCGCTTCAGTATATCAGTTTGACACCCGAGATGTTGACCAAGCTAGACGAGGTTATTGATTGGGACAGTGATAGTGCGCCCAGGTCCCACTCTACACAATTGTCGCAGCCACATTCCCAGGCAGAGGCATCGTCTTCTCGAGGACCAGCCGAAGGTGGATCTGGAGAGCCATCGTCTTCGCTGACCAGGAGTTTGTCGAGGCAGGCCAGCGGGCCATTGTCGGTAGTTCCTTTGACACCCACTCGTGGAAAGGGTCGTCAAACCTTGTCACAACAGTCCCAGGGTAGCCCATCATCGACGCCTACACGGCGTAATAGGGGGTCTGTTCAGCCTGTAGGATCAGTGACCCCTAGTCGTCGAGTAAAGGGAACTGGTAAGGAAGGAGAGAAGAGTTTGAGGCATGAAGATTACCAGCACTAGTACCTGGCGGCTTTTTTAGTGCTGATGGACCAATGTTCTTTCCTTTCGTGTTGTAGATTTGTTCAAGGACTTCCTTTTTGTTCTTTCGTTGACAAGTCCCGGTGGCAGTAAAGAGCTAGAGCGGGAAGTGACGACCAAGATCAAGAACGGAGGTGGAACAATCCTGCCTGATTTTCCGTCCACCACGGAAATGGACCGATCCAACCCTCCCTATGTAGTCTTGATCGCGTTCACGACCGTGAGGACGCTCAAGTTTATTGGAGCCTTGGCCTTGAATGTGCCCCGGTTGTCGCACCTTTGGATTGACTCTTGTATTACCTCTGTAAAGTTTTTTTTTTTTTTTTTTTTAGCATTTTTAAACGAGTGTTGCAGTTGGATTCTGAAGAAATAGAAAGAGAGAGAGAGGGATAAAAAAGGGTGCTAACAGAGTATAAACATTTTTTTTCCTATCTCTTATAGAAACAATTGCTGCCGTACCAGTCATTCCTGTTGCCAACAGGGTTCTCGAATGAGCTGGGCACGATTGTCTCGAGCACTCCATGTGAAGGCCGAAGCACTTTTCAGGGACTTCGTATTGGTATTTGTGGAAGCACTTCGCTCAAAGTAGGTCGACTCTTTTCTTTCATGACTATTTTTTTTTTCCCTCTAAACCACGGGAACTAACCAAACTCCTTCACCATCTACGCTCTTTTTTTTTTATTTATTTTTTTATTTATTTTCGTTTTTGTTTTCGTTTTCGTTCCTGTCCTACTTTCCTCACTTGGTAGACCAAATGGGGTCGACTTTTGGTTTCAGCAGGAGCAACGGTCGCTAAAGTGACGCCTGAGTCAGGACCGATGAATTGCAGCTATATTATATTCTATTCCGCCAGAAGTCATCGAGAGTTTTGTAAAAAGAACCCTCATGTGCCCTCACTAACGGATGAATGGCTCATTCAATGTCTGATCAACCAACGGGTTCTGGCGATCAATGGTCACCCAAGTTATACAAATTTGCGTCCCAAGAAAGCCGGTCCAGCCCCAGCCTCGACAGCCTCTGGAGTGGCCTCTTCATCCACTGCGACCTAGACCTCTCACTCCTCAAGGAAAGGAAAGAGGGGAGGAGGAGGAGGAGGAGGAGGAGGAGGAAGAGAAGGAGGAGGAGGAACAAGAAGAGTAGGAGAGAAGGGAGCAGCGACGAAACATTGCGGAGCTTGGTTCTTTTTTTTTTTTTTTCATGAAAAAAGGAGTGTGAGAAGGAGGAAGGGAGGGAGGAGGAGGAGGAAGAGGAGGAAAAAAAAAAAAAAAAAAAGAGGCTCTATACTATGTATTATTTGCTATTATTTCGCTCCTTCTTCAATCTAGCAAAAGAAAAATAGCAATGTATGATTGAGATGTGTATGGTGTGTTGATATTGGACACATTTTCAAAAAAATAACAAGTATTATTATTTTTCTCTTTTTCAGTCTCTCTTGCAGATACTGCAGCTGCTGCAGCTTTCACACGACTTTTTTAAAAAAAAAAAAAAAAATCCCCAAGATGCATCTTATCATTCGGTTGTGGTGAAAATCAGTAGCGGTGCTTTTTGTTCGGAGAGGACCGTGTTTGTGCAGGAACGCGAGTGTGATGTGTGTGTGTGTGTGTGTGTGTGTGTGTGTGTGTGCGTGTGTTTTGTGATGTGTGTGTGGTGAGAGAGAGAGAGAGAGAATATGCGCTGTGATATGCGTGTGGTGTAAATTGTCACTCGCTATCTCAGTGTCATCATAGAGAAAGGGGAAAAGGGAGCGTGGAGGAGGAAGAAGAAGAGGAGGAGGAGAAGGCAGGATGCCCAAGATTCTGCAGGGATTGTTGGGGTGAGAAAAAAAAAAAAAAAAAAGTGGTGGTGGTGGTGGATGGATGAGGCGGGAAAGATTCAACGCTTTGTTGTTGTTGTTGTTATTGGTTTTTTCTTTCTTCCTTTCTTTTTTTTTTTTAAACAAGTCCTAGAGACCTGGGCAAAGCAATCAAGATGAACAACACAAATGCTATTCTCAATTTGTCAAATATCCGCTGGGTGATATAGGAAACGCGTCTTTTCCTTTCCATCACCACGCAAGGACCCTGTTCTATGTACTCACCGACTATCAAAAAAAAAAAAAAAAAAAAAAACACGCACACATAATTGAAGTATCTCGACGATTTATTGGTAGAGAAGCATCTAGCTTAAAAGGAGAGGTCGGGATGGAGAAAGAGAATCGAGAGGTCTCTGTTACGGTTGACTTGACCTGACTTTTAGGAAAGGAGCAGCGGAAGAAAGACGCTCGATGGACCGAACAAGCGCAGTACATCCAAAAAAGAAAAGGGGGTGAGAAGCCCTGTTCCCTTTCTGTGAACGTGTGGGGGAGGTGAGGGGGAGGTGAGGGGGGAGGTGAGATGAGAAAGCGATAGAAAAAGCGAAAGAGAGGAAAAGAGAGAGAGAGGTGGTTTGGGTGGGCTGCAGAGGACCCGTCTATAGATTGAGGTTTGGAGGTGGTACAGTGCACTGTCAAATGGACAGATGGATATATAAAGATATAGAAAAGAAAAGAAAAGAAAAGAAAAGAAAAAGAAAAAGGCAAAAGGCAGAAAAGCATAGGATGAGAAGGAGAAGGGTTCTAGGACGATCTCTGCTCAACAGGACACGGAATTTTTTTCTTTCTTCTCGTTGCATGCTGTTGCAGGCGGGGGTAAAAGAGAGAGAGAGAGAGAGAGAGAGAGAGAGAGAGAGAGAGAGAGAGAGAGAGAGAGAGAGAGAGAGAGAGAGAGAGAGAAGAAAGGAGGGGTACTTGGAACAGTCTCTGTATAGGAGGATAAGGAGGCAGAGGAGGAGAGAGATGCTACAAGGGATGAAGAAGCCCAATGTAACACGTCAATACCAAGACTAGAGAAGCAAGAAAAAAAAGGGCTGCCCCCCTTTGTCGCTATCCATCCTTCCTCATCGCTGTCTCTCCCTATGTCTTCTTGTCTCCCTTTCTTTGTATCGCTTCTGACAATTTCGCCCATCTCCTTGGTGTTGTGTTATTAGACCATCACCGGCGGCCAGGGGCACCGCTTGGGCTCATACGCGATCCAGCCTTCGGGCTTGGGGATCGTGCTATCGTACCGGAACGCATTCTCCGAGTCATCCTTGTGCTGCTTCAAGCAGTGCTCGCGAGTCGAGTCCCTCCGTGCAGAGCTTGCCTGGCAATAATTGCATGTGTAGGGCTTGTAATCCGGATAGTGCGTATCTCGGTGCCTCTTCACGGGGTCAGAGCGAGCACTGTGGTAGTCGCAGGTTGGGAAATTGCAAAAGTAGTGGTAGGTGATCGGCTGGCCGTTGGTAGGGTTCTGGAGCATGGGACTTCCGCCGTTGCAGGTGCTGTCCATATTGCTGTTGTTTTTATTGTTGTTGGAGTGCGAGAGACCCTTGGAAGTGAGGGTAGGGGTAGATACAGCCGAGTGAACAACTGATGGGACGATTTGGGCACTATTGCTGAGACTGGTAGGGGGGATATGCGTGGGCTGGAGGTGATGGATGGCCTGGGGATGATGGTGCGCGTGGTGCTGAGGCTGAGGTTGATGAGGATGAGGCTGGTGCTGGTGATGTTGGTGCTGCGGCTGAGCGTGCTGGATGGCGTGGGCGTGGGCGTGAGGACTGGGCTGGTGGTGATGATGAGCAGAGGCAGGAGGATACGGTGTGTAGGCGTTGGTAGGATGGAAAGATGCGGTTGAGAAGGTCGAGGAAGTGGTCGAACCAGAAAAGGACGAGTCTGTGTCCGAGTCTTCAAAGAGGGTAAAGCCATCGTGAGCGGTGGTGTAGAATTGGCCGTTATACGAGAGAAGGTCGGCAGGTTGGCAAGTCGAGTCCATTGCGGCAAGGAAAGACGCGGGAGTTAGGTATGACATTTATATAGACTTTTCCTTTTTGTGTATGTATGTGTGTGTGTGTGTGTGAAAAGATGAGAAGAGGAAGGATCTTTTGACTGTTGTTGTTGCTGTTGCTGTTGTTGTTTTGTTCGATTGTTTGTTACAAGAAAGCGATAGATATGCGCTGGGGAGAAGAGAAAGTTGACGAGAGGAGGGAAAGTAGGATGGTAGTGGAAAGTGAATGTGAACGGGGAAGAGAAGGAACTGTGTGTAGGTGTGTGATGGATGTGCTGTGTGCAGAAGTGTGTGAACAAGAACACAACAAAAAAGATAGAAAGAGATTGAGAGAATTGATGATGGGATAGCAAATGGGAGAACATCCTACCTTATATACGATTATGTGAAGTGTGCGCCTTGAGAAGGAGAGGAGTGTGGGGGGATGAGAAGCGAGGAGTGAGGACGTGAGGCAGCAAGACGGGAGTAAGAGCACTCAGTATACCGAGTGCCTGGCTATCTACTCAAAAAGAACACGGGAAATGAAGCAGAATAGATATCTGGAAGGATGTCGTCGTAGTGCAGGGATAAGTCGAACAACACAGAAGAAGCATAGAGCAAAGGAGAGGACAGGTTAAGACGATGCAGACGAGACTGGGCAAGCAATAGGACTAGACAAGGGTCGGCAGGGACAGAGGAGAGCGAACAGCAGAGGGATGAAAAAGGGAAGCATCAAGGGAAGGATGAGCACGATGAGAGCAGAGACGAGAGGAGTATCGACGAAGTAACGTCGGAGACGGAGCACCCATTAGCCAATGTAGACAGATGTGTATTCTGTCTCTTTTGTCAGAGTGTTTGTATGCTCGCAAGGGCAAAGAATAGGAGAGAGAGAGAAGAAAAGGGTTACTACTCGGAATGGACGAAGAAAGTGAACGAGTAGATAGTTGGACGAAAATAGAGAAAGAGAGGACAAGGATGGATCCTAGAAACGCTTAATAGAACAGGAGGGTGAGGGGTGAGGGGTGCGTGTGCGAGGGTAGAGGGGACCAGCATCGACGCAGCAACCGATGAGTCCTGAAATGAGTCCTGAAGGAAAAAAAAAAAAAAAAAAAAAAAAAAAAAAAAAAAAGGTAATAATAATAATATAATAACAATAAAAAATAAAAACACGGCGGCATTCGAGGCTCATGACAACAGAGACACGGACAAAAAAGCGGACGGGCCAAGGGAAGCACCAAACAGGCTCGCGCTATTTCGGACGCGTCTGAGCAGGGGCGGACGAATTTCACAGAGAGACAAGCAGAGGGATAAAAAAGAGAGCACAACCAGAGAGCAACCGAAAAGACACGGACAGACAGACAAAAAGAAAGCGAGAGCGAAAGAGAGAGAAAGAAAAGACAGTGACAGCAACAGAGACAGACGAGGGGCACGCGAGGGGGCACACAACACACAGGACAAGACGGAGGAAGAGGAAGAGGAGGAAGAGGAGGAGGAAGAGGAGGAGGAAGAGGAGGAGGGAGAGGACACACAAAGAGAGAATGACACTCACCGGAGAGGCGCCTGGAATGCAGAGAGTCGACCCGACCGGTGCCTGGCACAGACGGGGTAGGAGCGAAAGGACGAGGGGCGGACGAGGGGACGAAACGAGTGCAGCCGAACTCAGAGAGAGAGAGAGAAAGAGAGAGAGAGAGAGAGAGAGCGAGAGAGAGAAAGAGAGCGAACGAGAGACAGACAGAGAGAGAGAGAGAAAGAGAGAAAGAAAGCGAGAAACGGGCCCAACTTTTTCTTTTTTACAAGAGGGGCGGCAACAGAAGGATCAAGAGGTTAACGAATCGGTAGCTGTGATGATGCTGGCGACGGCACTGGAGATGATGTTGGTGAGGAGGGGCAGAGTGGTGTTGCGGCTAATTGATATTTATACCTTTTGACGAGGCGGATACCCCAGCCAAGTCGTTGGATGCTCTGCGAGTGTATAGGAAGTGTGTATGCAACGATTCCCAGACGCCGGCCTCTACACACTCTACTCCCTGCAGAGGTGCCTGTTGCGGTTGCGAACGCTCGTGTTTATTGCTGACATCTCTCGCAGACGCACTCAAAGTAAATCCCTAATCATCAGCTAGGGAGTAGCGGCTGAGCTAGGAACCAATAGTTTAAAGAGAAAACAGCTGCGTCAAGTTGGAAGGGGTTTGGGCAGGGAGAGGAGTCGCGGATCGAACACTCTGTCTATCTTTTGCGTATGAGCACCATTGCGAAAAGGTCTTGTGCAAGAGAACGGCAAAGGCGGTAGTGAGAGCTTCAGAAGCAATTGGAGAAACAGCCCCGCTTATTTTTTTTTTGTTTAGGGCCATGGTCATCCAAAGCACAGAAGATCTTTCAGCTCATTAACTTACCTACTCACTTGCATCCTCAAGACGCATGTACTCTCTTACTTTAACCCGCCTAAGAGATAGATCTCAAATGGAGCAGACATTGCCCTGGAGACCCACTCATGGGCAAGACTAAGCGGAATGGCGAGTCTGTGTGTGTGTGGGGGGGCAGTAGATTAGCCCAAGAAGGTTGCACAAACAATTCAACGCGAATACTGCGACGGTGCCACAGGAGGAGGACAGAGGGCCGCCAAACTAAAGTTTGAAACAATTGTTCCCTCGGACATGTCCATCTTTCTCCTCACCTCCTTGGTCTCCCCTCTCTCGCGCTCTCTTTTTCTCTCTCACTCTCTCTCATTATCTCTCTCTCTCTCTCTTTCACTCACTCACTCACTCACTCACCCACTTTCACTCACTCACTTTCTCTCTCTCTCGTTCCCTTTCTCTTCAGTCACACCCTTGTCGCTCTCTGATCCTCTTTCCCTCAAACGCGCAGGGTCCTCCATCTTCCTCGGCCCTCACTACCCTCGCGTCCTTCACGGATCTGCCGCTCCGTGATAATACACAGTGGGGCTGTGACCGCGCTCTCGATGAGTCGGGACCTCAATGCGCGATCCATGGCAAGTTCAATTGGCGTATCATTGCACCGCTGTCGACCCGCGGCGGCAGACGGATTGACGGCCGACCGTTTCGACCCCCTCCATATCCTGAGCACCCCTACTATCTAAAAAAAGGATAAGCGTTGCCCCTCCCCTTTGACAGGAGCTTTGTCCTATTGCCTCCTCCTCCTCGTCTCTCTCACCCCTCGCCCCTGCTCTTTAACGAAAAGCGGCACCACATTATCCCGTCTCTTTACTCAAGCAGAGAGATGCAGGCGCTGACTGCTTGAGGTCTCCTTCTCTACCCAATGTAATCAGAGTGTAGACATGGCCTTGGAGAGGTGATTGAGCATCATTAGCAATCAGACAGAGGCTAGAAATAACCCATCGGTCCAACATAGGCGGATTCTGTCACCTTCATCCTGTTACATTACCCATTGAACCTATGGCGGCTTTCTCACATGCCAACCTCAGGTCAACCTTTTCTTTTGCCCCTCCTCTCGCGACCAATCCAGTCCTCTGGGGAAGGGCTATCCCGCTTGACCCTTTCCTTCCAGAAGAAAGACAGAAGGACCGCGCAAAGGTAAGTTCAACACGCGTCATCGAACGCGGGATGGAATCGTCGTGTCCGCAGAATGGAATCACGAAGATAGGAAAGAGGGTGGGAGAGAAGCCTGGGCCTAGACGCATGATGCCGAACATCCAATCCTATTTCCCTTCAACGATGGACGCAACGACATCCCCGACCCGAATACTCTTCTCTCTCTCTTTCTCTCTCTTTCTCTCTCTTTCTCTTTTTTTTTCCCTTCTTTTGGAGCTAAAAAGGAGGAGGAGAGATGAGGACGCAGGCAAGAGGAAGAGGAAGGCCGATATCAAGGGGTTGAACGAGGGACAGAAGAAAGAAAACATCGTTCAGGGATCAAGTCCTTTTCCACTCATTGAGAAAACAGAATTGTAATCCGTGCACTTTGTTACTTCTGCCGTGCAAAAAAAAAAAAAAAAGAGAGAGAGTGTGAAAAAAAAAAAAGGTCCAATAATGGGTCTCTTTTCTCTTCTCTTTCTTTTTCCCCCTCGTCTGCTCGTTTGCCTATTGAGCCAATCTGCATCTGCTGACACAGCAGATGCATGGACTTTTCACTAGGGTGCAGCATCCTGGTCTTTGTCCCTCTCTGAATGTTTTACCCTTACAAACAAACTGTAGTCGTCAATGCGCCGATGTCCGGTTCTTCAACGATGGCGTACGACACCTCTAGTCCCTCCTGCTTATGGAAGTTTCACAGGTGTAACCTGAAAAAGTGGAGGCCTTCATTCTGCATGCCCAGTGCGCATCCTCTTGTCTCCAGCGGCCCATGGCATCCAACGCTGACCCAGCCTATGTCAAGCGCTATTCCCCATTTTTCCTTTTTCCTCTTTTTTTTTTTTTTTTTTTTTTTTTCCTACATCCCTTCCTTCGGCACTGTGCTTTCGCTATAACTGTGCTAGACCTTTATCTAGACTAGAGCTTTCTACGACATACCCCCTTCTCTACCCCCACAGGTCGCGTCCAAGAGGCAAAAGACCAATCCGGGAGCAAGAAGAAGAAGAAAAGGAGAGGAGTATTTTTAGCTAGTCTTAATATAGGCCTTTACAAAAAAGACTTGTGTCCACTGGACTCAGGGTTACCGAGAACGAGATAATTCAGGCAACCTCGCTTTCTCCCACCCTTTCTCTTCATTGTCACCCCACCCCCATTCCCCCTAGACTTTCGCTGCCCCCCCCCTCTCAGCTCTCAATGACCCTGATCTCTCGCCTGCGGCTTAAGCTGTCACTCTCCCGAACCTTACCCCCCCTCTCTGTCCATTTTGCCCGTCTTTCTGCTGCATGCTTGCTCAAATGGCTGAGCACTGTTCAGGAGCAAAGATGGGGCAAGGCCCATTCTAGGCTTGTAAGATTGGCAGGATAAATGGCCAAAGCGCGCGGATTTACAAAAAAGACAAAAGAAAAAAAATAATAATAATAATAATAAAGAGCCGGATCCTAGCACCTCGATCGAGTTTGTCTGCCTGTTGTGTTACAACGCTTACCCAACCCCACATGCCAAACACATGCAGGGAAACCGGAATTAGAGCAACACGGCAAAAGTAAAAGAAAACAACAACAGCAACAGCAACAGCAACATCAACAGCATCAACAGCATCAACAAAAGGGAGTCCTGTTTCACCAGGTTCACGGACCTGGGCCTAAAAGGTTTTTATTCTGCTCGCTGAAACGAGAACTTGTATTCTCTCCTTGATCTTGAGTTTTATTCGCCAAGACAAGTACTGCGGTGAGTTTGCTCCTAAAAAAAATAGAGAGCAAAAGGGTGGAAGGAATCTACCAGCGTCCAAATTTGGGATGTATGCGTGAGCATAGGCCATGGCCATGGCCTTGTGTCTCCAGGGCCCTACTTCATCCCAAATAGACTGAGAAAGGAAGATAGAAAGATAGATAGAAAAAAAAAAAAAAAAAAAGGAGGCCAACCGAAAAGGAAGGTAAACCTGAGCTGCAATTGATCCGCTAAGATGTAAATACGCGCGCGCTCCCGTCCCACTCCTCAGGCACAAGAGCAAACAATAAATGTTGCTTAATCAAGCCCCGTTCGTACATATCCATTGAGTCTTTTTATTTTTTTTATTTTTTTTACATCCATAGATCAAAATCACCTAATGCCGGAAAGGACATTATTCATTCGATATAGGAGGTTAGAGAAAGAAGAGCCAAGGACGACAAGAAGAAAGAAAATAAAAGAGAAGAAGAAAATAAAAGAGCGCGAGTGAGATCAAAATGCGCTTATTCCTGAATGGACATGGGTTTTGTTTACTTTCTATGTTTCAACGACTAAACGGCTCTCTCCTGGCTTTAGCGCTCAACATTCCAAGCTTACCTTAGCAATCTGTAACGACCCCTCGACATCACTATAGCAAATGCGCTCTTTTTTTTCTTTTTTTTTTTTTTTTTTTTTTTCTCAATGCTCTCTCATAGTTCCGATCCTCTCCCAGGAACGAAACGGCTGCTTTTTTTTTTTTTCTCTTCAAATCTTGAACCACTTTTAGTTAGCTGCATTCCTTGATTAGAGGTGACGGGTCCTGCATGAAAGCTTTGTTCCCTAGCCAAAGTGAAAGTGGTTTCCGCGGCATTCTTGATAGCACCCTTTTTTTTTTTTTTCCTTTTTACCTCCCCTCATTCTCTCCTGATTTTCCTTCACGCGCATCGAATTCGATTCTCCGATTGGTTCCTCTCTATCAAGTCTCCCATCCTCAACAGTTTTCCTCATACTCTCTTAGATAATGCTCAGTGGCCCACACACACCCCCCTGGGTCCACTGGCTCAACCCGGTCTGGGGCCCCCTCACGCTATCAATGTTGTTTTTTTTTCCACCCTCTAGCCTACGCCCAACAGGGCTGATTTTAATCACTCGTTCTTGATTTGTGCCCTAGCACCATCACTTTTAAGCTTTTTGGCCAAACTCAATTCCAATTATGCTTATCTCAGTAAAAAAAAAAAAAAAAAAAAAAAAAAAAAAAAAAAAAAATAGACGCAATGATACATGTGAGGAAGGTGTGCGAAGGGTACTTGGGCCAAAGAGGCGTGGAGGAGGAAAAAAAAAAAAAAAATGGGCGCACGCGTTGGGTACATGCACAGTGCACCACATGCATGTTTGTAGCACCACCTTCCCCTCTCCCTTGTACGTATTCTCGTAGACACGGTTGTTGTTGTTTTTCCCTCTCTTTATCCACAGGTACTATACCTAATCATATAGCGCTCGCCACTGCTCTTCACCTTGGCACCATCTCTTCTTCCTTTTCTTTTCTTCTTTTCTTTTTTCTTTTCCTCGCTCACACTTGGTCAAATGAGCAGCGCCTCCCCCTCACCAATCCAAGGCCATACCTGTGACCCGAATGCTCTCCTCCGAAAATGCATAATAATAATGGCCATCCATCTCCATGAGCACTCCGTCTCTTCCTGACCTGTATCTTCTCTATCCACCCACCTCTTACCAAAAAAAAAAAAAAAAAAAACCTTTACTATGAATGAAGCAGATGCTGCTTGCTAACGATATTTTCTCTCAAATATTGGACTATGTTGTTCGATTCGGGGAATAGGGAACATGCCTGGTAAACGAACCCGTTTTTTTTTTTTTTTTTTTATCCAAAACGGACCGACTACAGGTTATGGTGTGGCATCTGAGTGACATTCTTGACTCTGAACCATGAATTATTCATGACTCCTCTGTAATTCCAGATTGGAGTCTCGGGCTGAATATTGCCGCTCGCATCGTCTAGAAAAGGAATAGAGGTCAGGTTGCATCTTGGTTAGTCTTCTCAAAGAGGTCATGCTTTTGATCCCATCTCAAATGACTGGCCCCAAGCTAAAAAGAAGAAGAAAAAAGAAAAGATTTTAAATGCTTACATGCGCGTGCAACAAGTTCCGTTGTGGTATTGATGGTCGGCACAGTCTTTTCCCACAAGGCCCATGCCCAAAACATTCCACTGCCTTTTTGTGGTGCCTGTTCAATCTTGTCCACTGGCTCCCATGTGCGTCCTCCATCCACTGACAGTTCCACGCGATAAATGGATCTTCCGCCACCTGTGCGACAAATAGTATGCAATGTTAGGTACAGTACATGGTACAAGTCAATCTGTCTCTCTCTCTCTCTCTTCCTTTAATCGTCCGACCGCGGTAACACAAGTTATTTCTGCTACTGCTGGCTCACCCTTGGGCTATATTCAATTGTGTACCTACCAGAAATAGCATAGCCCTTGACAACGACAGGTTTGGATGATTGGATGGTCTCCTTTTCGGTTGGTGTGCAAATCACACATTGGACATTCATCTCACCAAGCGCTTCAGCACAATCCCAAGAACACTCCACATTGTGAGAGTCCACCTAAAATCAGCAAGACAAAAGTAGGTCAGACAAAAAAAAAAGAATACATGGTAAAAATACGCTGGAAGGCAACAAAGAAAAAGTCATTTTAAAAAAGAAAAGACTATACCCATGGAGGCAAGATCTTGTAGTCCTTTCGCTGAAAGAATGAATTGGATTCGTGGGGTTGTACGATGATCTTTTGGAGGTATTTCACGGAGCGTGCTCCGATGAATCCCGGAACGATTACCCGAAGTGGGAATCCATGATCTCTTGACAGAGGCTCGCCATTCATCTAAAATATACCCACGTCAAAAAAAGGAAGTCATCTTGGTTAAGCGAGTGGGACAGGTGGAAAAGGAGAGGAAGGAGAGAGTCCAGTCCTGTGAATCTAAAACCAAGACAGTCTGTACTTACCTCATAGGCGAGGATGACGTCTCCAAGAGGGTCCCTTTTGTTGAAGGAAAAAAAAAAAAACAGAACATCGGAAAACCATGAGTTGCTTGCAGGCACACACATGTACACACCTTTCCTTTCCTGAGAGAGAGAGAGAGGTGCGGTTGCACAAAGGTTTTTTTTTTTTTTTTGTTAGTTGGTTGGTTGAACACAGCCTTTTCTTCCTTACATGGCTTTTCGGAGAGGAATCGAGCTACCATAGCATGCGTCTTCATGAACGTGATCATCTGCCTCAAAGGCAACATGGTAATTCTGAACCAGAAGATCATCGCAGATGCCTGCAGTGTCCCTGAGAACATCCCGAAGTCGGGGACCTGCCCATTCCGCCTAAAATTTTGTTGTTGGGGTGATGTTGTGGGGAGCAGAAAAGGGGGTGAGAGAGCAAGAGCGAGAGGCAGAGAGAAATCAGGGAGGGGGGAGGGGGAAGTGAAATTCGTCAGATGGCGTCAGCAGCAAGGTTTCCAATAAAAGAGGAGGGGAGAGAGAGAAAGAGAGAAAGAAAAACAGCTGGCAAAGTCCTTCTCAAAGCATTTACCGTGGAAATGGTTCCGGCACCCCATATTACGCCCTTAACCTTCTTGAGCCTTGCAAGTCCGTCGCGTCTATTGCCAGCGCACTACCGGACCATCATACACTCGTACAGTCAGCGAAAAAGGAGAGAAAAGTCCATGGTAGTTACGACTAAAGAAACAGTAAAGGCTTTCTAGGTACCTGTAGTGAAGCCGTCACGGTCACCTTGGGCCACCGTGTCATGATATCATGCATCGAAAGCATCTTCCACTCGACAGATGACGACTCTGCCTGTCCACCTCCTTGGGCTTGTTGGAGTCCAATGTATACACGGTGGTCTTCTAGATGGATGTTGGGGATGGGACCATGGTTGCGCTTGAAGAAGAGATCACTTGGAGTAATGGTGCCAGCGTTCACCAAGAGTGGCAAGAGTGGCTCCGCATTGAAAGGGTGTTTAGCGTGAACGAGAAAGTGCGAGAGGTCACGCAAGGGTTCCTTGGAGTAACAGAGCTCATGCTCATCTACTCTGGGGTGTTCTGGTGGATGTGGAGAAGAAGCGTGTCCGCTGCTGGTGTCGTGGAGTGAAGGCTGACCCATGGCGGATTTTGGCGTCGCTTTATTTCGAGACTAGAGTTCTGTGTGTTGCTGTAGTGAAGTGGAGAAGAGAGAAGAGAGAGAAGGAGCGGTAGGATGCCAGTAAGAGGAGAGGACAATAGGAATGAGAAAGTAAGAAGCAGAAAGAAAGAAAGAAAGAGTGAGAATGAGGAAAGTGAGAGTGAGAATGAGAATGAGAGTGAGTGAACGAATGAGAAAAAGAAATAGAGAATGAGAGCCGAACTGTGGAGACGAGACGGGGAATAAGTCTAAATCCGTCTGTGCACTCCGGCCTTCTGTGCCGTGACCTGGCTGCCTGCAAGGGCCGTCTACGCCCTCTGGGGCGGGGTGACCAGAGTACACTCAGCTCTCCACTAATGCATGTTTCTCATCTCTTCCAAACTCATCATTTCACCAATGGTCCATGGTGAACACCTTCCTAGCCTGTGTGCTTGCAACAACATACTCGCCCCCTTCTTCTTCTCTTCCTCTTCCCCAAGACTTCCCTATACCGTAGACACTTCCTGCTCCTTGGTACAACATATTTGTGCCCCCCTAACAACGCAACTTATGCACTTTGCAAAAATACAATGACGTTGACTCGACTTTTTTTTCTCTTTTTTTTCTTGCTGCAAATACACTTGCTTGCCTTCTCTCACCTGCTCCGCTCACCTGAACGAACCTTTCCCGCTCGACCAAGAACCGTGACCAGACGGACAAAAAAAAAAGTAGGCACACCCCATGGACCGTTGGTCCTCTCCACTTTATTTTCATTGGCATCCCCTTCGCCTCCTCATGCGCCATCACTGAAGAGCTTCGCATCGTCTTTCGACGCGATCGTCCCTTTCCTGGCTGCGCAGCCCTATCCATGACATCTTTCATGACTTGAAGCTGTCCATGGTTTCCCACAGACTCTGTTGACGATGATACCCTCGACCAGAGCTGTTCCTAATGGCTGTCTCTCACTCTCAAGTAGGAACCAGACAGTAGCTCATCATCTACCATGACCCTATCCTCAGAGATACAGAGTGTCCAAGAAGTCCTCAATAACTTGGTATGCAAAGCTAAAGGAGAGAGCTAGGGTGGCGTGCTGTAGACTACTTCGCCTATTGGTGAACGTTTGCTGGGCCGAAAAGAAAAAAGGAAAAGAAAAAGGAAAAGAAAAAAATGAAAAGAAAAGAAAAAAAGAAGAAAAAGGCGCCTTTGAACAAACACCCTTTGACCCTTGCCCATATTCAATCCGCAACAGACCAACTCTATCAAGTCGGACACCAAGCTTGGACTAGAAGAAACATTCTCAAACGTCATTGCTCAACACAACCTTGCTCAGGCGGTACAACAGGCTGCTCAGGCTGCCGCCCAGGAGGTTCAGAATGCACAAAAGCCGCAAGTCAAGGCAGATGAGCAGAATCAAGACCTTGTATCCCAACCACAGGCACAGGACAGTCAATCGCAGACAGCTCAGTCTTCCCAGCATCACCATCAACCAGGACCTCATGAGGAACTCGAGCGCATAGCGCAGCAGCATCAGCAAGAGCAGCAACAACAACAGGACCAGGACCAACATCAATATCAGCAACAGCAGGACGAGTCCATTGCTGCCCAGGTTATTCACGTCAATTCGCTCGAATCCGACAGCAATAGCACGCTTGCTACCGTTTCCATAGCTGCCACGACGTAAGCATCTTTGATACTACTGCAGTGCAAAAGGAAAGGACGTTTTCTCGGATTTTCGTCTTCTACAGGGTCACCTAATTCGGCTTGTCCCTTGTACACTTTTTTTTTGTTCTTTTTTTCTTTTTTTCTTTTAGAGCTGCACCACCTGCAGCAAAACCAGTCCCGGGATCAGATGAATGGCATAGGCTGAGAAAGGATAACCACAAAGAAGTAGAGCGCCGTCGTCGTGAGAATATCAATGATGGCATTAACGAGCTTGCCAAGATGGTTCCCAGCTCTGAGAAGAACAAGGGATCCATCCTGAAGGAGGCTGTCAAGTACATCCGAAACCTACAGGAAACTAACAGGCAGCTGAACGCTGAGGCCGAGGCGATGGTGAATTTGCAGTTTGAGAAGGAGAAGGCTATTTTGGAGAAGAGCGTGGCAGAGACAGAACTGCAGAACCTTACTGCACGACATGAGGTTCTGAAGCGGGAATACGAGGAACTGCGTCGGCAGGCGGATGAACAACAGTCAAGCAAGAAGTTGAAGACAGAACAATGAAAAAGAGCAAATTGCCACAATGATTTTCTTTCCCCTGCATTACCGCACGCTTTTTCGAATATTTTCCTTTCACTTTCTCTCACTTTCACGCACGCACACACACACACACTCTCTCTCTCTCTCTCTCTCTCTCTCTCTCTCCTTCCTCCCTTAGGATGCCTAGCCAGGCAGGGTATTGTTCCCCTAGTCTTTTGTAAACAGCCATAAAGCGGCCATGTACTCAGTTCCAATCCAACCCAACTCAACTTAATCCAACCTAACCCAAACAAAAAAAGCCTTGGGTTCTTCTGTTGTGCAACTAAATGAAACTGCCCTGTGCAAAAGTTAGCCCTGACTGCGACGTTTCTGGTTGGGCCTCAGGTCGGACATTTCTCTCTAAACCTTGCACACCCACTCGACCACAAAGCTCTCTTTTTATAATTTATTACAGGTCTTCTGTCACCCTTTCATCGCCGTCATCATCTTCATCGTTTTCATCCCTGCATCTTCATCTCTAATCATCTTCATTACCCCACCCCTCCTTCCTAACCAGCGACATCCTCATCCAATTGTACGCTTCTCCCCGCCCCCCTCCATTCGTCGGCCTTAGACCGTCGCTCCAAGGATGTCTTCATTACCCTGGGCGACCTTGAAGGTCTTTGCACTCCTCATCGTCTTTTGCCTAGTGGCCATCACTGTCCAATACAAATCACGAGTCTCCCAAGAGGGCAATGTCGGACAACTTCCAAATACCTATCCTCTACCTCAGCTACCAATCGGAGACCCCAAGGAAAGAGTTACTCTTGTTCCATTCAAGGTACCAACGACTGGTCTTGCTCTTTAGTTGCTGTTTGCTGTTTCACCGTAGAGAACTCTTTGCAGTTCCTTTACTAAACCTTAGCGCTTGTCTGGATTGGACTTTTCAAGGTCCCAAAGGACTTGCAGCTCACACACGATGTAGCCATCCCACATACCATCCCTCCATGGACAAGAGATGACACAGAGTTCCTGGATTCCACCGCAGGAGAGGCGTTCATGAAGGAGCTGCTCGAATTAGGATACAATCGAGATCAAGATCTTGAAAAACATCCGGAACTACTTGACTTTGCAGAGCTTTCTCGTGCAGAACGAGTCTACAAAGCACTCTGGAATCATATCTATCCGATCTATCAATCACTTCCGGGCAAGGACCGGGACCGTGAGCGGGATTTACTTTACCTGGCGAAAAAAAGGCGCGACATTGATTTGTTCCTGCGGCTAGAGACTCGACTTTATCCTTGGATGCATCATGGACGTCAAACCTCGTTCCCACTCTACAGCTCGTTCGAAGGAAAAGGAATCGTCTTTTGTGTAGGCGATGATCATTTTGAGTTTGCGGTGACGGCCATTCTTTCATTGAGAATCCGACTCAAGTCAACTTTGCCGATTCAGATCTTTCATATGGGCAAGAATGATCTATCGGGGGAGCGACAACGGTATCTTACGGGAATGGCACCAGGGATCGAGGTCGTGGACGTGACCTCGCTTCTGGACAATTCCTTTTTGCAATTGGGAGGATGGGCGATCAAGCCGTTCGCTATGCTTGCTTCAAAGTTTGAAGAGGTTTTGTTTGTGGATTCAGACGCCTACTTTTTGCAGGTAATGTCCTTTTATATTTCTGTTTTTTTATTATTATTAACGACTCTGACTGTATTTACTTTGTTAGTGTTGCACCAAATTGATATGGATCTTTTTTTTTGGATGGATAGGACCCTGAAAAACTTTTTGAAGATCCAGGATACTTGGCTACAGGAGCACTCTTCTTCTACGACCGGACACTCTTCCAGGACTCGACCCAAGGTCCCAATTGGATCAAAGCCATGCTCCCCCTCATGTCATCGTTCCCGCCCAAGTCTCGAATGTTCAACCTCCTTTCCGCCCATGAACAAGAATCCGGAGTGGTCTTGATCAACAAGAAGACTCGTTTCTTGGGCATGCTTGCTTGCTCAAAGATGAATGACAAGTGGGAACGTAACATTGGAAGTTACAAGATGTTCCATGGAGACAAAGAGACATTCTGGATTGGATTCGAGATGGTTCAGGAGCCCTATGCGTTTTTGCGGAATTATGGAGGCGTCATTGGCGAGCTAAGCCCAGGTGATCCCACGTCTGTGTGTGGAACACAACTGCATCAGGATCACCGAGGTCGACCCCTCTGGTGGAATGGAGGACTGCATCGGAACAATGACGAAGACGAGCTTCGCTATCTCGAATTTGGATACTGGATGACGGGAGGAGGTCAACAAAAGTACAGAGAGCGGTACACACGCGATAGGGATAGTATGATCCAGGTCCTGATGGATCTAGATATTGGCTCGAGCACTGACTTGGTGTTGGAGCCAAAAGATGCCGAGTGGAACTTTAAAGAAGGTTGTCTTAAGGGAGCCGAAGTACGGACGTTAACGGACACAGAGTTGCGTTTGGCGAATGAATTTATAGCAATTGACCGTGTAGCAAGAGAGGATGGGCAGCGCGCAGCGAATGGACAACCTATTGATCCCAAGTCGCACAATTGGGAGGCGCTCTAGAAAGCAGCCTGCTATTTATTTGCATAGAATCTCTATATCGTAAATATAAAAAAAAAAAAAAAAAAAAGAGAGAGAGAGAGAGAGAGAGAGAGAGAGAGAGAGAGATACTCGAAATGTTGAGTATGGCTGGTACCCCTGCAGATCAAGACTAGGGTGCCGCGGCTATTGTCACGTCTAGTGGTCGCTCATGCCAGTCTTCTTGTGCAGGACAGGGCTATTTGTTTGTCATTCGGGACGACTAGGGTTACAAACGAGCAGAGTACAGCCCAGAATGAGAAAGAGAAAGAGAGAGAGAGAGAGAGAGAGAGAGAACTGATAGAGATCTTGGCCAACAGAGGCATTGTCAGAAGACACGCGTGTCCGCCCCTTTCTTTGGCTAATCCAAAAAGGCCCAGCAGCCCCTGTCCATACAGCGCCTGAATCCGACGGGGGGGGGGGTGAGAGTGCGAGAAAAGGGGAGAAGGTTCTTTGCGTGAGTCGGCGGAAGAACAAAAAGCGAGCGAAGTGGATGACATATGACATGCAGCGGTGCACACGCCTGTACACACACCTGCACTACGCTGTGGACAGCGCCATCAAATGGCCGTCGCCCATTGCTCAGTGCGGCCGTCGCCCTGGTCACACCGACGATGAGAGGGACTGCTGTATGACGGGCTGACCGGTTGGACAGACTAGTCGTGGCTCGACCCCGATGGTCCATCTCCCTCTTTCTTTCCTTCCCACTCCCACCCATCCTTACTCAACTACCCACCACCATCATCACCAGCTCCTTCTTTGGCTCTCCACCTGCCTATCTTCTCGCCTCTCCTATCTAATCGCCCGCACCTTTACACATATCTATAATATATCCGCACATCTTAACCGCCTCGGCCTCGACTGAGCTTCGAGTTGCTTTCAACCCAATGTCCCAGCAGCCCACTCTACCACCCCACTTCCATCACACACCCCTTCTGTCCAAGCGACCTGCCAGGGCAAGGACAAGAGAACGACACCCTCCTTGGCATACCCTTGCTCTTGCTCTACTCCTTGCCAACCTCACTCCCGGATCCTATACCTTCGTCATCCCACCCGCTCGCTGGGGCCATGTCTCTGTAAGCATCGCTCAACTGTACCTTTGCCATGCATGCACCCTTTGAGTTTTTTTTAAAAAAAAAAAAAAAAAAAGCCAACTCACCTCTATGGTGTCCAACTCTTGCTTAGGTACTCTGCGGAAACCAGCTATACATCCATGGAGGGCACACAGGCGTCAATCAGTTGACAGCGCCGATCGGTAGCGACCTCTATTCTCTCGACATCTCCACCGCCTTCAACACATTCTCCACGCCCTGGACAACACTCACCCCTGGGCCATACGCTTCTTTTCATTCCGTGACCCCGATTGGTCCTGGTAACAACCAGCTTGCTCTCTTTGGTGGCAACACCTCGTTCAGCACTGGTGGAACTCCTGAAACCAACTCACTTCACCTGTACGATACCAAGGCCGGCACATGGACCACCTCGCCTTTGCAGGATCCTTCGAGGAGAGAACAACACACAGCTGTGGCTAGACTTGGGGATGGGACGATGTATCTTTTGGGTGGGATGATCCTGTCTACAGATCTCCTGACAGAGTCACCGACAGCAGAACTGTGGACACTTGGAGGTTATCGCATGCCAGTCACTGCCAACAACGACAACAACAACTCGACAATAGGCGGGAGCGGGAATGGAACGGACCCAAGTAGTGTTGTACCATCTCCATCAGCGTCACCGTTGGCCTCATCTTCACCAACCCCCTCAATCCTGCCCGAAGGATTATCACCACAGAGTGCAGGATGGCAAAAGATTTCAAAGGCTGCAGGACCGCCGTTCGGGGACCGTGCCTTTCACACGGCGACGATGATCCGATCCAATGGCCTGATTGTTGTTATTGGCGGCGTGTCCAAGGGAAGCCTTGTATCAATGTCGGAAATCTGGGTGTATGACACCAACTCGGGAGTATGGTCTGTCCAGACAGCCACAGGAGCAACACCGCCACCTCGGAGGAATCATGTTGCCGCCGCAAGTAAGTCGACTCTTGGGGGTGAGAGGGAGAGAGAGAGAGAGAGAGAGACAGGAATCGAGCGCAGTTCGAGAAGAGAGAAGGAGTGAAGGAACAAAATATGCACGTGCATCGTCATGTTTAGCTGATCGACCTTTGTTTTGTTTCTGTTCTACATTCTACTTAATCCCCCGTTGCATAGCAAGCACGGGAAGGATTTACGTCCATGGAGGAACGGATCTTGAAGGGTCATCCTTCTTTGCTGATGTAGCCATTCTAGGTAAGCATCGCCTTGGGAAAAGCCCAAAAGGAAAAAACGGAAATAATCCAACAGGAACAACGGGAAGACCAAAAAGAAGAGGCTATTCATGGAGAGAGAAAGGGCAGAATCAAGGACACAGCGACTGTTTATGTAACCATGGAAACTTTTTTTTTTTTTTTTTTTCCGTCCCACGCTTGCTGGGTTTGCCAATAGACACAACATCTTGGTCGTGGAATCAACCTGCGTTCGAGGGCAGTGCCCCGACGGGACGATATTCACATGCGGCGGTCATGGTAGGCACCAACATGGTGGTCACCTTTGGTAAGAAATTTGAATGACTCGAAGTGCAGCAAGTCGCCTATTCAGGTGCGAACAGTCCTTAACAGCCATCGCCCCTTCTTCCTGGTTCCAATAGGTCTAACAGCTGGAGGCGCAACAAACACCATCTCTATTCTGGACACAACTTCAAATTCATGGGTATCATCTTATACGCCTAACAACCTGGCCCAGACTTCGACTAAGCCAGAAGATTGGCCTGGATATAAACCACCTCCCAGTATTCCAGGCGTTCCACCACCCAAGGAAACAATCCCTGAACCTACACACCCTGGCCAAGGTCTCTTTCCTGTTATACCTATTATTGGAGGAATTGTTGGTGCTATTGCTTTGGCAGCTCTTGTAGTAGTATTGATCCGGCGACGTCGGCGGTATAATCACAGGAGATGGATTGAGCGTCAGAGGCAGCTCTCGGCTGCACTATATGGTCTAGAAAGTAACGATCCATACATCAATCGTGGAGCAGCCTTCTTACCCATGGGCGCAATGGCTGAGGAAACGACGCCCAGCTCGTTTGGACAACGAATGGGTCATATCCGCGACAGCCTTTCGGGCATTGCATTCTGGAAACGAGACCGAAGGGCAGTGAATCGATCTCAATCCCACCGACTGCCAGATAGGGACGACGATTTGGAAAGTCGACGGAATTTCGATACAGACCCACCATATCCTACAGACCAAGAGATTTTCATGGATGCAGTCCATCGGGCACGGTCGAGGACGGGAGTGCTCTCTCCAAACTTTACACCATTACGACCTCCGCTTGGTGCGCCATCTCGTTCCCCAAGGATATCGGTGACAAGCGTTGGGGAATCCAGCTCTGGCGGCATCACGAGGATAGGTGAAGAGGAAGAGGAGGAAGAAGAGCCCCATGGTCGCGCATACTCGGACGGGTTCGAGACTGCAATGCTTGAAATGGATATCCAGATGGTCTCCGTTCCTCGTGGGCGACTCTTTGTAGTCAACCCATCAGACGAGGCTCTAGATCAAGGGCCAGGAGAAGCAGAGATGGCCAATGAAGCTTACAGACAGTTTGACTCGCAAAGACCGAGGCAGGATCCTTGAAGATAAAAAAAGAGACAGATAGTCTAGCTACATAGTCGAAACGATCTTGGAGAAGAGTGCAAGGGCACTAGATTGAAAAAAAAAAACGCTCTCCCTTGAGCATGCCTCATACTACCTGAATTCACTTTTCACCCACCCATTTTTGGGACACTGCTCTAACCTTTGGTGCGAGCAGGAGATAGAGAGGTCCGTTTCAGCCCTTTTGGCGCAAGGGAGGGAGAATGGTTGACCATGATGGCATGCAACAACGTGCCTGCAGGCTGCAGCTGTGGTCGGATGGATTAAGGGGTTCGGCCCTCACAGCACGAGGATGAGCAGCATGCGATTTGCTGCCTCCACCCTCTCTCTCGCGCGCTCTCTCTCTCCCTTCCTGTCCCAGTTTCTTTGTCTCTCTCACTCACCCACTCGCTCTTACCCACTCTCTTTCATTCTCATTCTATTTCCGCGCTTGACAGGTCAGGCAAATCCACGACAACATACGACCTCGCACGCTCCATTTGCACCCTGGTTGCTCATCGCTCATCCATTGAGACACCTGCCCACACACGCACTATCAGAATCTGTTGTGCTTTTTTATTTCCTTCTCCCCTGCCTTACCTGCAGCATCACAGCGGAACTACATTTTGAATGCTGCGTTTGGCAGTAGTGGGAGTTTGCGTACCCTGAAGAGAGACGTTAATGACGACAACGACGACGGAAGCCTGAAGGAGTGTCCTTAGCAACTGCGTTCTGTCTGAGCAGTCAAGCGAATAAGGAAGAAGCAGGATCGCGGGCGACGAACACCTCCAGAGACTCTCTCTCTCTCTCTCTTTCTTCAACAAAAGACGAAACAGCCAGACTAAAAAGATTGAGAGAACCGTTTTTTTTTTTTTTTTCAGGCAGTCAGAAAACCCGGACAGCTTCTTCTCCACTCTTTCTCGTTTTCATATCCCTATACGCTGAGTCATTGTACATTTGACCACCATCCATTCCTCTTTCTCTTTCTTCCTTTCTTCCTTTCTTTCCTCCTCTCTTTCTCTCTCTCTCTCTCTCTCTCTCTCTTTTTTTTTTTTTTTTTTTTTTTCCTTTCTTCCTTTTCCCATCCTACTCTCTTTTTGCATCCTCACTCTTTTTGGCATGCACACACGCACCATTCCTGCTTGACCCGCTTACTCTCTCTCCACCAAGAACGATTCTGCACAGTCACAATGGACATGTACTCATCTCGAAAGCTGCGCCTTGGTCCCGAACCGGCTCAGGTATGGAAGCAAATAATCCATGATACTTTGACAGGAATGTCTTGACTGTGGGGTAGCAGTATCGACTTGCGATATTGTTAGAAACGACCGGTGGAGGTCCACATGAAAAAAAAAAAAAAAAACTCGGCACATTAGGAAGGAGTAGGAAAGTCTGAAGATAAAAAAGGATAGGAGTGGAGAGAGAGAGAGAGAGAGAAGCGGATGAACACGTTCAATGCCCAGCATGATCACAAGGACCAAAAAAAATGCTGAGGATAACACCCTCCAACTACAAGCTTCGTGTCATGGAGAAACAGTGTTTGCGGAACAGCCCATGATTCGCACAAAAACAGCCGATTTGTTTTGTAGGATAATCCTTGGCCTTTTTTCTTCGTTTGTGGATGAGAAAAAAGAACCAAGAACAGGATGATGGCTGCACTGGGACTGGGATAAAGACAATGGACGAGGAGCAACCAAAGAGCACGTCTTCCAACAACTTTGTGCTCATCAGGAGTAAAAGGAGAAGAAAAAAAAAAAAAAAAAAAAAAGTAGCTCTGAACTAAACCAATGTTGCGTACTTTCTTCTACTTCCTCTACATATTTGCAATTTAGCGGCGTATCCGTCATATTCAATGCATTCTGGCCAGGAATCTGACATTTACACAAAACGCCAACCAACGGACCCTCTCCTCTCTATTCGCTCAACAATCTTCATCTCAGTATGCCTCAGGGACAAATACAGGAAATAGCTGCTTCCTCGGCTCTCATTATCCTGGACAGCACCTCTCTCATCACCATCACACAAGGTCACTCACGCCATCAATGGACCTGACATCTGGAGCATCATCGCCGTCTCGAAGTAATAGCTATTTCAGATCACCTTGGAAAAGTTATAACCAAGGGATTCCCAAAGTCAAAGGACCAGGATCTGAAACAGGATCCACTGCAGCTTCGATCATCTCAGAACGCGGAGGCGGAACGGCCTCTTCAGTCATCAAGGAGCCTATTGCCAGATTATCAGCCGGAATCAAGGCCAGCGTCTTTAGCAGCTCGAGTCTAGGCGGGAGTGGACTTGTCCGCCCCACAGAATCATCAGGGTACACATCAGAATCTGGATCTGGATCTGGATCTGGAGAGGGTCTTGGGGTCTTGTCAATGACATCGTCAACATCCAAGACCAAAAGAAGCCCCTTCCGCATGTCGCGCGATCTGTCCATCAAGAGCAATACCCAGACAGCCACCAAGGATCCTTCAAAACCACATCAGCTTGCCACCGACGACTACCTCTCACCAGCCTCTGGGAGGCACCCCACAGGAGTTGCCTCTGCGCCAACAACGCCCCCTCCATCGAATGGAAACAACCAACGTGGATCCATTGAGCTTCCAAGACGGGAACAATTACCTCCGCAGGGAACGACGGGGACAATACTGGATGAAAGGCTACCACCTTTTATCAGGGATTCGAAAAGCAGTGCGTCACCCATTCTCTTGGATACCTATTACACTCTTCACGACTCAAGCAATGGTATGCACTTTTTTGGAGCTTACTCCTTAGGATGATTTTTGAGGATGGAGTTGAGTACCTGCCGGGAACAAGTGGTTTACTGCGAACACGGCGCGATTTAACGTCATTTCTTAGGGGGGGGGGAGGGGTTTCTCCCGAGATTTACTGATCCAACCTATTACATCTTTTTTTTCCCCTTCCTTTCTGACAATGCATAGACTCTGTCATCTATACCAGTGAAACTGTGATGAGTTCCAATGTATGCTTCAAAGAGCGAGTGATACGATCCAGAGTCTCGTTGTATTGACTATTCCTTGAGATACTCACTCTACTTTCTTTTTTTTATATTACGACCATCTCCCCTCCTTTTGAATCACAGAACCCAAAGTTTAACTCAATGGAGGAACATATGTTCGGTAGTCCAGCTCAACGGCGCGCTGGCAGTGTCATTGTTCGGATATGGGCTGGATACCAAGGATCCGATGTTTGTCTCTTGCTCGAGTGGAAAATCGATTTGTGTTGCCTTCAGTTTGTAGGAAAGGATCTTCGCGACTTGCCCACAGGATTTCCCAACAACACAATCTTGTTTGGATTCGAGAATGGGTTCTATACGGCACCGGATGAAGATTTTGCATGGGATCATCCTCACACTGGACCCTTGACCACCAATTTGCCAACACCTACGGGACAATCATTCTCGGAGGAGACTTTGCGACAGATTCCTGGCAATATCGGTCTTGGGCTGAAGCAATCCTACACATACGAATCAGTGATGAGACTGAACAATCTGCACGAGTGCATTGTCGATACAAAGTCATCCCGTGATGAAATCAAGTTCAACATCGAAACAGCATTGAAAAATGAGAATGCGCCCATGATTATGGTAGGCAGGCAGGATCTTTTCTCTTTTCTCTCTATTTATTGAAGAAGGAAGGGAGGGAAAGGAGGCAATCGCGCTTTGGACTCTCTCTACTGGAGCCTTGTACCTTGACTCAACCACGTTTACACCATCTTCACTTAGCAAAAACGTCGTGGTGAATGTACAGAGCGGCTATGGCATCTTCAACGACAAGTCGGACATGAATTAAATGTTCTTGAGGAAGGTTGGTTGTGGTCAAATAATGCAATTTCACTCTCTATTTTCTCCAAATCCAGTTTGTTATTGTTTTTATTTTTTATGGGGCCATATCCACTAACGATTCTAGTGTTTAAAATAATAATAATAATAATAATAATAATAATAATCAATGATGCGTAATTACAGCTCAGGAGCGGGTCGAGGCACTACGACGGGAGCATACTGAACGGCGGAAAGCATT
The DNA here is from genome assembly GCA_011634665.1 of Mortierella sp. BCC40632. Lineage (NCBI taxonomy): Eukaryota > Fungi > Mortierellomycota > Mortierellomycetes > Mortierellales > Mortierellaceae > Mortierella > Mortierella sp. BCC40632. The sequence goes on from WAEK01000002.1 coordinate 605,135, forward strand.
GGATGAATCCAGAGAACGTGGACAGACCCAGGAGATGTATTTGGATGAGAATATGATCAATCTTGCCAACAATAAGCAAAGTCTTTTCAATGCCTTGAAGGATTATTCGGCCAAGCGAACGGAATTGATTGCTACTTTGTTTACGATCTTTCCAATAACTGAGGTATCCAGTCTTTCTTTATCTTTTTTTTTCTTTTTTGAATCGATGAAATGAGAGAAAGAGAAATGAACATACTACTACTACTAGAGAAAGCAAATGAAATTCTAATAACTACGACAACAACTTCTCACGGACTACCCTATTTACTGTACATCCATACTCGTGATCCAGTCCGAATCAGACTCCAATCTGTTGACAATTTGTGGGTCCCCCCTTCCAAACTCGGTATACACAGGTAAACCATTGCGCCATCCTTAGTTGCTTTTTCTTATTAATGAACTTTTTTTTCATGTAATCAATCAAGGCAACGATGGACTCACCTCTTTCTGAATATATAAATATATAACGTGAACATAGGCTTAGACGAAGACATGGTGTCAGTATCATTAGGACTCACCTGCCACCTTGTCACAATGCTGGCACATTATCTGTCAGTGCCGCTTCGATATCCATTAATCCCAATGGGTTCAAGGGCTATCGTCAAAGACCCTGTGTCGATGCTTGTTGGTCCTAAAGAGTATGGTTGGAGGAACTTTGATCCTTTAGGAGGAATCGTCAACATCAAAAAGAAAAGAAAAAAGAAAAGAAAAGGGGCAAAGGATGATATTATCCGACCAGTCTCTTATGGACCCCAGCTCCTCTTGATTTTTACGATAGATTCCCTTTGTTCAGCAAAGGTCAGGATCGGTATCGATTTGAGTATGGCGTGTTCCTGTTGAACAAGAATGTCGAACAGGTAATGTCATTTTTCTGAGGCACAGCATCCGCTTTGTCAAAATCCTCTTTCTTCTTTTTCTTCCTCCTCCCTCCCTCCCCCCTCCCCCAAAAAAAATAAGAAATGAGGAGACATGAACTGATATAGAAAACCCTACTTTTTTTTTTTATTTTAGCTGTTGAACTCGCAAGGGTTGCAATTCATGGATCTTCGAGAGACACTCCCTAATCTTCGATACCTAATGGAAACCATTCTTACAACATCACCCAGGTAACTGGCTATTAATTGGCCTGGTCCATCTCGTTCTAATTTTTTTTTTATGTTTATTTATTCATCTTTTGAGATATTACCGATAACAATACCGCTTCTAATCGACCTGAGAGAGGATGAGAGAGAGGCTCCCACTCATCCAAACCTCTTTTATGAATTAGCCAATCGATGTTGTACAGATCCAAGTTCCTGAGTAGAAAGAAACAAGATCGACAGGAACAGGAACGACAAGAACAAGAACGATTGAACAACCTGTTTGTAGCTTCGTTGGAACTGAGCGAATTTGATCAAGTCCTTCAATCTAACTCTAGTCACTCGAACTCGGGTCGTGCAAGGGAGAATAGTGTTGACAGCAAGAATAAGGATGTTCTCAGGACGAATGTGATGGAAGGAATTGAAGATGAAGAAGAAGAAGACGACGAAGAAGATACATATCAGACGCAATCTTCATCATCACCGCATCATGACCAAAGTGCGGACATGTCCACGGACTCTCTATCTTCCAGACGATCTTCATCTCCTTATCCTCCTGCTGCTGCTTCTGCTGCAGCTGGTAGTGGCAGTGGTAGTGGCAGTGGTAGTGGTAGTGGTAGTGGGCCCAGAAGAGAAATGAAGAATCGGTCTGACCATGTCTCTGGAGACCCATCTACGGACGCCGTTCGAGAGTATGATCCGATCGAAGGAGAATATACTTTGGTCTTGGATGGCAATTCCATGAATCGGCTGCGTGGACCAGGAGATCGAGAGATAGAAAACAATGGTACCTTATTCTGTACCTATGGAGCACAGCCCATTTACTAAAAAAAAAAAAAAAAAAAAAAAAAAAAAAAAAAAAAAAAAAAAAAAAAAAAACCAAAGAAAAAAAAAATTAGTGACCCTTCCAGGACAATTCTTGGATGATGATCACACAACCTCTACCCCTCTCTTTCTTTCTTTGGGAAACAGGAATGAACAGTCGGTAGTGGATACGCTGATCTGGATACAGGCCATCCCTGCGTAAATGGTTCGGGTCATATTCACCCTTTTCACTTTTCTTTCAAATACGAGATGACATAATTTTTGGTACAAAAGTAGAGAGACCCAAGTTGAATTGGGGGTCTCTCGGCTTTTTGGGGCGAGGGAGTGTGAGAGGTGCTATTTTTTACATTATTTTTATTTTTTTATTTTCACTCTGCCCTGCCAGAAGTGAGAGAAAGAGAGATGACGGACAAGCTATCCTTCAAGCAACTGGAAGCGCAGTTGGTAGATGAAAAAAAAAAAAAAAAAGAGAGAGAGAGAGAGATGGGCGGCTGGTACAAAATATTAAAAAGGGCCAATGGGCAGTATTTTCTTTGCTACAAGAGAAGAGGCATCTCTCCAACCTTAGGCCTCCGTCTTCAGAGTCGCCAAACGCTCTGCCTGTTCGATTTGCTCCTTCTCGGAGCTAACCCATCCATCCAGACCCGTCTTCTTTCGTTCACCTTCCCAAACTTGAACCACTTCAATCTCGTCTCCAATACGGATCTTGGCACCCTCGGTCACACTGGGTTGAACATTGATACCAACACAAGCGAAAAACTTGGCCACCTTGCCCTTGTCCACACGACGGATGGATTGGAGTGTCTTTTGGGGCTGCACCTTATCCTTGATACCCGTCGCAGGATCCACATTCGGCAAATCGCAACGAGTGCATCGACAAGTGAAATAGTAGACGGTACCCTCGATCTTGACTCGGCACCACATATCCTCTTCAAAGGGTTCTGATACGCCTCGAAGGACAATGTTGGGACGGAAGTTGAGGACAGAGACTGGGTTTTCCAAGCTCTGGTTAATCCATTCGACCGACTCATGAGAAAGACAGAGAATAGGGAAGTTGTCGGCAAAGCCAGTCTGGGCTTGAAAACCCAATTGATCCTTGTTTGGCGTATGTTCGACTACGGTTCGGATATGGTTGGGAGACTTGTAGACGAGTCGACAGGGGACGCCGAGATAGTCCGAGAAGAAGGTGGCAGCTTCTTCACCCATGTCAAGACCCTTGACTGGAACCTTGAACACAAATGCGTCACGTTCCTCGTAGTCCTCGGGCCTGTTGGTGGAAAAAAAATAAATAAATAAATAAAAGGGAGGGCGTGAGAATCCAAAGGCCCTGCTGCGCTCCATGTGTCGATTTTTCCTTTTTTTTTTTTTTGGCTGTGATAGTGAGAGGGCATTCGGAAAACGAATATTTTACTTTGGATTCAAAGGAAGCCGAATCGTCTTTCCTGGGACAGAAACGACCAACTCATCGCCTACCAACTGTTGGTCGACCAATGTCATCTATTGAAAAATCACCATGGAGAGCAGGACTTGATTGAGTTGGACATTCACATTCGATCGTACTCACTCTACTCTACGTTCCTGAACACTTACTAATGGCAGTTGACGCATAGTTCTCACTTGAGCCGTCTCTGGGTCAATGACCTGCCAGACGCGATCGTACTATAGGATGATAGTATCAAAAAGAGAAAGAGAGAAAGAGAGAGAGAGAGAGAAAGTAATTTAGAACGCGTGCATGAGATTAAGCTATCTTGTTTTTGTTTTGGTGCTGATTTTTTTTTTTTTTCGCGTTTGATGGAAGAGCCATCTGAAGGAGAAACCACAGCAAAGGAAGGATACGAAACACAGAACTTACAGTCAGACCATCTATTATCGAGCACAGCAAAGATGCGCATTATACATATTTTTTTTTTTTTTTTTTTTTGCGCAGCCCCCCCAGTCAGTCCATTCTTCCAGTTAGTAAATGTATGTACTCTATAGTTCCAGATAAAGACCGGAGTATCAATGAAGGGATCCGCTGCTGGTCTTGCTCCTTACACTTGGAGATATCCGCCTCAGTAACCCTCACAGCCTTGCAAGACTTGATGGGGTAGATGTAGATGTCCGAAATGACTGGAGCCATGGGAGAAATGGAATTGAGAAATCAAGAAGGTTTAAATGAGCTCGGTGGAATGTGTGTGCGAGGAAGAAGAAAGAGCGAGAGAGAGAGAGAGAGGGAGAGAGAGAGGGAGAAAAATAACAAGGGACAAACCTCTCGGGTAGAAATTTATACCAGCCGGTTCGGCGCAGTCGGTGAGATAAAAAGACTCAAAAAATCACGTTATCGGTCAACTCTGTTCCCTTGACCCAACACCAAAGCAAACTGTATAGTTTGTCCCTTTCGACAGTGCTATCATCTCGACGAGAACGCTTTCATCTTAAGACTAGAGAAAGTGTAGCTAGGATCCGTCACTCTATCTAAGACACTGTGTGGCAAGGCGAAGCACCCGATGAGGAAAAGGTATAGAACCGAGAGATAGACAAGTCGCGTACACTATTGGTACTTTGGTGTAGTATTGTTCGGAAGAAGGTAGAAATCACTCAGCTCTATGACAATCTACTTTGCTCTCTCTTTTTTCTCTCTCTCCCCTCTCTGTCTGTCTTTTTGTCTGTCCGACTGTCTGTTGCAACTGCAAGATACGGTTGTCCTTTATTGCAGAGTCATAGAAACAAAACTGAGTCCTTATTCCTTTTTTTTTTTTTTTTTTTTTTTTTTTTTTTTTTTTCTCCTTTCATTCAAAATGAGTGTATATGGTTGGATGGATGGATGGTGCTCATAAGTATAGTCGTTCGCCTCACATTCCGTGCTGCGCGTCATAGAGTATCGGTTACTTTTTTCTTTTTCTTTTTCATTTTCTCTTTTTCTTTTTTGCATGTTGATTATTCAAAGCTTTCAGAGTTTTTTTTTTTTTTTTTTTTTCTGGGTAAAAGGGAATATAGAATGCAGGTAGGAATGTTGGACCCTTCTCCTACTTGCGACCCCATGGGTGGGTTGAGTTGATCACGACAAGACCGAAAGAGTCACTGCAGAGGATATTATGACGGCAAATACCTTGACCATCAGCCAACGATTTGAAGAGACATAGCTATAATATTTCAACAGCTCTGTCTGTGCTCCTGCTACATTCGACTCGATATCCTCTGTGTTGGCATCAATCCTACATTCCAAAGAAGAAGAAAAGGACTTTAGTTCCTGTTCTCATTTTTTTTTCCTTCCTCCTTCCAATTAGGATCTAGTCATAACTCTTCAGGCTCCCCCAGTAACTCGGATAAACATACCGTTGGACCATCTCCCGTTGTTCAGAGACCATCTGAGCCAGCTGCTGAAAGATCCCTCCAAGTTCGTGTAAAGTAGATTCGATCGACTCCACAGCTGTTGATCGGCTCTCCAGGTACTGACTGTTGGAATCCTGTAGCTGTACCTGCTCCATCTGCTGCTGCTGAAGTTGTGAAGGGGTAGTCAAATCCAATGAAAGCACATCCTTTGGCGGACTTGTGCTCGATGTGGCGCGCCGGTCAAGATTGTATAGTGGCGAATCACCTATAGTTCAAATCGCATGACACCAAAGAAAGAATGAGAAAAGAGCACCTGCTGTTGAGTATCTTTGCCTCTTTGGATCCTCTCAGATGTTCAAGGAAATTTGATCCGTAATCTAAAGTCTTGACTTTCTTCTTCGCCATAGGATCCACTCTAGACTTACTGGAGAACGTATTGGCCTGTTGTTGTGTTGAGAACATGAATTGCTCCCGGCGATCCTTGGTGGCCCTCATGTTCTCTGTTCGGACTTCCAGTACCTCCTTGAAGGTAGACGTTTGAGCTGCAAGCCTAGACTGCAAAAGGACAACAACATTGGAATTGTGCTCGATCGCCTGTTTGCTCAAGGGTGCTGATCCTGCTGGATGTCTGCCTCCAGTAGCACTCTGGTCCCGAACCTGGCTCTGAAGTTGTGCGATCTGCTTGTTGATTTTGGCAATGTCCTGCTTGATGATGTAGATCAATTCCTGATGGTTGGGCATAATCCCCCAGTATTCCAAGAGTCGAGGCCATTCATGCAATGAGATGACAATAAGAATGAGATTAGTAACCAGAACTTGCATGTTCATCCTCGTTTGTCTATCAAGTTCTTTTTTCTTCCTTTTTTTTGGGCCACAGGTCCTTGGCAACATACACTAATTTCAACAGGTCTGTCATCGAACAAGGTCTTGCGCTTGGCAACTAGATTGTTGGGTCGAAAAGAGGGGGGGAAGGGAGGAGAAGGGTTGTCGTTCAGTTAATAGTGAGATCCCTAGTAGTGAGCCCCATCAGACATGGGCGCAAGCAGATCCACTAGTCAAAGTGAAAATGTGCTCAATGCAAGCTCTCCATGGCCTGAGGCCTAGAATGTCAATGACAAGGGAGAGTGCGTGTGTGTGTGTGTGAAGAAAATAAAATAAGAAAAAGTAAGGAGACTGAGATCCTACGTCGAGCGAGTTTTGTGAGCTTGGCAGCCACGGCATGAATCTCCTTGGCGATCATGGAGGCTATGAGTGAAAAATCCGACTTTTGACGCTGTCCATGTGGAGCGCCATTTCCTGGTTGCTGTTGTTGTTGCTGTTCAATGGGCGAGAGAAGTCTGCGTTTATCTGAAGGCAGATGATGCTGTGCTCGGGATCGGAGCGACTCGATGGTAGCAAAGAACTCGGATGTGCGATCCATGGTGAAGTGACAAGAGATGTGGGTTTGAGAAGGTTGGTGGCAGAGAGAAAGAGAGCGAGAGAGAGAGAGAGAGAGAGAGAGAGAGAGAAAAAGGATAAAGTCGGGGGAATGGAATGGAGTGCCTGGTAGAGGAGTATATGAGAGGATGTGGAAGAGAGAGAGAGAGAGAGAGAGAGAGAGAGAGAGGATGGTTGGTGAGGATGACGATGGACAAAGGAGAGAGAGAGAGAAAGGGAACAAAAAAAGTGCAGATGGACAGTGCTAATAATGATGCAGAATCGAATGCAAGATGGATGGACCGTCCGTTGGATGTGCAAAAGAAGGCGAACATTCCCAGTCCCACCTTCTTGGCCTGCACGTGGCTCAACGCCAAAGCATAAGACTGACTTAACCTCCACAGCCGTTTTATTTTTTTTTTTTTTTTTTGATAACTTGGTATCTTTGTTTATTGAATGATTGATTAAAGAAGTGGTGGAACAATAGAACTTGATGGGCAGTCGATGTCATTTATGCAGAGGTGATCATGTCAAAGGCAATCTTGCCAGTCAAGGCAAGAAGACCAACATCTCCAATGTGGCCCCAGGCTCCCCACATGCGCTTCTGGGGATCGCCCGAAGTGTAACCAATGCTATAGAAGATACGGCCAAGGCACCAGATCAGACCCAAACCTGCCGATGCACGAGGATACTGAAGACCGGCAATGAGAAGCGTAACCAAGTAGCTGGAGAATCCCTCCAAAGTGTTCTGGTGCACGCGCTGGTAGCAGTTGAAGATCATCTTCTTCTTGTCGCTCTTGGCCTCGGATGCCTCAGCGTACATGTTGGGCAAAGGGACGTTGGCAACCTTGCGGTAGCTGCCGACACGGTGACCAAGGACGGTGACCAGCACCGTAGAGAGGACCGTGGTGGCGATGGTCTATAGGTAGGGAAAAAGTCAAAGGAAAGCGAGGTTAAGGCGCTGAACCAGGATGAGTCGGGCAAAGGAGATGGGAAAGAGAAAAACATACATATCCGTAATCGGGTGAGAGGGTGAAGGTGACCATGGTTGTAGGTGGGGTTGTAGATGGGGTTGTGTTTGCGGAGAAAGGTTGCGTCTGGGAGAGCTGAGAGTGGTGAGCAGAACAAGGCGGGAGTGGGATGAAGATGTGAGGATGGAGAGAAGAGTTGGACAAACTGCCCCTATTTATATGTTCTCCTGCTGGTCTCTTTGTCCGGTTTTTCCATTTTTCCCTTCGACCTCTCATGTTTCCTTCTTCGTCCTCCCGCCCTCCACTTCTCCCGAGTACTAAACTTTGATCAAGAGCTGCTGGGCCCTGTCCGGCCACCCGCTCGATCAGCTCCACAGGGCTTGCATTCACATCAGTTGATTATGACTGGTTGTTTGGGGGGAAGGGCAATGGCGTGTGATGACGAAGAACACACTTTCACGCTGGGGATGGTTCAAGAGGGTCAAAGTGGGAAGGGATGGTCCGCGCCCAAGGACTTTTTCCTAATAATGGGAGTGCGTGGACCTGGCGTATTCGTTCCGGTTTTACGATCTTCACTCTGAGCTAAAAATCTTGTCTGACGAATAGAGAGGCGAAGAGTGGAGAGCGTTACTCAACGAGTACGCGTTCAGTGTCCAGACGAAAGTTCTCTCGCCCATGTGACTTCCGATCACTTTTTTTTTTTTCTGCAGTGTCCCCCTTTCTTCTTTCTCCAACTGTTAGATTTGTAACCCATGGAAAGCCGCAGTGCATGTTGACGACCAGCAACTCTGTTGCCAAGACGATCAGGATTGGAAATAATAGACAACTATAAACCATGGATTTTATTCCTTTAAATGGATCAGAAGCATCTACATATACACAGCACGGCGCCCGTACCAGTCTCTCTGTCTAAACGCCCCCACACGCGAGAACGTGCTCATCTTGACTCCAACAAGGACCTCTGCCTCAGCCATTAAAAGCTGCTCCACCATCATGGGCCCAAACACCCCCAACTTCTCCACAGTCTGTATCTCGCCATGGTCCAATACAATCCACTCGTCTTCCTCTTCTCCTTCGCTCTTAGATCTCTTGGAGCGCCTCAAACGAGCCAGCTCCTCTTCTCGGTGCTCGTTGGTTGCCACAAACACTGGAATCTTTCTCTTGGTGATTGGTTTTTCTTCTTGACTTTCTCTGTCCAATGTTGAATGCATCTCCATACTCTCGGATGACATCCCGCCAGAGATAGGAAGCTCTTGAGGCGCCACTCGTCCTTGTGCTTGGTGTTGAGCTTTGCTTTGAAGATCCTTTATTATCTTGATGTATTCATCAACCGATGGTAAGCATTGCGAAAGCAGTTTTCCTTTGAATTCTTTTTTGCAATAGGACTCGAAATCACCTCGTCGGACATGAAGCATAAAAAAGGTGTGATTTGTTTGTGGACTGAGCATCTCTTGTTGCTGTGCTTGGTCCTGCAAGAGAGACGGTGGGGGTGGGGGTGGTTGTGTAGGCCCAAACGTATCCTTTCCAAACACGAGCCTCTGTTCAGGATTCCGCCCCAATGTCCGCTCCAAAAATGCGTTCACAAACTCGACAAGTCTAGGGTGAAAATGTAAATGCTGTCCAAACTCGTGCCATTCAGGCGAATCAATAACAGCACCCGTTCCAGAACTGCCACCTGATTCTTCTCCCACGGATACCAACGGGATTTGAATCTTGTATGTGTTGGTAATACAAATGAATGGCTCCTTCTCCAGAGACTCATCCATCAGCGCTTCCACAACCCTGTCAGCCTCTCTTGTCTGATCGATTGGCTCCCTGTTGACTTTTCCCCCGTCAGTATGATTCCTATTGATCTCTTCCATCTGCAAAGGCTTGGCTAACTTTGGTTCAGTTGGAAGCATCAATTTTTTGTACTCGAACCCCCATTGCCGAAGGAACGCCTTGGCTGTAAAGTCAAGTCCACGTTTAGAACCAAATCCACAACTAACATGGCATGGCATACTCATGTCCACATTACCAATCCCTGTTCCTGGACTTTGTTGATAGGCAGCGACCACGAAGTTCTTTCTTGGGCTAGTTTCATCCAGCGGTAGAGAGTTTGGTTGCTGAGATGTGTTTCTTTCATCCTCAATTTCAGAAATGACAAAGGGTGATTGTCCTTGACTACCCCTTCTGTATCCAGATTCTTGAGAAGTAGCACTGTTGGTGCCGCGCTCCAGAGGCGGGATCCATGACGCTCCAACAGAAGATCCTGATTCACGAATCCAGGCGGGACCTCGGAAATTGCCTTTGTCTCTTAGATCGTGATATTCAACCACACGCACTCCCGTTCGCCGCCGGAACTCATCCAAATCAAAGAATTCGGACCAAGGCTGGTTCTTTCGAGTCTTGTCATGGGATGAGGAGGTGATTGGTGGCAAGAGTAATGTGCGATCAAGTGCTCGGGCAATGTGCATGGCCCGCAGCATACCAAAAAACTGATTCGATAACCCTGCAAAAGGAAGGTAGGTGATGAACCTCTCATTGACTAAGGTCGAGGACGGTTCTTCGTTGCCATCCCTATACGCCTGGAACGAACGCTGATAGTGTTGCGATTGTTGCATGGACTGTACCGAGTCTTGTGATGATTTCGTGGTCGATGAAGAGCGTATGATGGATGCTTGTGTGAGCCATGTTACAAAGCTTGCTGCCTCTGTGAAATCGTCCTCTCCTTCATCGGGATAATAGTCGAGTGAATCCTCCATGAATGAAGCCGACTCTTTGTCGCTCCAGCCAGTCCGTACTTTGACTGGGCCTGCTCTTGAACCAGAAGGGCGATTTTCGGTGACCGAAGATGCCTGAGATACAAGAATTTCGCTTGCTCCTTGAGTGGCAGCAGTATGCTGAGTGGGCTGAGCAATAGAAGCATTCGAAGCTTTGGAGCATTGATGACAAGGCCTCAGCCCTCGAATTACACTCATGACAAGAACACAAGCGCCAAGACCCACAACTAATACCATTGCTCCTGCCCATAAATATCGTTGTAAAAATCGTCTCCTCCGTCGGCTAAAGCCCAGGCTCAACCATTCTCCGCAACTACACAGCCACGACTGAGAACTAGTAAGCTCCCTTGTTGTCCCTACACCATTGGACGAAATCGAAAGAGTACCGAATTGAATGCGCGGCATCTTTTCCACGAATAGTCTCCAGCTTGCCCACTTTGCGCCACCTAGTCCGTATCGCAAGGATAAGGATAAAGCGGCCTTTCTCTTAAATGTCCGAGGCTTTCTCTTCTCGTTCTCTTGTTCCTGGCAACAGTATTTCTTATCATCGGAGGTAAAAGCGGTGTCCCATTTTCCCTTGTTAGTATCGAAGGTTCCCTTGTCGTTGCCGTAACAATCTCGACAGTAGACACCAGTCGTATCCTGAAAATGCTGATGACCTCTAGATCGCCAATGGACCTGTGTCTCATCACCAAGGAACGTTGCTGTAGATGTTGTAGATGATGCGGATGGTAAGGGTGAATCATTGTTTGAGTAAAAGCCGTAGTGTAAATCAACGCTGGTCCTGGCGGTCACTGTGGTGGCTGTTGAAGGCGATAAAGACTGAGTGGGTCGGACACACGCACTAGTGGAACCCTGGTAAGGGATAGTGAGCAGCAGCTGGTTATCTCCACTGTGGTCCCCATTTACATTGTTGCTTGTCGGATTTGGGTATTGACAATGCTGATCCATGATGGGGTTCACGAATGGTGACAAGGAAAAGTCTGAGTAAAGAGGTGCTGGGCTCGGTGGTGTTGGGTCAGAGGATAGAGACATGTGGTAGGTCTCGAGCGGTAATGGGGTTTGCTCGGTATGGTAATCCCTGGTCTGTCCACTGGCAGCAGCATTGTTGAAGGGCACGTCGTCAAGGGGTGGTAACTCGGCCGTAGAACTTGGTCTACTGGACACGCCATTTCCTTGAACAAGAGGCAACACGGAATGCCATAGCTCTGACTCGATTTGCTCTACACGTCGACTGTTGCTGTTCTCGGAGCTTTCATAGTATTTGTCTTCATTATGATCCATTGAAGTTCTAACTGAATGAAACAGAGGCACTATGAGGAAACATGTCTGATTCTGACAATCTATTACACCTTGACAAGGATTTCTCGGAGCATACCTTTCTGTTCACACGTTGCTTATAGCTCTTGCAGTTCTTTTTTTCTTCTCTTGTCAAAGGTTGAAGGGGAGTGTCTGATGAAGAGAAGTGGGATATCTCGAATCGAGGTGAGCGAAACTCAAGCATCTTAAGAAATGCATGTCAGTTCGTTCATTCACTGAGGAACGAGAAAATAGGAGGGACACAGACTCAAGTCTGGAATGGAATTACGACAGTGTTCCTGATGTTTTTGCGCACTCGCTATCCATAGAGTGCCCTTTTTTTTTTTTTTTTTTTTGCTTGTGCCATACACGTCTACAACAGATCTCTCTCTCTCTCTCTCTCCCTTCTCCACCGCACATACGCCTTAAAACGATATCATTCGATAGAAACTGGTTGGAAAGGGAAAGAGTCGTGGATTAGTTCGAATTATCAAAACGGGGCGCTTGGTCTCTTTATCCATCCCTATCCCTTTTTCTCTTGGTCCCCTCTCTCCCTACTTTCCCAAAGAGTAGGAAACTTGGACCAGTACCTGAGCGTCGTCTCAACACCTCAGCACTACACGAATCCAGCACCAGGTAGGGAAAAAAAAAGAGTAGGGGGAGTCGCTGATTCTGATAGAGAGACCAAGCAAATAGATTGTAGGCGGATTGTACGAACCTTGTTTTTGGAGCTGATAAAGCTGAAAGGAGCCAATTTGCGCAAGCTAGTATTTGAAAAGCACTGCTCAATAACCATGGTCATAAGTCATAACAATGATTCAGAGGAACTGCCGTTTGGAACTCAAGCAAAAAAAAAAAAAAAAAAAAAAAAAAAGAACAAATGACAGGCCTCTAGAATAGAGATCTCGCTGTAGTGACTCAGCCCATAGCCTAGACCGTTGAAGTTGGCAGGTAGTCTCGATGATTGGCAGTCATGATCACTGTTTATTCGTGTCTGCGGCCTGATGCATTTCTACAATCCTTTCCATGATCATGTCCCAAGTTTTTGAACCATAACTTTGGTCCACACATATGATCGAAGCTCAGGACTCGTACTGAAAGATCCTTTCTTCCACTCTTCTCTTTGCTCTCTTTCTCCAGTGCTCCATTCTTTTTGATTTGGTTCGCTATCAGTTCACCTGGATCTCTTCATTTCTCCTTTCTAATAAAAAAGAGAGAGAACACAGGCTATGCAGGGTGCGCCACGAGCAGGCTGCAAACCAAGCACCCCGTTCTTCTCGGTTCTGTACTTCTTCTTTTTATCCTCTAGAAGTGCTCACTACCGATATAGAACCCTAATATGGGCCGTCGAAGCTTCTGAAAACCCTGCGACCCCTCAGTCGAATGGGTACATCAATAAAACTTCATTTACTGGCGATCGCCTGCATAACTACTATATTTCAAGTAGCTAGTACTAGCAACCTTCCTCGCATCACTATCCTGGGGCCCTACCCAACCGAGTGCTCTCGAAGCATCGACCCCCAGCGGCCAATGGTCCACTGGGCCCACCGGAACAGTGCAGACGGCGTCATCTGGATACTGAGCGGGTGGGGTTTACAGTCACGCCGGGTGCGGAACGGGTGACATGCATTCTTTGACATCGAGTCAGAAGGGGAGGGGTTGACCAGTCAAGTGAGAGGGCGCGTGGAACCAAAGGGAAGAACCCAAGTGGTAAGAAAGAGGTTCTCTGAGGCAAAGAACCCTCTCGCGTCGCGTGCCTCAGAGTGTCCCTGGCTAACAGTTCGTCGGCCATACAACACTCAAGCCAAGCCCAGGCTTGTAACCCGGACGGACTACGGGTCGCTTGCGCGACCCTGACCACAACACAGACGGCCACATCCTAAAGCCTAGCTCGAGGACAGGCACCAGAGTGCTGCTAACCAGGGAAAATGAACAAGCAATAAACAAGGGGGGAAGGGGAAGAACGATAGTCCAAAGGAGTAGAAAAAGATGGTCGCGAGGTGAGGCACCTCGGCCATAAAAAAAAAAAAAACTGTGAAGAGGGGGGGGAGGGATAAGGAGGGGGGGGGGCTTTCCTCTCTCTCTCTCTCTCTCTCTCTCTCTCTACCTGGTGCTGGTGATCTGAGGTGCTATGGTGCTGTGGTGCTGTGGTATTGAAGTGCTGAGGTGCTGAGTCGGTGGTATTGGAGTTGGTGGCGCTGAGGCGCAGGAGTCCTGAAGTGCTGGGGCACTGGGGTGCTGAGACGCGCTGGGGTGCTGGTCCAGGTCTCCTACTCATGGGGAAGGGAAGGTGGTGGAAGGTAGGGGAAGGGAAGTGTGGTGCGAGAGGGTTGGAGAGAGAAGAAAGAGGAAAGAAAAGAAAAAAAAAAAAAAAAAAAAGAAAAGAAATATGGTGGCACCATCAAGAGACGGTGGCGTGGCACACTGTGTGGAGTATGCTCATCAGCTTCGCTGGCAACAACCTTGGTGGCATCCCTGATGGCATCCCTGAGGTGGCACCACTAATAGCAGCCTTAGTGGCAGCTCTGACAACAGCATTGTCAGGCATTGTTCTTCTTATTACCTTGGACTCGCTGTTCTTCTCTCCTGCTCCAGCCAAAAGCACAAAGGCAAACAATGGTACAAAAGCATGTTGCTCAACAGAGTCGTTCACCCCTCACTCCTCTGACACCATCTGTCTCGTTGACAAAAAGTTGAAATGAACCGCTTCCTCTCCTTCACCCATTTCTCCCCTCTCTAACATCAACCCATCGACGAGCAAACGGCAAGCCAGCCTCTATCACAGGCACTTCTATCTCCACTACCAGAGATAGCAGCAGAAGCAGCAACAGTGACCACCGACTGCCGATCACTGCCTCTTCTTTCTTAGACTCTCCCTCCAACTGCTGGAACCACCTGGAGCCATCCTTCTCAGCATGTTAAACGAGTGCGTGTTTATCGTTTGCTTCCTATCCGTGCGCACATGCATGGTGAGACGACCAAACAAAATTCATATCCGAATGACCAACCCGTTGTTCTGGCTACAGCAAGACTCGCCCAACCTCTGGATTGACTAGGGCGATGCACAGGGCGCCTCTTGGCCCATGACTCAAAGATTTTCCACAGCCATAGTCTTTTTTTTTATTATTATTATTCTTCTTTTCCTGCTACCCTCTTTTTCAACCACCCCCTACTTTTGGTAGATTTTAGTTGCTCTTGGCTAGTTTGGTGATCTTGTCACCTTTGCTCTCCGAGCCAATCGTCTTCAGTGCGAACGCGCTTAACTGAAACCGAGGCTGCGCAAGTGTGAATATGCCTTCCTTCCTCTCTCAGGCGTAATGAGGATATCATCATCTCATGGTATATGAGCGCATGAATAGGATGCGATTGACAAACACGCACTCATTTAAAATGCTGAGAAGGATGGCTCCAGGTGGTTCCAGCAGTTGGAGGGAGAGTCTAAGAAAGAAGAGGCAGTGATCGGCAGTCGGTGGTCACTGTTGCTGCTTCTGCTGCTATCTCTGGTAGTGGAGATAGAAGTGCCTGTGATAGAGGCTGGCTTGCCGTTTGCTCGTCGATGGGTTGATGTTAGAGAGGGGAGAAATGGGTGAAGGAGAGGAAGCGGTTCATTTCAACTTTTTGTCAACGAGACAGATGGTGTCAGAGGAGTGAGGGGTGAACGACTCTGTTGAGCAACATGCTTTTGTACCATTGTGCCTTTGTGCTTTTTTTTTTTTTTTTTTTTTTTTTTTTGGCTGGAGCAGGAGAGAAGCAACAGTGAGTCCGAGACAACAAGAAGAACAATGCCTGACAATGCTGTTGTCAGAGCTGCCACCAAGGTTATTGCCAGCGAAGCTGATGAGAATGCTGCCAGGGACAAAACTGTCTTGCCCGTACACTGGCAAGTGCACTCTGCCCATCCCATACTCCACACAGTATTGAGTATGGATTGCCCCTACTATAGTCGGTTCTGAGGCGGTTGTGAAGGTCTATTCTGGAGAGGACACAGACGTTTGACCCAACAATGACCGATTTCTATTGGTCCTGGTCCATGGGCCATGGGCCTCAGCTACAGAGTTCGGCAGATCGGCGGGTTTTTAGATGGTATCCAACTCGCATTCAACTAGAGATTGGGCTGGAGTTCTGGAAGCAAAAGACGCAAACATACTAACTGACCTCAACTCATCGCTGTGTTCTCTCCTTTATGAGGCTCAGTATTTCACAATAAAAAAAAAGGTTCGTTGTCCAGAGCTTCGCCCATGATACGAATCAAGCGGAGGACGATCTCCAAACCCTCCTGCGCACCTGTATATTACGTTGATCAAGATGCCGGCTACCGAGATGCTCTGTGCTGGGGAATAATGACTCTCGCGAGATCTTCTGGCGCATATCTCCCTAGTTTCACCTCTTTCTTCCTCCCTCACTCAGCTCCGCCATTGCTAAAGTTCACGAGTCGTTGGTGGATATCGGTAAAAACCTCACAAATCTGATCTTTGCTGTAAACAGTGCTCGGGTCGACAATGCAAGCACTATTACAGCTCTACGGCGGCAGCTGTAAGGTCTACAGCGATAGCATCAAGGAGGTTGAAAGCAGTAGTAGCAACAGCAACAATGGCAGTTTCAACAATTGCAACACTTACAACAGCAACTCGTTGATGTTTGTCAGCAGTTCCAGTGATCTCGAGACACCCAGGTGCACGCCACAAGACTGCCAACACATCAGAGAAGAAGGATAGGACTGGTTCTTGGGCTAAAGTAAGACGAACAAGAACCAACAGCACTGAGCAGGATAAAGGTGCGTCAGTTATGAGCTTGATATCCTGCAGCTGAATGCTGAGTTTTGTATTGTCCCAGAAATCTATGACATACTTTCTAAGTCTCCTTAGAGAACGATTGAATACTCGAAATCAGGAAAGAAAAATAAAAGAATAAAATCCAAGCAATATCGACACAATAGGAACCAGAAGCAAAGGGCTGGTGGAATGCTGGGCATGTCATCAACAGGAACAAAAAAGAGATCAGGGGTTAGAAAGGACACTGGTCAGGCACGAATCACCACTTTCGCTGGGCTTTGGCTGTGGACTTGCATTTTCACTCTGCTCTGTGACACAGCTTTTTTTTTTTTTTTTTTTTTTTTTTCTGATCTCAGCTTTCATTATATCCTAACAGCAGGACTCTGGAGAAAAAGAAAGAAAAAAAAAGAATGATTCAATGAGATCACCTCTTTGCTTTTCTGCCTCTCTTCCAAAATCATCATCAGCCATGGACCATGCACCCATTGTATACGACATTTCAGCATACAAGGAGGAAACCAAGGGTTGGGATCAAGACCCTTCGGCCTACCTTTTGCGCTACTACACCAAATATTTTTTTCTAGCCAAAGGTAGCGACTCAATGGAGGAGTTAAAAAAAAAAAAAAAAAAAGGTCGTCGAGAGGAGAACCATTGGAGCGACTCGCACACAGTCTACCAAAATAACAAAAATCCTAACCACTTGTCTATGGGAAATTCCGGATCTTTTTTTTTTTTTTTTCTGCTCACCGGAAATCCCAAGGTGCCAAAGGAAATGACCCCTCAGCCGTTGACTCTTTGAAGGATCGCCCCTCTGGACAGACCATTATCGACCAGCAAACCGGACTCGAAGTCCTGCGCGGCGATCAATTCGTTTACCAATCTCCCAACAAGTAAGAGACCGCCAAAAGGCATATTTTCAACAACGATGAGACGTCTCTGGTCAAGTCATCCCCCCAACCTACTAACGCCTCCAACCTTTCTTTCTTTCTTTTTTCTTTTTCTTTCTTTCTTTGTTCAAACCATTTGTTTTTAGACTCTGCATCACTGGCCTGGCACCCACACACCCATTGATTGCTCACCGCGACCGGTTCGAGGTTCTGAGCCTTCACTTTGACCCAAAGATCTTTAGTGCCCTCCCACAACCCACAGATGTTCCCGCCAATGCCAAGAAGCAACCACCTCCATCTTGTCATGCCGAGACCGTGATCCTCAAGATTGTAGCACGGGACCGACACTGGAAACCATTAGGATCAGAGAACACTCACCTCCCTCAGGATTCTGCCAGTGGATCCTTAGGAACAGAATCGAATCAGAGTTCAGCCGATGATGCTGTGAAGGAAGACAATCTAAAGAACGCGAGCATCGAGATCACATCCAATGCTACACAACAAAAAGCATCAAGAGTCTCTGTGGATCCGTCAAAGGTCGTGTTTGTTGTTCGAGGAGCACTCAGTGGTCATGTCATGGAATTGAACGAGCGACTCATTGTACGGGATCCGACTAGCAATATCAGCCCGATCATTACTCAACAATCTGTCATCAATACCATGCTAGATAAGGTATTTTTGAGGGGGGGGATGACAATGTTTCTCTTTATTATATTTGTGTGGGAAGAAAGGAGGTCAGGAAATGAAGCCTCTTACCATTTTTTTTTTTTTTTCTGCTCGGCACCTGATAGGCATCAACGCATGGCTTTATTGCCGTCATTCGACCCAAGATAGACAAGACCGAAATAGCCCTCAAAGACCTCTATTCCCTGGAGGAATATGAGCAACAAATAATTTCTTCCGCAACATCTTCAGAATAAATAAAGATAATAGTAAATAAAAAAATAATAAAATAAAAAAAAAATAAAAATTACGCCTCAACAGGAGTTGGTTGAGATAGAGATCGTAAGCCCCTCCTCCTCCACTTCCTATTCATGTATGATATTCTTAGGTGAGTCATGGGGTGTGCCCAGAGTGGGGGTGCTTTAATCGAAAAAAAATTATTTACAATCACATCATGATTCAATAAACAGGTCGGCGCTGGAGGAGTCAGGAGAGGAATGGGGAGTGAAAAAGAAAAAAGAAGAGAAACACGAAGCTGGCACATGATGTATAAGAAAAGAAAAAGAAAGAAAGAAAAAAAGAAAAAAGGAAGGTGAAGGGACATGATGAATAACGGATAGAACGTTTTTGCTATGGTACATTGAACAACGAGAGCATGAAGTGGGCTGGGTCAGAGGCGAGTGAGAATAACGATCGTAATATCAGAACGATGTGGGTTAGACCAAAGAAAAGGAAGAAAAATCGAGTCAAGAGACAACATCTGGGGGCCATCAAAGTTCAAAAATGTCTGGACGAGTAGAGCATGGGCGATTAAGGCGAAGGAGGGGAAGAAAAAGTGTGCGAGAGAGCTGAAACCCTTGGGCAAAGCAGGCCGTTATCGATGGAATGGGACGTCACATGTAAGGAAGCCATTTAAATGGTGAGGGATCAATCTAGCTGCCAGAAAAGTCGAGGCAAAGGACGAAAGGATTTGTACTAGGCGAGAGAAAGCAAGAACTGGGGCCTCCCATTTCCTAGGGAAGAGAGAGGGGGCCGAACAAGCCTTCTGTACGATGGGACATGAAGCATTATACAGCCCGAACGCTCTTAATCCCCGACTCAAAGACTTCTAGCCAGTGGGAAAGATCGTTGACCGTCATTTGAAGTTCCTCCATCAAATCGTCGTTCCTGCGCAAGGCATCCATCTGAAGCGGCCTTGTCTCAGGTGGGATCATCAACATATGAACCGGGAATACCGTACTGCCCTGTAGCTGCTGGCTTGTAGCTTGCGATTGGAGCTGCTGCTGGGAAGCAGGTGGTGGTGGTGGTGGCTGATGATGAGCCAGGGTCGAGTGGGGGTGCGCGCTTGGATGAGCGTGATTCAGGTGCATCATGCTGTGATGAGTCAGCAATTGAGGATGACCTACACTATTGCTGCTGCTGCTGTTGCTGAGTTGCCCACCATTACCACTGACTCCTGCTCCACCTTGATGATGCGAGTGTGAGCTATGAAGAGAATGGAGAGGCTGGTGGTGTGCATGAGGGTGAGATGATGACCCGGGTCCAATAGTGCTGTTGCTGCTGTTCAGCGTCATTCGTCCATGACTACTTGCGTATGTTGACATATTTGTCGAAAGGATACTGCTGCTGTTATTAACACCGCCACCACTATTGCTCGCGTGGGTATTTTGGGAGGAAAGTTGGGCACCTTGTGAATGTGAAGAGGAAGAGGTAGAAGCAGCCTGAGAATTCAAAGATGAAACTTGACCGTTGGTGGCAGCATTTTGGAACTGATGTTGCTGCGACTGTAGGGATGGAGGCTGAGGTTGGGGCTGGTGTTGGTGCTGGTGCTGGTGCTGATGGTGCTGATAATGTGGGTGCTGGTGCTGGTGCTGGTGCTGGTGCTGGTGCTGGTGCTGGTGTTGGTGTTGGTGTTGGGCGTAAGATCCATTACCGTTGACACCTGCTCCTGTTCCTTGTGCTCCGATACCTGTACTGCCAGCACCCCCACTACCGCCACCGCCATTACTGTTCACCACTGCTCCGGAGAAACTGCCAAAAGATGACGAGAGAGACGAAGAGGATGCCATGGAATGCAACGCAGGTCTCAATGGACTCGATGATAAGGTGGCATTCATAGGAGGGGGTGCAATGAAGCGGGAAGTCGATGGAGAAGGGGGCAGTAAAAGCGGATTCTGTGTATAGTCATCCACAGAGCTCTATAGTCACGAGTGGTGTAGATACAATGTCCTTGGTTAGTTGTGTCGTACTTGTCACCGTAGCACGATCTCGTACAGTAAGTCAACAGGGAGAAGAGGGAGGAGAAGGAGAAGAAGAAGAAAAAAAAGGGCATCATCCCGATCCTTGATGATCTCTCTTGCTTTTACCTTCTTTTGGGGATTCATGATCACGGAGATACCTCCATTAAGGTTGGTCATACTAATACTTCGCCGGCGTGGAGAGCTCGCTCTTCTATACCGGTTAATGTCATTCTGGTTCGGCTCATGAGAGTAAGAATACTGCTGCTGTTGGTATGGCAACTGGTGAGGGAAAGAGTATGCTTGCTGCTGCTGTTGTTGTTGCTGTTGTTGCCCTGCATTTGGTACTGCCTGAGGAGGTCGGCTAGATTGAAGTGCTGCAGCTTTTGAGTCTTCCTCCGCCTTCCGAAGTAAACTTGTAGATCGGATTCTCTGGGAAATGTTTTCACCTGACACAGCTGACTTCAGTCCCGGACGCCCCGTGGCTACACCCGGGTTGGGTGCAGAAGTTCCAGTTAAAGGGAAACCTCCACTCGTAGACGCTGAGTTAGGTAGAGATACCGATGACACTGAAGATACAGAGGAAGATGAAGAGGACGCCGTATGACCGGGGACAGGAACAGAGCCCAAATGACCAAAAGACGGGTCACTGTAAAGACTGGAGGCTGGTGAGAGGCCATCACGATCACTCAAAGTCAAACTACCACGATGCTGTTGCGCGAGATGTTGTTGATTATGAATAGCATGTTGGCCAGAAGCACTCGAACCATTCGCATCCTGAAGTGCACTAAGCATTCTCAAATGAGCAGCGGAATGTCCAAACGGAGGAAGCTTTTCCTCGCTGATGTTGATGGGCTGCAATCCAAGCGCAACAAGTCCATGGCTAAAACCTGCTCCAGCACCCAGCCCATGTCCCGACAATGAATTTGGATCTCCTGAATAGGCGGGCGTACTTTCCATCCCATGAAAGGTAGAGCTACGGATTGCAGCAGCACTTGGAGGCCGAAGGGGGACTGTTGGGCGTAAGTGTCGCTCTGCCTGGGAGAAATCCAAACTAGCTTTCCTGTGAGGAATTGAAGGTGGCAGGTTGTTCCGTTGGTCGGTTGGGCTCCGATGTTGCGGCTGATGAGACTGTTGATGAGGATGCACCATTGACCCACTCGGCACTGTTGGGGATGGCCCCCTAGTTCCACCAAGCTTAGAGGGTTCACGAAGAGCGCCTTGGGCTTGCCCCAGAGGAACACTCGTGGATGCAGATACTGGCGGAATGGCTGGTGAGGACGGCGTGGAGCTGGGCCTCACGCTATTCTGCTGAGTGCCTTGGTTCTGGGTCGGTATAATGATCTCATGACTGTGGCTCACCTTGCTAGAAGGTGCAAGACCTGTGTTATTATCACTGCTCTGAATATTCTGCTTTATGTTTGCGAGGATCGAAGACTGTAATGGTGCCATCGCCTTGGGAGATGTCAAAGGAGAGCTGATATTTGCGCCACGGTTATGAACGTGATTTTGGAATGGGTAGTCAGGGCCTGGTGCTGAGCTCAAAAGAACAGGCTCAGAGGGTCGTCGATCAAACTTAGAGAACGGCTTAACCATATTAAAACCAAAAGGCAGCCGTGCTGACTCGGGTGCTTTTGCACCAGGCGCTTGAAGCGATGATGGAAAGTTCTGAGCATGTGTCGGATCAAAATTTGGGTTCGATTCGGCGATGGGCAAAGGAGATCGAGATGCAAGTCTTGCATGAGTGATCTCATCCAGATCTGGGATCGTGAGACTGATCGGGGCCGAGACTAGATACCCTCCGTGGGATGGAAAATGCGAGTGAGACGATGATACATCCTCTTCACTAGCACTCTTATGATCCAAGAACAGTCGTAGCAACGGGTGAGGCTCCTGTGATTTTCCTCCTTGCTTTGGTGGAAGCGCCGCCTGATCCCGATTTTGCGGAGGTAAGGTTGGCGTGATCTTAGCTTTGATAGTGGGCGATGTTGCCGATAGAGATGACAGCAAGGGGTCGGATTCATCCTGTTTATGGTGGGGTGGATCCATCTGGCGACCGTTGCGACTCTTCATGACTATTCCACTGTCTAAAATAGGGCTTTTTGAGCCATTGGCATACTCGACCTTTGAGTTTGACGACGTCTTGCTGATACTCGATGTTCTCGAAGGAGTCACATTTGCTGCAGTTCGAGTAGTCTATCATGAATTAAAAACGAGAGAAACAATGTTCATAAAAGCCTAAAATCTATCATGGAGCATGTAGCATTCTTAATCCAATGATGCCAAACAAGAGCATACATCAAAGCGCCACGCATCAAGGTCCGTTTCCATGTCAAAGCCCTCGAGCTGATTGATATCAATGATACTATTTTATTTAAGTTAGTCCCAACTCACCAAGAGAATGGCCACATTTACAACAACAACAAAAAGACAATAGAGAGCCCAAGCCTACCTTCCGGTATCATCCTTGCTTACAGCTGCATCAGTTCTATGCTGCTCATACTTTGCAACAAGGTCTTTAAGCAGTGCTACAGAATTTTTGCTGGTGCTCTTGATCCACTTTGACTTTAGTAAGTCCTCAGCCATTGGTCGCTACATCAGATGCAATTGGTTTTTAACATTTATATATCAGATTAAAATGTTAGAGATGAGTACGGTATTGGTTACAGAGCATGGAATGGTTTCTAAACCAGCCCTTCTGGAGAATTACCTCATTCGGATCTTCGTGTAGACACTGAGCGACAAACTCCTTCATGGCTGGAGACCAATCACCCTCCAGCTGCGCGGGTCTCGACTTTGGGATGAGGATGACGGCTTTCATAGGCGTCTGGTCGGAGAATGGTGGGTTGCCTGTCGCAATCTCATAGACCGTGATACCAAACGACCAGATGTCGGCCTAGACATAAAAATGCATTAAAAGATAGATGAATGGCTGCTGTTAGTCGTTATCGTCGAAAGAGAAGCAAAGAAGAAAGTGGGGAGCAATAGGGTTTGCAAGGTCATTACCTTAAAGTCATAAGGTTGGTTTTCAATGATGACCTCAGGGGCCATCCAATATGGTGTCCCGACAAATGAGCGTCTCTTCACGGAGTTCACAACCTGGCCAGCAACTCCAAAGTCACACAGCTGGACATGCCCCTCATCTGTAAGCAGAATGTTGGCGGCTATTTGTGTGAAGCAAGAGAAATCATGGAGATGTTGAGATAACGGAGATCAGGGACAGGGACAAAGATACAACATTCGAAAAAAAAAAAAAAAAAGTCAGTCACCAAGCTCTGAGCCATTTATCTTGCAATGTACCCCCCTCCCTAGGGCCTACTCGACTACAGATTCAGTACACAGTACTTGCCTTTGATGTCTCGATGAATGATGCCATGTTTGTGAAGATAGCTTAGAGCCTGGAGAACTTCCCTGGCAATGACAGCAATGCACTTTTCGTCTATTCTTGTCAAGGCTTGAATCTAGCGGTCATAACATACCATGCCAAAGCATGAGCATCAAGAGAGAAGGGGGAGAGGAGAAGAGGGGAAGAGTACTTGTTCAGACGCGTCTCCTTGGCATGAATCCTGGTGAGCAAACGACTGGGCTCAGGACACGCATGTCCTTTCCAAACAAGTAAATGAGAGGTGATAGAGCATCCAGAGAGAGAGAGAGAGAGAGAGAGGAAGAGAGAAAGTGAAAGAGAGAGAGAGAGAGAGAGAGAGAGAGAGCGATAGAGGAGAGTGACTTTGGGCTATCTCGCTTTCTCCGAGAGACAGGTATCATCCAAATGGATAGACCAAGAGTGGAGAGTGAAAGGGCATATCGGTGTGCTTTTACTCGGACATAGGACCTGCGGCCACTTTGAAAGTAAAACAAAACAAATGGAAAAAAGAAAAAGGACCCAGGTAGAAACTTACCAGCGATCGAATATTCCCTCCAGCTGCATAATCCATGACAATCCAAAGCTTTGTCCCGTTGAGAAAGGAACCATGATAACGAGTAATGTTCTGGGAGTCGCAGTTCTTTAGCTGAGAAAGTGTAGCGATTTCCCTTTGGATGTCAGAGACGTCGTCTTCCTCGGTGTCGAGGTTCAGCACCTTGATAGCAACCACTTGGCCAGTGGCATTCTCAATCCTAGAGAAGAGTGCAGAAAGAAAGAGGAAAGAGGAAAGAGAGAGAAAGAGAAAAGAGAGAGAGAGAGGGAAGGAGAGTGATAGCGAAAAAGAGGTGCGCAAGGGCCACGTTAGTCCCTGCCAAACCATGTGAGCGGGACAAACCAGAGACATGGAGCACGACCAGCATCGTTCCTCGTCGTCCAAAGCACAATAGTCATCCGAACAACATGCATTCATTAGGATGAAGCTAGCATGGGTCCATCCGTCAACATAGAGTACTAGAGGACTAGCGTACCCTTTGTGGACAGCGCCATAAGCACCCCGACCGACAAGTTCCTGACAAGTAAAGAGCTGGCTGGCATAGACAGTGTCCCCTGTGACCAGGCGCTTAGTGTTGGCCATGGCAGGGGAGCAGGCGGAGAAGACAGAACGGTGAATTGGCTCGGTTGTTAATCAGTTGGGTTGAAAGAGTGTTGGGTTGATAAAGGAAGAGTAGTGGCAGTGTGTGCGGCTCTAGGCAGCAGCTCCAGTGCAGGAATGAGATCAACAGATGGAGTTCGATGCAAAGGTGCAGACGTGCAGACGTGCAGATGGAGCATGCAATAAATGGAAGAGAAAGACCACGGATGTGTCCCGTCGGAAAAGTGCTGGTGAGGCGGTCGTTAGGGAGGTAGCGGAGGTATGCGCCTGGGAGGTGGGGAGACGAAGGGGAAGGGGGCGAGGGAGCAGGAGGTGGGTGTGTGGGGGTGATAGCGACAGAGAGGCGAGCAAAGGGATGCAGGATGGGATGGAGAACGATGATGGGCCAGGCAGCAGGAATCTCAAAAATCATGTGATCTCACTGGGCAAAAAAATCTTTATCGAGATCATTATTGTGGATACGCATGTCTCTTCTACTCTGTTACCTATGGCGCTGAGGCCTGGTCCCCATTGGTCGGTCGTTCTGTATCATGGCTATACACAGGTGTTGCGAGCTTTGCAGGACTATTCAAGTAGCCGCCGTACGATGGTGTGTTGTTCTCCTGGTACTCACTTCCTGGTTTAGACCCAGGCAGCATCTGGCGGAAGAAATTGGTTTGGCAGGATTAAAACGACATGCCCTCCTCCAGCAATAGTAACACCACTCAAAGGCTAACCATGAACCTGGAGCCAGCATTTCAACAATAAATAGAGAGAACAAGTGAATGCGACAAAATCCAGAACTTACTTTTTCCAGTGAACGACTACTCCGCGTCAGCTGTGTATATTGGTCCATGATCTCGTTTGCAGCCTCTATATGAATGAACAAGTTGTATTCCTTGTAAGCGGCAATGCACCCGATTCATGGTGAGGCTAGAACCACTGTATTCAAGGTCACTACAGCTACTGGCCTAACGTACCATTGATCTCCTGAGAATCCGGCTCATAAAGTTCTCTCCAGACATCGCCCAGGGTATCGTTCAGATTTTCATCCAGATATTTGGCTGCGAGAAGTATTGCCGCAAGAGCAATGATTTTTGGCTGGTACAGGAGACATAAAGTGGTCCTCAAGCTAAGATTTAGGTTGAACACAATGTCCGGTGAACGAGAGGGTTAGTTTTTCATAAACGAGCAAGCACTCTATCGCCCCTCTCTAACTAAGAACAAAACTATGAGCATACCTGTCATTAATGAATGCCCATGCGACATTTTTCAGCTTCCGCGCTCCTATTATCGAGAAAAAAGACAATAAAAGAAATGTTAGGACCTTTAGAGCGCTAGTGACCAAGAACTAAGTTAGTATTCAAAGAACACAGCATGCAGGATAGATAGTAATGAGATACATACGATGGACATCACTTGTGTAATGTTTGTTGAAGAACCACAGCATGAAAGGATAAGGGTGCTCTACGCTGAGCTCGAAGCACAGCGTCTCTAATAGTGTTTCTTCAGTGTAAATGATAGTATCCTTCCACAGGCGGTATTCCTGACATGAATTGACAAGAAAGAAAGAACAAAGAAATAAAATGGCCAGTCATTAGTTTCCAGATTGTTTAGTCACTTTAGAAATGCAAGAGAAACAGTGATCACCACAATCTTGGACTCAGGA
Source organism: Mortierella sp. BCC40632 (assembly GCA_011634665.1). Classification (NCBI taxonomy): domain Eukaryota; kingdom Fungi; phylum Mortierellomycota; class Mortierellomycetes; order Mortierellales; family Mortierellaceae; genus Mortierella; species Mortierella sp. BCC40632. The sequence goes on from WAEK01000002.1 coordinate 631,562, forward strand.
TAAATCGTCTCTTCCTACAAATATCTGCTCCGGCGCTGAGCTGAGCGTCAATCCAGGCAGAGGCGCATTACCTTTGATTGGTCGTCAATCGGCGTTTCCTTTTTTGCTGCCTTTTGTGCGCATGCTACTATCACATCCTTGAATTTCCGTGTAGACTCTTCGGTTTTGCTGGCAAGATAAACGCACGTCGCACCAATGTCCTGTTTTATGTCCAGAAATAAGGACGCAGAAGACGAAGGGGAGGGTGTAACGAAGACGTGAGGAGACCAGAACAAAGACAGAACACAACAAGATGTCACAGTAGCCAAAGCAAACACTTGTTAGCCAACTCTTCTCTCCTTCGAATCCTGAAGTCACTCAGACAACAACGTCTCGAGTGTGTGCGATGATTTGATAGAGTTTGGACGAAGAGCACTTGCATAATATTTGAAATCCTTGAAGGAGTGTCGCATATAAAAGCGGTGAAAAAACAACGCTGCTGTCGCCATTGTCAGCTGCGGTCTATTTCCAAAAAGAGGATTTGAACAAAAAAAAAATAGCATTAGCATCACTAGATGAAGCCATGGTGATGCTGCGTCAAAGGGCTTGCAAACAGATGTAGCATCGCAGGGCACTCACAACTTTAAATGCATGCCTACTGCAATAACAAATCCGACGCCTTTTCCTCGACTCTCCTTCTCGGCCTGATAGGACATTCCTGAGGCCTGGGATGGTGTCCTGTACAAGTCCTCCTTCTTAAAGAGCCATTGGCTGTCGGATGCGCTGGAGTTCATGGCGTATTTTGCTGTTTGACAATAGGACGCTTGGCTTTGACTCTAGCTAATTCCTTGGACACAATCTCTGCAGATTTTCTGAAGATGCCTGCACGAGCTAGATGCTGATTCGGCGTGTTGCTGACCGAAGAAGGCGAATGAATGCACAGGACTGACTGTGGAGAAGTCTGGAACCAAAAGTACAGGACTACTACTCTCACCGGGCCAAGGGGCATTGACCCATTCAAATTGTTTGGGTGGCTGAGTGATACCAGAATGTTGGATGTGATCAAGCCTATGGATATGGATAGTCTGAGCTTTCAAGAGGTTAAGAGGGAGGGAGACGAGTAAGGACTAAGCGAGGACAACAATGAACAACAAATGTCATGGAAAGAGCTGAGGAGCTCGTGCAAACCAAGTATCCCTTTATTCGTCTACGCCCAGCCGCTTCCTACGCTCTCTTTCGCATTGACAAACACCTCGCTTAACCCTCGGCTTCCCCCTGCCTGCAATTTCACCAGAGAGCGTGTAAGCTCGGAGCTTCTCCCCCATGTCCCTGCACTCACCACAACACCACATTCCACTTTCCTCCTTTGTGTCTCCAGCTGGCGAGCAGGCTAAACAAGCGACAATGAGCCTGTGGCATCCGAACCCGTCGCATTTCACATATCGAGCACACGGAGTGTGGCAACCTCGACAGACCGAGATCAAGCGATCGTTCGAGTCGTCTGATGAGACGTCGGGTGTGTTTGAGGCACTCAGGCCAAGTGATTGCCTTGCGTCAAAGACATAGTTCTTTCCAAGCCAAAGTGACTCGTCTGCCTTGCCTTCCTGCTTGATCCACTCTAAGTAATTGTGGATGCCTCCTTCCAGCATCAGCACCTCGGTCTTTTTCGATGTTTCTATTGAGTCAAGTGCCTGTCGCATATAAGAAGTTGCCTTTTCACTTCATTGAAAGAGATTAATACAAAGATGATCAAAATGAGAATAATAAACATAACGCGCGCGAAAATATCCATGAGTGCGATTATTACCATCGAATACCTCCTGTACAATAAGACAGGATCGTCTTTCCGGATAGGCTTTCCTTGTTCCGGTCGACGTAGTCTTTAAACGATGAGAATTTTCGTATCGGGGGCGTGGTGGCATTCTTGAATTGACCAATATCAGATTCATAATAGTTCCTCACATCCAGCACAACAACATCATCTCGGTCACTGAGTTCGTTAAGTTTGCCGTGGAACTCTTTGGGTGATAGCTTTCCAGCCTTGTTATTTGGGTCTTGAAACACATTGAGCTCAGGTGCTCCAATAGGGCAAATTTCGTCAACCACTTTGATAGACATAACACTTCCAAAGGCATGTCGACACCCAGGCGAAGGCTTAAAGAAAGTGTATCGCCTTCTTTCAAGATTCTGTTTCTCATCATTACTTGATGGAGGCTCTGCTTGTGAGAGCTGCAGCGACTTGAATGGCGAAAGATCCGTCAGTAGGTTGATATATGCATGAATAGAGGGTTCCAGGCCTGCGAGGGTCGCATTGATACCCTCCTTGGCAACTCTGACTTTCCCACATAGATCCAACTCTGAGGCCCATGCTTTGTGTAGCCTTGCAAGGTCCAATGGATCCTTGATGGGAAGATAAGCGTAAAAGAGAATGACAGTTTCCGAACCACTGCCACATGAGCATGACAGGCTAATAGGGTCACTCTCGTACTTTCTTGCTCGTCGAGACGTAAATTCTGTAGAGTCGCCAAGTTCATCGTCATGAGAGGTGGAGCTATTGGAAGGCTTTGACTTTGGATGAAGCTGAGGAAGAATATCCTGAGTCCGGCTCGCTACTAAATCGGAATGGATATTAGCCAAGTGCCGGAACACCGAAGCAGACTCCTGAAAGTCCGAGTCGCAGCAAGTCCACCTGTCGTTGCCTGTCCTCCTCTCGTGGAGAAGTTCCCCTAGAGCCTTGTTCCGTGCTATCCTAGTCTGTGCAGGGAGGGTCATGGCTTGGAGGATAAACGGTGTTTAGGAAGGAACAAACGAAGAGTGAGTGACCCAAAACGTTGAGAAATGAGAGAGAACGCAAGCCACCAGCAGACCTCACCTTTGTCTCTCGGTTGTCTCCACATCGAATTCCTTTGTTCGACCGATGCGCCTTGGGATCACTCCACACTGAGTGAGCAATAACTGCACGGCGGCATCCTAACAATTGCATCATAACCTACACGTCAGAAGACCAGTTCGATCAGCATCAGGAGTCGATCTGACTTGATCCGCTACATTGGCTCTCCATCCACCTTAACTCTTTCTTGAGCTGAAGCTTAACACGACCTCGTTTCGCTGTCCTAGTACGAGGGACGACGTGAAAGCCTATTCTACATCCGCCAGCTGCGACTACCAGACACAAGTAGAGCACTTTTGGTATGCCTCTTTATTTTCCCTCTGCTGGGCAAATCATGCCAAACCTTTCAGATGCACAGCTACCCTAAGCTTAACAACTAACCGTTCCTTCTTGGCCACCGCTGTAGAGCCTGCCTGGATCCCTGCTCAGGCACTGAATTCACTTTTGAACCATCGCCCTTCAAGTACCCTTCTGCGAAATACACGCCATGAATCGTGAACAACAGGTACAATAGTCAGAAAACGTTTCAAATATGCCTGCTCATTTCGCTACCTTCAACCTCGTGGAATCTATTGCTCCTTGCCTTTGCCATTCGAACCAAAGCACAATAGGCACCCTAGCAGTTGACCATCTGAGGGCATTCCTAGCTTCTGGTCCCCTTCTTCAGCACAGTCGCTTACTCATTAGACCACATTCTTTCTCTTTACTTACACATTGTTTAGAGCGAAGTCTCAACACCATCCACTGGGAACGACTCGTTTACTCTCAAGCGCAGCATATCCAGTGATGAAGATATGCATAGACCCGACCGAGATCCCAGCTCTGTCAACGGAGAGGTCACTCCAATGAACAAAGTCTACTCCGACAACGACATCAATGAGACAAAACGGAGAAGGATCCATGAAAAGGAAGATGTGGCAACCACTATTGCACCTCATGCTACTACCACGCCTGAGGCGATAGTTACTAATAATTCAGCAATCGTTGCAGACACGGATACCGGTGTATCCAACAACTCTTCTATTCACGACAATACAGATACGTCTCCAGAGGAAAGAATCAGCAGCCGTCAAATGCAGCCTCTGCAGCCTCAATCTCGTGTTGAAGGGAAAGTCAAAACTGATGTTATGGCAGTATCATATAGTGCTAGTGGAATGGAACACCGGTCAGGATCGAGGATATACGAGTCTCTGAGACGCACTAAGAGAGTTAACTATGCTGATCCCGAGGATTATGAAGACGAGATTGATGCGGACGAGTATGAGGTAGACGAAGATAGGGTAGACAGTCGACAGAACCACAGTCGGTCGCGCTCAAGGGCTCTCTCTGAGAGACGGAAGCAGAGATCTCAACAATACCATCCTAGCGATGACGAAGATGAGAAGCACGACGAAGACAATGTAGTAGAAGAGGAAGGTAGCAAAAGAGCCCCCACCGAGGATCAGGAGTATACACAAGAGGCCTCAACTGGAACTCGCCGACTTCGCGACCGTAGTGCCATCAGTGCCCCTGAGCGCTTCACTATCCACCACTCACCACAACCATCAACGCGGCCAAAACGAACCAATGAGACGCGACGAAGTAGTCAACGCACACAGTATAGCGATGTGAGAAACGACACCTTTGAGTCAGGCCCTCGTTCAACAACATCAAAACCACCGCTACCACCACGTGTGATCACAGAGAACATGAGGATTACACGCGGCATGAGGGAGCTCTTGGCACCCGACTCGCCATCATCCAGGAATAGTCGGGATATGACTCCTGATCAAGTTTCGAGAGTAACTGGCCCTATAACTACACGGTCCAGCCATATTCTAACCTCGGATGACGAACACTTTGACAGTAAGCGTCTCAGGAACAGCAGCCGAGATGTCGATGGTGATGATGAGGGAGACGACCAAGATATGGAGGACGACCATGCAGACGACGACAGTCGAGCAGGCGATGTCAATAATGCCCACAGGTTAAACGACGGAGAAAATGGTCTAAGCCGAATGACGAGGCTGAGGGCGCGGTCCCTTGCTCAGTCCACATCAAATGCACAGCATCAATCTCGTCAAAGGTTACCTCTCACTAAGCAAGCGTCTCACTCTCAATCTCAACAAGAATCTGACAGGAAATACGATCTTCGGGAACGACCAAAGAATCGTCCGGCATACATCTCTGACCGACCCCTCCCATCGCCATCGCCATCAAAACCTAGATCAGGCAGGCTCAACTTTTATAATGGCAGAGACCAGTACGGTCCAAGATCACGCCAAAGTAGACCCAACTTTTTGGACGCACTTATGAATGCCGGCGCTTCATCTGGTGAAGAAAATGGCACTCCAGGATTCAAGAGGCGTTCCGGGACTACAGAACATCGAAACTCAACTTCTCGGATATTACCCATGAACATGAACGAGCTGGCTGAATCGCGGAGAGATGTGATTGCTGCTCGATCCATTCATCTGGCCGACACGGACCCACTTGCTGTAGGCAAGAATGTTGACTTTGACCATGTAGGAGGACTAGATCACCACATCAAATCACTTAAGGAAATGGTTATGCTTCCTCTGCTCTACCCTGAGGTATACTCCCACTTCCAGATCACTCCGCCTCGTGGCGTGATCTTCCATGGACCACCAGGGACAGGAAAAACTCTTTTGGCTCGAGCGTTGGCTGCAAGTTGTTCAACCGAAAACCAGAAAGTCGCATTCTTCATGCGCAAGGGTGCCGATTGCCTTAGCAAATGGGTTGGTGAAGCGGAACGACAACTCCGACTACTGTTCGAGGAAGCCAAAGCATGGCAACCGAGTATTATCTTTTTTGATGAGATTGATGGTCTATGTCCGGTGCGTTCAAGCAAACAAGAACAAATTCATTCGTCCATTGTCTCCACCATGCTTGCGCTAATGGATGGCCTGGATGGAAGAGGTAGATATTCAGACATCAATTTTTGCTTCAACCTCCACATGCTGATACTGGACAGTGTACTGAATATTCCTTTTTGGTGATGCTATCAGGGCAGGTGGTCGTCATTGGGGCAACAAATCGAATTGACGCAATTGATCCGGCATTACGGCGACCGGGACGCTTCGACCGAGAATTTTACTTTCCTCTCCCTAATGAAGCAGCTCGGCGAAAGATCATTGGTATCAATACAACGAACTGGCAGCCTCCGCTGGCCGAAGGTTTTAAAGACGAGCTCGCACGAATAACCGCCCACTATTGCGGTGCAGACATAAAAGCGCTCTGCACCGAAGCAGCCCTGAGGGCTATACGCAGACGATACCCCCAAATCTATGATAGCAAGGATAAGCTCTTGATAGATGCATCCACTATCGTCGTTGAGGATATTGACATGTTAAAATCGGCAAGAGCACTCATCCCGGCAACACACCGCATTTATGGTGCATCAGCTTCAGCACTTCCGCAGTCGATTCAACCGCTTCTGCAGGAAAGATTCGAAGCTATCTGTGTTGAGATGGATAAATTATTCAAAAACGTTAGCAAAACCTCTTCGAACGACACGAGAGATGAAGATGATGATTCGGCATTCAAGGCGATGGGCTTTAGGAGTTTCCGGAAACTGAAAACGTTCAAACCGAGAATGCTCATTTCTGGTCAACGCGGAATGGGACAACGATTTATTGGACCAGCACTGTTGCAGTATTTAGAAGGCAGCAATATTCAGCAATTCACCTTAGCTTCGCTCATGTCCGAATCAAGCCGGACACCTGAAGCAGCTTGTGTTCAGTTTTTTGTCGAAGTGAAGCGTCACTCGCCTAGTGTTATCTATATCCCACATATCGACATGTGGTGGATGGCAGTAACTGATACTGTCAAGGCCACATTCTCAAACTTACTGGATGAATTGAACCCAGAGGATGGTATCCTGTTTTTGGCTACGAGCGAAACTCCATTTCAGAGGCTACCCCTGGCAATCAGGCGCTGGTTTGTGTCTGGTGTTGGAGCGTCGGCATCGAACAGTCGACTTGAGCTGACAACGCCCAAAGAGAGTCAACGCACTGCATTCTTTGGGCCTTTGATCCAAGACATGGCTCGGCCGCCAACGGATTTCCAAGGACCAACCACGATGAATACCAACACGACAGCGAGCTCAGAGATGCTAAAGAAAGCACCGCCACCTCAGCCACGCATCCTGACTCTTGAAGAGAAGAGACTACTTCGTGAACACGACCAGTATGTACTTCGAGAGCTTCGAATCAGCTTGAGAGAGATCGTAGACGAACTTCACAAGGAGCGCAAATTCAAGCCTTTTGTGAAGTTACCGGATCCAGAAGAGGACCCAGAGTTCTACCAGGTGATAAAGAAGCCCATGGATCTAGTCATGATCAGTGAAAAGATTAACGAGGGCATGTACCTGGAGGTGAAAGACTTTCTTGTAGATATCAATTTGATCGTTGAGAATACGACATTATACCATGACATTCAGGACCCCAGCAGAATTGTATATCGAGTAAGTGATAATTTTCTCTCCATCACAGTAAACTCATCAAACTGTATGAAGCAAAGCGACGCTGACCAAAAAAACACTATTTACATTTTTCACCGTTCAAAGGCTCGTGGGTTCCAGGATGTGGCGTTCGCAATGGTTGATCGGCTGGATCCAGAATTGATCACAGAGACAGGGAAAACCGCAGCTCGGTGTCGACAAGAGGTCAAAGCTCAACAGCGACCCCAGGGTGAACGAGTCAGTCGTCGCCGTCTAGGACTTGAGGCGCCTGCGGTTCCAGACGATCCAGAGATCTATCTCCGAAACAGAGCTGCCCTTTCGCGGTTGGTGGCTGTGGATTCTGCAAGAGAAGAGAGTGTGGATGCCATGTCAATCAAGGTGGAAGAGGGCAGCCGATGCAGCATGAGCGTGGAGCCACCAGATAATGTTGGACTAGAGAACTTCAAGCCAGAGAAAACTAACATGACAATCACAACAAGTATGGAGTATGATGTTGGAGGCCGTACACAAAGTGTGCAAGACATCGATGATAGTGGGACATCCTTGTCATTAGCTTCGTCGGAAGTAACCTCTGCCTCGACACCAACAACGACTGTAAACCCTGGAGTCAACGGGACTTTACTGGAGCATGCACTGCGTGACCATAATTCATCAGGGATGAATATGGACATTGACTCGTCTGACCAAAACACGCCCATTGCTCCGCCCTTGCCTATTACGGTCACCGATTTTGAATCGGGTGTAGTTGTCGAGGGCATGGATACTGGCGTCTCGGAAGAGCCAATGCTCCCGACTTCTACTAGCAATGCTGCCAAAGCTGCCATCACAAACCTTACTCCCAAGCTTGCAGCACTCTTGGACCCTAACCCCCAATGCGAGTTGCCACACTTGGAGAATCCTTCCCATCAAGAAGCCGGTACCAAGAATGGCAGTATGACTGAAGAAACTACCCCAGCACATGCTGCAGATCTGAGCGTTGAGGATCTGAGCGCCGAGATCGAGACCGAAATGATAGTCAATGATAGAAAAGATAACGCCCAGGAGGAGCCGGCTGAACAGCAGCAACTCACTCTAGACTTGAGTGCGGTTGAGGAACTCAAGACTCGACTCACCAAGGAGACAGCGAACCTGACGGTTGAGGAGTTGGAGCAACTTCGTGCGTCGCTCTACAGCGACATTTGGGAACATCGAGGGGCATGGGCCAAAGGAAATCTCTTGATGGTAAGACCCCAACCTGTGGTGCTTTGCAATTCAACAACATTCATGCAAGCTGATACTTACTCCCTTTTGGCTATTTTTTTAGGATATGAATAAGACTCTGGACTCGTTGATCGAAATCCACCAGAGCCTTCAAGATCCTATGATATGTAATGAGGAGACTTATCAGCTGTAATATCAATCGCTGAGTGACAAGGATGGTGAGAGAGAGAGCAGAAACCTGGCTATCAGACTCAGCGCGGTTGGGTGTGTGTGACAGACTGAAAAGACTGAGTGGAGACTGCATCATGTCTCGCTCACACAAGGTTCAAAAAGCAGTAGTCGTTATCCTCCCTGATCAGAATACAATTGTTCATTACCCAGTCCGCTCTCTTTGCATCTCTTCTGTCTTTCTTTTGCGGTAGTCCCTTCCTCTCTTCTTTTGCTTTTCTATTTGTGCTTTCGCAGCGTCGTTCTCTACTGTCATTGTTTTCTTTTTTTTTTTTACTTTCTTTAACTTGCTCAAGATCAATGGAGACCCGAAATGATTCTGGAGAGATGAATGACCTTAAAGGTCAGATGCATAATGCATTTGAATGGGAACAAAATGAGTCTGGAGATGCCCCACCAAGACCATCAACGCGGGCTCGAGAACAAGAGCCACCGCAATCCCCTGATAATGTGCCACCACAGGCTCGAGAACAAGAGCCGCCGCAATCCCCTGATAATGTGCCACCACAGGCTCGAGAACAAGTGCCACCACAGGCTCGAGAACAAGAGCCACCGCAGTCCCCTGATAATGTGCCACCACAGGCTCGAGAGCAAGACTCACAACAGTTGCTCGTGAATCGACCGTTACAAACACTGAGCAAGGAGCCAGTTGAGGATGGAACAGGAGTTATCCAACTTGATCCTTGGCTGGCACCTTACAAGCCTGCTCTACAGGAAAGGCAAGTTACCGCCAGCTATCTTCCACCCTTCTATACTCGATGTCAAAACATAGGAATCTAACCTCTTAATATTGCGATGAACAACAAAAACTACGACCAGATATGCTGCTTTTAAAAAATGGAAGGACACCATCAAGCAAGCAGAAGGTGGCTACGAACAATTTTCGCGTGGCTATAAACGATTTGGATTTCAGGTTTCCGAAAAGAATGATCAAGGGACCGTGGGAATATCTTATCGAGAATGGGCCCCCAATGCCACAGAAGCGTTCCTCTTTGGAGAATTCAGTAAGCAACCCCTTGCTGCGGCGATGACAATTACTTTTTTTTTTTTTTTTTTTTTTTTTTTTGGCCCAGTGTCTCTCTTTCCAGCCTTTTAGAGATGTTTACCTTTTACCATGCGCAACACTCTGTGGTTTGATTCCGATAGATCAATGGAATCCAACTAGTCACCCAATGAAAAAAGATCCTTTCGGTGTGTTCGAGATCTTCCTACCAAACAAGCCAGATGGAACTCCTGCCATAGCCCATGACTCCAAAGTCAAGGTTCGAAGAACACTTAAAGGACTCTTTGTTTGCTGCCTTTGCAACTTGGTACTGAAATGCCTTTGCCCCGGATGACACTGTAGATTTCAATGATCAAGCCAGATGGGACGCAGATCGATCGACTTCCAGCGTGGATAGAGCGCGCCACCCAGGATCTTTCCATCTCACCCAACTATGAGGCTGTGTTTTGGAACCCAGAGACACCTTATCAGTGGAAACACAAAGCACCACCCAAACCAAAGAGTCTCAAGATCTATGAGGCTCACGGTAAATAGATTCACTTGGTCTTTCTTTTGTGAGCTGGTTACACATTGGATCGAACACTAGTGCGGCTGTGCTCAACTCCACTCCCTCTCCCTCTCTCTTTGGTGGCGACAACTTTTTGAACTGACTAGTTGGAATTGCAACGACTGAAGAACGTGTGGGTCTGTACAAAGAGTTTACGGCCAATGTTCTTCCGAGGATCAAAAAGCTTGGGTATAATGCTATCCAGCTTATGGCCATCATGGAACACGCGTACTATGCATCCTTTGGATATCAAGTGACTAACTTTTTTGCTGCAAGTAGTCGATATGGTAAGGCAAAGAATTTTTTTTTTTTTTCACGGTCTCTGACTGGTGTAACCGGAATGCACAGCCTGCATTGACTAAACGTAAATCTATATGGACCCTACGCAATAGGAACACCCGAGGAATTGAAAGAGTTGATCGACACGGCGCATGGATTAGGTATCACAGTTCTTCTGGACATTGTACACTCCCATGCTTGCAAAAACGTTCTGGATGGACTCAATAATTTTGATGGAAGTGACCATCATTATTTCCATGAAGGAGCCCGTGGACGCCACGAGCTCTGGGACTCGAGGTTGTTCAACTATGGTCATTATGAGACGATGCGATTTTTGTTGAGTAATTTGAGGTATTATATGGAGGAGTATCGGTTCGATGGGTTCCGATTTGATGGAGTGACGAGTATGATGTATAAACATCATGGTATCGGGTTTGGATTTTCAGGAAACTACCACGAGTATTTTGGCGATAACGTTGATCTAGAGGCTGTTGTATACCTGATGGTTGCGAATGATATGTTGCATGAACTCTATCCGGACTGCATCACCATTGCTGAAGGTAAGAAAGAAAGAAATAGGGAGAAGGAGACTTTTTTGACGAGAATGTACTTGGAATCTCACTTTTTTACTTTCTTTCTTTCTTTATATATATTGGTTAGATGTCTCTGGTATGCCAACATTATGTAGACCTGTGTCAGAAGGAGGCATTGGCTTTGACTATCGACTTTCGATGGCCATTCCAGACATGTGGATCAAATTGTTGAAGGAAAAATCGGATGATGAGTGGGATATTGGTCATATTGTCTACATCCTGACCAACCGAAGATACAAGGTAAATATTTACTTACCATTGTCCTATTGACATCCGAGTGGTTGGGAACCTATCCTCGCCGTTGTTCTTTACGAAGTCGCTTGATCTAACATCCGACATGCCCGATATTTTTTTTTTAAAAAAAAAAAAAAAAAAAACACCTGATATCCGTAATAGGAGCCTTCAATTGCCTATTGCGAGTCGCACGATCAGGCTTTGGTGGGAGACAAGACGATTGCATTTTGGTTGATGGACAAGGAGATGTATACTCATATGAGCTGCCTTTCACCATTGACGGCCATCATAGACCGCGGTCTTGCCCTCCATAAGGTTATCCGGTAAGGAGCCCTGAACCACCCCCCTTGGTCTTCTTACTTTTCTACCATTTTGATCGTTCAAGTCGAAGACTCATTAGACCTCTTTTTTTCTTCTTTCGCTTCTTCTTTCCAATTGCACGTTTTGTAGATTGTTGACACACACTCTTGGCGGAGAAGGGTACTTGAACTTTATCGGAAACGAGTTTGGACACCCAGAATGGCTCGACTTTCCAAGAGCAGGCAACAACTCTTCTTTCCATTATGCGCGTCGACAATGGAATGTAGTGGATGATCACCTTCTCCGATACAAGCTTTTGAATGAGTTTGATGGAGCTATGAACCATGCTGAATCTCAGGTTGGATGGCTTAGTGCGCCTCAGGTAAAGGAGGGTTCAAAAAGGAGAATATGGACTATCAAAAAAAAAACGTACGACTCACTTTACTCTATTCGCCACTTCATATCTTTTGCAAAACGTTCTCAATCGACAGGCTTTCGTATCTCTGAAACATGAACAAGATAAGATCTTAGCATTTGATCGTGCAGGAGCCGTGTTCATCTTTAACCTGAACTCTACCAAATCCTTTTCTGACTATCGTATTGGAGTCCCTGAACCGGGTAAATACAGGGTTTTGTTGGATACGGATGAACCGAGGTTTGGAGGTCACGACCGGATTCGACACGACAGCCAGTTCTTCTCAACACCCAAGCCATGGGGAGGTCGAAACCAATTTGTTCAGGTTTATATCCCTTGTCGCACTGCCTTGTTCTGGTTCTGGTAAAAAAAAAAAAAAAAAAAGGATGCTGGATTTTTTTTTTTTTTTTTTTTTTTTTAAACGGAAGAAAGGATGTTGGAGAAATTAAACGGCGATTTTGTAGTTTCCTTATTTGCTAACAAGGACCCAAGTATGGTTTCTTTTCCTCTTAAACAAGAGCCCGGAGCCCTGGGACCGGGGGGGAGGGGTTTTTATAGCTGAAAAAGATTGGAGATCACGTGAATATGGTCAAATCATGATCGAACTGGACTCGGGTTTCCAGAAATCATAAGAGAAGCTTCTGTGGCGCAATTGGTTAGCGCGTCTGACTGTTAATCAGGAGGTTGGTGGTTCAAGCCCACCCAGGAGCGGTGTCTTCCTTTTTGCTACTTTTGCCAAATTCTCACTTGCTCTAGTCGTGTCGCATTGGTCCCAACCTGGAGCGAGTATCAGAACCACTTTTTTTTGCCGAAAATGACTTGAATACCGTTCAGTCTCATTAGAATGTTTGATCTTTTACACTTTACTTCCAACGGAGGCTACTCGCTAATAGAGGTATTTGTTTACACAAGATGGCAAAGCGCCGGAAGATGATACCTTAAATGAGTGAAACAAGGCAGAAGACACAGCACTCATTGAACGAGAGCAATAGGTTCGCAGAGGTAGACATCAAACTGAACCGAGGCAAAAAAAAAAAAGAGTAAAGGCAGTGCAAAGAAGGCAGGAACAAAGGTAGTGGGGCTAGTGGGGATATTAGGGAGAACCCCCTTGGTCGCTCAAATACGAAAGAAGAACAGTAAAAGTCACCCAATGTCCAAGGCTCAACTTAGCCTTGTGAAAAAAAGCAGCAGCACAGGAGTACGAGCAAGGGTAGAAGAGAGGCAATAAGCCACATTTCTCCTGGTAGAGTAACCCAGGAAGCTCAGGAAAGGATGTCTCTTGTTCACTGTCTGGATCAGGAAAGAGCACCATACAAGAATCAACTTTTCCCCCATCAGCAAGTAGGATGAACAGATTCAATCGCCCCACAGGACCTCGCTACTCTGCGTCAGCCAATCGAGCAAAGGCACCAGCAACGCAGCAGTGTCAGAAATGCCTAGAGTTTGGGCATTACACCTACGACTGCAAGGCAGAGCGCGTCTATAAACCAAGGCCAACGAGAACACAACAACTGAAGAAACCTCTCAAGAGGATTCATGTGGAGGTGCCCGAAGAGTTTTTGCCGAGAAAGTGAGTTTTCGTTTGCAAAACAGACAACAGACAGAAGAGGAAGACGATAAAAAAAAAAAAGGAGCAACATGCATTCTTTTTGGCCTTGAGTCAATAGCTTTTTTACACTCTTGCTAACTCGAAAAAAAAATAACATGTTATAGGAAAGGACTTGCAGACAAGATTCTCAAAGAAAAGGAAGAAGAGAGAAAAGGAAAGAAGTCTAAATCGAGAAGGTATGTCCCTTGAAGCTGGAAGCCGCTTTACTTTTTTATTATTGAAAGTAGACGCTTGCATTTGCCCACCTTATTTACTTATTCATATCGTTATTTTTTTTCTCTCTTTCTTTCTTTCTTTCTTTCTTTCTTTGATAGGTCTTCTGTTTCTTCGTCAAGCAGCCGCAGCAGCCGTAGTAGTAGAAGTGGGAGTTGGTCGTCTCGCAGCTCTTCAGGATCTTCAAGATCCCGTTCGAGATCCTACTCTTCACGTTCTCGGTCAAGATCTAGTTCAGGCTCTAGGTCGAGATCTAGATCAAGGTCAAGGTCCAACAGATCCCCTCGACCACAATCGAGGTCTGAATCTAGGTCTAGGTCTAGGTCACACTCCATGTCACGCTCTCGTTCTCGTAGCCGCTCCAAGTCGGGTTCTCCAGAAAGAACCAAGTCCTACAGAAGCCTCAGTCGTAGCAGAAGCCGTAGCAAGAGTGCTGGCAAAGAGAGTGCGAGGGGTGATAGGAATCGAGGTAGAAGCTGGACTCGCTCTCCTGAACCTATGCGAGGCCGCCGACTGACTCGGAGCATTTCCAACAGTCGTAGTAGGAGTAGGAGTAGGAGCAGAGGCAGAAATGCAAAGATGGATCGTAGCAAAAGCAGGAGTGTCAGCCGAGGAAGGAGCAGAAGCAGAAGCAAGAGCGTAGATGGTACCTACAGGATGCGTAGTCGAAGTCGAAGCCCAAGTCGCAGTCGTGGTCGCCGCTAAAAACAACCTGTCAGTATGACAGAAAACTTCTGGAGGAGAAGGAGTGGGGTTGTTGTTTTTTTTATTTTATTCAGAAATCTCACTAATATATGGGAGTGAAGCCAGTCGTCATTAATCATGGTGCCAATGCAACAGCCTTGATCTCGATCAGGAGCTTGGGCTATTAGTCGAATAAGAAGTAACAAAAAAAAAAAAAGAAAAAATAGTGTGAGTGCCGAGTTACCAAGATTATATAGCTTGTAAGAACAATGAAGTCTGCAAAGACATAATTATTACTCACCGAAGGAAGAGTGAGGACGCCCACGCAGGTACGCGATGGTCCTGTTTCAGCATCAAAGTACTGGTTATAGACCTACAACCAGATCCAGATCAAATACATGTTGAGTCCTCTGAGGATTACATTGATCCCCTGGATGTTATTTTAGACAAGTACCCAAGCTGGGTGCGCTCTTACCTCGTTCATCGCTCCGTAATCCTTCATGTTGGTCAGGAAGACGGTCAGGTCAACAATATTTTTCAGCGATGCACCCTGGGACTCCAAGATGACACCGATGCTATGTTGGATTCCAAAAGAGACAGACAAGAGTATCCAACGGGGTTGAGTGAGGAGGTTTCGGATGACAAGAATGAACTGAGGCAGCCTTCCTTCTTCAAGGACGATTCAAGCCGAGCGATCTTCTCCTGAATACATACTTTTCGATCACTGCCTTTGTTTGTGCCTTGATATCTAGCTCAAATGTGCCGTCAGGGTTCTCCTTGACTCCTTCATACCTACAGGGGTTGGGGAGGGGAAGGGAAAAGAAAGGCAAGGTGAATGAAGGCTCCCAACAGCTCGGCCGTGAGAAAGTTGAGGGTAGATGTCAGATTCAAGTGAGAGCCATACGTGTTGTCGAGACGACGGGAGGAGATGCCCGATACGAATATCATGCCATTGGCGATGCGAGCATGTGGGTAGCGGGCAAGTGCTTGGGCGCGGTCCTTGAGGATGACGGCGGTTCCATTGGGGAGTTCGGGGTTGGTGGGTTGAGACATGATGTTGATGGTGGTGAGCTAGACTTGGGGGATGAATGAAGAGAAATCGAATATGGGGTTCTCCCCCTCCCCAACCTTGTCGCGTCTGAGGAAGAAGGACAGTCCTGCCCAGCCTGTCTGTCTGTCTGTCTGTCTGTCTGTCTGTCTGTCTGCCTGTAGTGGTTGGTCACTTGGCTTTGGTTCGATGGGTCGATACGAAACGACTTGCGACAACTGAACTTGGCACTGACATGTCCTTTGACTGCTGTCTCCCATCTCTCTTCCTCCTTCTCTTTCTTTTTCTCTCTCTTTCCTTTCTTGCTCTCCATTGAATCGCCTCGACGCCTCTTTCTTTCTCTCTTTTGCTCCCGTCTCCTTGTCTTAATCCCTAGTCTTACTTGCATCTACCCTCATCCCGGCACCTCCAGTCGCCACCTTCCTTCCATCTCACCGTCCTTTCAGTCGCCTGTTCCTGCTCTGCTCTACTCTGCTCTGCTCGCACATCGATGGATCCCGAGATCGCAGAGTGGCTGCAGCAGGTACTGCAAACCATCGGGGTAATGGCGCAGACACCTTGTAGGCTCGTGCATGTCTCCTTGGTCTTGAATGTCTTCTACCCAGTAGACCAACAACGATTAATGCTTCTTCTTCTTCTCCATCCATGAACAGTACCAACAACGGGACCGTACCTATGCCGATGTCGAAGCTGTTCTCCGGCTCTTTCACAATTTTCTTATCCCCAAGCCAGAGACGTATAGTATGGTGGTTTTGTTTGTTTGTTTGATTATTTCTCTCCTTGGATCCTTTTTTTTCGTCATTTTCGTCGTTGTCGTCGCCGTCTTCAACATTTATTGACATATATCTGCCCAACAATAGCCCATGACAATGGACGATCCCAGTTGCTTCTCTCACTTATAGGAACCATTCCAATCGTGTACCAGTCGGTAACATACAACATCCCAGTCGCCTTCTGGCTCCCAACGTCGTACCCTTCAGTCGCTCCCTATGTTTTTGTCACTCCAACGGCGTTGATGTTGGTCAGGGCTGGAAATCATGTTGACATTAGTGGGCGATGCTACCATCCATATCTCGCCTACTGGAGCAACAGAACCGAAGTGAGTAACTCCTAGTGAGTGGGGAGAAAGTTGAACTACTTTTATTCAAAGACAAAAGAGAGCTCTTCTTGCGACATCTTTTCCAAGGGCATGCTTTATTGACACGGCTTGATGAACATTGTTCTGCACTTCTCATAGTCTAGTCTGGTAGAGCTGATTAGTATCATGCAAGGAGTCTTTTCACAGGAACCTCCAGTGTACGCGAAGCCCAATGTTACTCAGCAACAACAGCAATCAAGTCCTATCATTGGAGGCTATCCATCGCCATCATCTTCTGTAGGTGATGCTTCCATTAGTGTGAAGAGTGTGAGGCTGAGTTGGTTAAGACTGAAGCTTCAAAGTCAACTGACGGATTTGTGTGCATGATGCTTTGTGATCGTTGGTAGCTGAGGCCTGCGCCTCCAATTCTAAAGTACTCCCCTCGACAAACTGCAGCATCTGCGATGACAACCTCACAACAGTCAGGAGGTACACCACAACAGCTGCAGAATCGATACCCGTCACCCTCCTATGGCTCAGGATCTCAGCAGCTCACACCTCAGCAGGCACAACTATACACAAAGCTACAGAGTTCACTCCTAGAGTTCAATACTGCTTCGTCTCGGGAAATGGATAATCTTGTCACTGTCAACAAGCAATTGAACGATGCCGAGACAAGGACCAAAAGCGAACTACAGAGCCTAAGAGACTTTAACGTACGTCGACCATTGGCCACAACCCTCTATGAAGGATCTTTGATTACATGCTCTTTATTGGCCTAGAAAGAACAAGATGGGATTGATTTACCACAATGAATTTGTCATTTATACGAATCATACAGAGTCAAGTTCAGAACCAAAATGTGATCATGACAAGGTGTATTGAACAACTCAACCTCAACATTGAAAAGATTCGATCATGGCCTGAGGAGCCAGTGGACGAAATTATCTGTGGAACCAG
The DNA here is from genome assembly GCA_011634665.1 of Mortierella sp. BCC40632. Classification (NCBI taxonomy): domain Eukaryota; kingdom Fungi; phylum Mortierellomycota; class Mortierellomycetes; order Mortierellales; family Mortierellaceae; genus Mortierella; species Mortierella sp. BCC40632. The sequence continues at coordinate 649,284 of WAEK01000002.1, forward strand.
CGTTGTCCATAACCAGTAAGTGAACTACAGCTGCTAGGAATCCTTGACGGTAAAGGGATTTAGTACTCACTTCACTCATGTCCAATCCCTTGCATAGGCTTTTCGAATTGGTGGCCGAAGAAATTGCAATTGAGGATACGATCTACTATTTGGGAAGGGCTCTTAGTCAGGACAAAGTCGAACTCAATGCGTACATGAAGGTAAGTGTTGTTTAGAGGCCAGTCTTTATGCTACATGTACGAACCTAATTTGAGTCCTCTAACGTATTCATGATCTGTACCGGGACCTTTCTTTCTTTCTTTCTTTCCTTCTTTTTCGTGTAATCTTTTTGACTTCCGCCATAATAGCATCTACGAAATCTTTCTCGAGAACGGTTTATGAAAAAAGCACTGATCAAGAAGGTCAAAGCACAGCTTGGACATATTGAGTGAAAAGTATGCGTGCAGACTTGCCTCCATGTTTACACAACAATAAAGGCATCACAATCTGTGTTCACCACTGCCAACAGTACTATGAGAACCTTTTTTTTTATGTAAACGTGGTACGTCGTATCGAAGACTCAGTGGTGAGGTCTAGAAGGGAAAGCAGTGGTGCCGATACTATCCACAATGCCAAGACTACGCTGTGGAGGCAAAAGGAGATGGGAGAAGAGGGGAGGGGGGCAGTCGAAATAGAGTAAGTTGACACCACTGGCACGGGAATCATTTATGACGCAAAAGGAAAGAATTCCGTGGGTATCCGCGAGGCGCATTCTTTATAAACCTTCGCTTCGTTGCTCTATTTCTTTTCTTTTTTCCATCTCATTCTTCCCCATCTCACCCACCCCAGACCCCAGGTAAGCATGCAATGTCTGCTATCCCACATCTAGTCATCAACTGCGGAGCAGTCTCATGGTCCTTGCACTCACTCTGGATAGAGACCACTCCGGAGATGATTGTCTGCAAGCACCGTTCCATCAATCAACTCCCACTGGCGATTGCTCTGATCGAAAATGTCCCCCAACGTCACCATGTCTACTTGGAGAGAAAAGTTCATCTAGAGATTCTCGTACTCATCGTCTAGCGGGCAAGCGGGATCGCGAGCGTTCTTCAATGCTATTGCTTTGATTCGCCTAGTCCAGCTCTTTTTTTCTTTTTTTTTTTTTTTTTTCGCACGCGTGTTCTCAGCCGATTATTTTTATAGAACACGCGCAGTCGAGAATGAGGTTCAGAGGAAGGAATGCACAACCAGATGAACTATAGGCAGCTGTCCTTTGGCAGGAAAAAGAGAAAACGCGCGTTGTAGTGTCGACACCAACAACTAACACGTTCCTCTGTCCGATCTCTTGCTCCCTGCATCCTCAGATAATCGAAATGGCCACCACTATCCCCGTCCCCTTTGCTGACATTGGCAAGGCCTCGAACGACTTGCTTGGCAAGGACTTCCCCGTTGGTCAGACCAAGCTTGAGCTCAAGACCGTTGCTCCCAATGGTGTGGTACGTCAATAGGGGCGACATATATCTCCCCCAAAGACAGACTCGAATGGCGAGGTGAAAGGATGGAGCGAAGCAGCTTTTCCTCTTGTTGCCGGAACCATTTTTTTTCTTTCATGTCTCGGTCTCCGCCCAGGCTGCAGCATTCCGCTAGAACGTCAAGACTCACTGTGAACCGTCTCTCTTTTTCTTTCTCTGTCTCTCTCTTGCTTCTCCCCACTCGTCTCTATGCGTATGACGACATTTGGACTGGTGATGACTGAACCTACATGGCCCTTTGCGACGGGGTACCCTTGTCCGTTCATCCATCTCTCTCTGTCCTCCTCCTCCCCCCGGCTTCGCGACTTTTCGGGACGCAACAAATTTATTGTTGTTACTCTGTGCTCCCTGCACGCCTGCCTTTTGGCTGCATTGCTGAACGTGTTGGGCCTGTCTCTATCTATCTCTCTTTCTGCTCACTTTACCTTTTGCTCACCTCTGTACCTGAATCTGCGTCCATGCCCTTGAACGACTGTTTACCATCGGGCCAACAACGAAATGACCATTTGACAAACGGCAATGACAAACGACTATATCATTGATGGCCATGACAACCATGACGACGATCAACAGACCTTCAACGTCCTTGGTAACAAGGACAACAAGTCTGGCCACATCAACGGTGAGCTCAAGACCAAGTATGTTGACTACAAGAACGGCTTGACCGTCACCGAGTCTTGGACCACCAGCAACTTGCTTTCGACCCAGATTGAGGTCGAGAACAAGATCGCCAAGGGTCTCAAGGTCGATGTCACCGGAGGTTTCCTCCCCTCCGAGGGTAAGAAGAACGCCAAGGTCGGCGTCCAGTACAAGCAGCTCGGCTTCAACTCGCGTGCCTACCTTGACCTCTTCAAGGGCCCCACCTTCACCGGTGATGTTGTCGTTGGTCGTGACGGCTTCATTGTCGGAGGAGATGTTGCCTACGATGTCGGTGGTTCCTACATTACTCGTTTCGCCGCTGCTGCTGGTTACACTGCTCCCGAGTATGCTGTTGCCCTTCACGCCCACAACTCGTTCAAGGTCTTCTCGGCCTCTTACTACCACCGCATCAATGGCGATCTCGAGGCTGGTGGCAAGGCCACCTGGGACTCGAAGGCTGCCCCTGCTTCTGAGAAGGGAGCCAAGTCGCCCGTCGCTCTTGAGGTTGGTGCCAAGTACTACCTCGACCGCGATGCTTTCGTCAAGGCCAAGGTCAACAACGCTGGTGTCCTTGGTCTCGGCTACACCCAGGCTCTTCGCAAGGGCGTCAAGGTTTCGATTGCTGGTCTCTTTGACACCACCAAGCTCGACCAGGCTGCCCACAAGCTCGGTCTCTCTTTCGTCTTTGAGGCATAAAAAAATGAGAAATGTAAAAAAAAAAAGAAAAAAAAAAAAAAAAAAAAAGGTGCAATTAGACACCCAATAGAGACGAGGTCATTGCTTCAACAGTCTCTAGCCATTTTGTAGTTGGTTCTTCTTCTCCCCTCAGCCCGTCCCCTCAGTAACACGCTGTATAAAGTCTTTGTAAAGAAGGGTAATTCCAGGATGAACAATGCCGAGTCGTGTCGAGTAGATAGTCAGGGTGGGGATCGGAGAAGCAAAAGGCGGTTGGGGCGGGGCATGAGGAGAGAGAGAGAGAGAGAGAGAGAGAAGGGGAGGAATAAGAGATCAAAAGAGATCGTTGGTGATGATGGAAACAGCGGAGACGATGAGGATTCGCTGGACGCTCAAGCCCTTCTTCGGCCCCCGCCTGCAATCACAATTGCTCCCAGTCTGTGAGAGACAGAAGAGTGCTGGAGAGTGGGTTGCGTGGGAGAGCCAAGACGCGCGCGATCAGGGGAAGAGGAGAGGAGAGGAGAGGAGAGGAGAGGAGGGGGGAGAATTTATCGCCTATGAAGCAGTGGTGGTTAAGACTAGCTAGCAGACTACTGGCCTGGCGCTGATCATCGGCTGTCAGTGAGCGGAGCATCTGGGGCAGCAAGACGGAGATGAGCAGCGGGGGGCAGAAGACACAGGTGGGCATGGGCCCTGGCATACACACACACACGCATATTCTGGTTGTGGAGCGGGATCGATCGAGCCTCTGAGCAGTGGGATATTTGATGTAGCGCAAGTCACCTTCACCCACCCGCCCACCCGAGAGAGAGAGAGAGAGAGAGAGACCTTCTCACCCCAACGAAACAGACCAGAGAGAGAGAGCAAAGAGGGCTCGTCCGTTCATTCGTGCTTTTTTTTTTTTTTTTTTTTTTTTTCTTTCTTTCTTCCTTCTCTTCTCCTCTCTTCCTCTTTCCTTCTCCTGTGCACTCCATCCTCTCCATTTGCGCTTCATTCGCGACATCATCCTCTGTCCCTGTACAGCGCTCTCTCCCCTTCTCCCTCCATCTCTCATCTCCCACACCATGGCTCCCGTTCTCAGTCTGCCATTGGGACTTCGCAAGAGACCCAAACCTGCACTCGCTGGCTTCTCGCTCCTCCTTGCTTACTTCCTCCTCCGTCGTAAGCAGGCCCAGGCCAAGCGTCGTGCTCGCCAACAAAAGAGCGCCTCGGAGAAGGGCACTTCCTCTCAGGGACGTGACAGCGCCAAACCACGCAAAGTCGGAGTCGACCGACGATTCTTGGAGCAGCTGAAGAAGCTTTTGCCAATTTGCATTCCTGGTCTCGCTAGCAAAGAAGCCGCGCTTTTTGCGACTCTTGCTACGATCCTCATTGCTAGGTGAGCGCCTTGACGACACGGCAAAGGATACTATGGACATGGAGCCATGAGTAAGCTGGCCGATAATTAACACCACCTCTCTCTCTCTCTCTCTCTGTCTCTGTCTCTTCTCTTTTTCTTTCTCTTCTTCCCGTAAAGAACATGGCTGGATATCTGGTTCTCGTCATTGAACGGAGCAGTAGTCAAAGCGATCGTATCGAGAAACCGCAAACAGTTTATCGCCAAAGCTATCATGGAGTTTGGCATGATGATGGTAATGAAGGAGCCAGGAAGGCGAACCCGCGATCCGGATACTACAACACTACTCTAAGACCTAGAGAAAAAGAGAGAAAAGGCTCTTTTGGGACATATGAGTGATAACCCTGCAACGACTCTTCCTTCTCGTAATCATCAATAGTGGCCCATGAGTATCGTGAACAACTCGCTCAAGTACACTATCAGTGCCCTTGCTCTCTCATTCCGCGAGCGGTTGACAAAGGTTTGTTATCGTGAGAGATCCGTGTGTTTACATTTTTTGTTCTCGGGTCCACACAAGCCAGTGAAATGTGTCACCGCGGGTGCATATTCGTCGATCGGTCTACTGCGCTCTATCTAACAGTTCATGGATATTTGGTATGTTTGGGTTGCACTCGACTCCTCTTCCTCCTGTCGAACCACGGTAGTACGCACATGATCAGTACCTGGATGGGATCACGTTCTACAAGATCTCCAACATCGACAACCGTATCCAGAATGCAGATCAGCTCTTGACACAGGACATTGACAAGTTTGCGGACAACCTCAGTCATTTGTATTCGGATATTGCCAAGCCCCTGGTCGATATTGTCCTGTTTGCATACAAGCTTGGAGAAGCCATGTAAGTATGGGAGAAAGATAAAGAGAGTAATAGACAAAACAGCATGGGTTTTCATGAGCGGTAGCCGTCATCTTGAGGATTATGATATTCTTCAGTTTCATTCTAACTGTTACCATTCCTACTCCTTGGTTTGCAGTGGTGGTGAAGCTCCGTTCTACATGATCGGTTACTTCTTTTTGTCAGGAGTCATTCTACGAGCCATATCTCCTCCTTTCGGAAAGTGTAAGTCCTTTTTTTGTGGAGGGGGTATTTGTCGTTAATGCTCCTCTCTTCACCTCAGCATCGCATGAACAACATGATGGTAAGAACGCTATGACTAAAACAAAGATCGTGGACATCCACTGATTGGCAACGTATTTTAGACACCGCCATGGAGCAAAAGTTGGAGGGAGATTTCCGCTTCACACATGTAAGGACTTCAAGAGCAAAGACAGAATGTCGGTCATCCTTAGGAGACTTGCCTTTGAATCAGCCCCACTTACTCGTCGTTGTTGTTTTTTATAGTCACGAATTATTGCCCATTCAGAGGAGATTGCCTTCTACGGCGGAGCCGAGCGTGAGAAAGAGGGCGTGAACAGCAGCTTCGACAAGGTAAGGGAAAATTGAGTGTCCTGCAGCAAAGAGGTGTACAATGTGTGTGTTAGGCGAGGCACTGCGACCACTTGAGGTACCCTGAAAACTGACTTGGGGGTTAAAACTATTTTTATGTTTTACATACAGATTGTGCGCCATGTTCGTAAGGTCTACACCATGCGTTTCGCCAACGGTATCCTGGACTCGGTCCTTGTCAAGTACTGCGCAACCATGACTGCATACTAGTAAGTTTGATTCGTGAAGCAGTAGCAATGTAGTTTAGTGGGCAGTTTGATTTTTGGAGCTAACGATGGGATTTTTTAATATGACTGGATAGTCTTTTGGCACGCCCCGTTTTCGACCCTGCCTATGGTATGTCTTGTTTATCGGGTGGGTATTCATGCTCGTGAGGCAAGAAACACATGGACTAAACTAGCTCTTTCTTATTGGCCAAATATGTAGCGACCGAGCATATGGGTCGTGTCTCGGCTGATCCTACCAAGATTGTTGAAGACTACTCCAGGAACTGTAAGAATTACATATGCCATTGACATGATGTACACTATTGCACTAGAGCGGGAGATATTGACAATGTTATCCATCTCTGGTTTTTCGTAATCTCTTTAGCCGGCTACCTTGTCAACCTCTCTCAGGCTGTTGGTCGACTCATTCTTGCAGGTCGCGATCTCACTCGATTTGCAGGTTATACCGTATGTGTCTCTGCATTACTCTTTACTTGCCTCTAGAAAGCAGCAGCCATCTGAACAACAGGTCTTGGGTATTGATTTATTTCTTTTGTATGATCTAGTCCCGTGTCTCTGAACTCTTTGACGTGCTGGAAGATGTCAACAAAGGACGCTACGAACGCACCATGGTTGCCAAGTCTGATGGTTCGGCAACACAAAACAAAGCTGTTAATGTCAATGACCTAAAGGGCAAGGTCATCACCCAGGATGGCGTTATTATCTTTGATAAGGTGCCTATCGTAACCCCCAACAACGACCTGCTCCTGAAGGAGCTCAGCTTCAAGGTTTCGACAGGCATGAACTGCCTTATCTCTGGACCCAATGGATGCGTAAGGATCTCTGCTGTCTCTGTCATTGAATAGAGGCTCCTTTGATCAAGTCGGAAGCTAACCCAACTACTCTTTCTTGTTACTGCTTTACTCTCTGGGGTGTAGGGCAAGAGCTCTCTCTTCAGAATCCTTGGAGATCTTTGGCCTCTGTTCGGTAATTACATCTAGTGGAAACATTTTTCTGGATCCAGTGCTATTCATGACGCCAGGAGCATCTGCTAACAACTAACCTGTCTCTTTTTATTTATACGCTCTCTCATGTAGGTGGCACTGTTACCAAGCCTCACCCATCAAAGCTATTCTATGTTCCTCAGAAGCCCTACCTCGCCCTTGGAACATTCCGTGACCAAGTCATCTATCCAGACACCAAGTCCCAGGCTATTGCCAAGGGATTTACCGACAAGAAGCTTTTCGAACTTTTGAGCATGGTCCATCTTGGATATCTTATTGACCGCGAAGGTGGCTGGGACTCTGTCCAGGATTGGGCTGACGTGTAAGTGCTGGCACATAACCATCCTTTGATTGGCTAATTTCTTTACAGATATGACCAACTCGCATCTTCTCTCTCTAATGTATTTTTTTTTTGTTTTTATTGGTATAGTCTTTCTGGAGGCGAGAAGCAGCGAGTAGCTATGGCGCGTCTCTTCTATCACCGCCCTCAGTTTGCTATTCTAGATGAGTGTACATCGGCTGTCAGTATTGATGTAGAGGGCATCATGTATGAGCATGCTCGCCAAGCTGGTATCACCCTGTTCACAGTCTCCCACCGCTCATCATTGATCCGACACCACGAGTACTTGTTGCGTTTTGATGGAGAGGGACGTTACCAATTCCGTAAGCTCGGAAACGAGGACCTCCAACAGGCAGCATTTGGATTCGGACATGGCAAGTCAAAAAAGGTTCGCAAGGTGGATGACGAAGAGCGTGATGGTGATGAGGCTGATACCGAAAACAGTGGATAAGAAGCAAGAGATGTTGAACGCATAGGAATAAAGGAGTGAGAAGGTGATGACTATACAGAATAGAATTATTGGAAATTTCTTTTACCGTCTTTTGGTCAGATATTCTTGATGGATAGCCTACCCACGCAACATTATTAGCTCTACTTATCGTGCAAACCTACTTGAGGATCAGTCTCGCTCCATCACAAGTGCTTGTTCAAAATGGACCGCAATAATTCTCAATGTACTTTTGGCGCCGCCTACCGTTTTTTTTTTTTTTTTTTGCGAGTCGAGATATTCATTCGAGTCGATTAACCCCCCTAAGAATGAATACAGGATACACTTCTCTTTCCGGTAGCCATCCCTTTCTTCCCTTTCTTTTACTCTTGCGCAATATTCACTCTTTCGTTCTGCGCTTGAAGCTTGCCACATGAAGACCTCTCCATAATATTGAACCTTGCCTACACAATCTCTTGATTCATTTTCTTTATTGGTCAGGTTGACGATACCTCCTTTGAAGAAGTTGTTTTATTCCGGTACTTGCCTAGGATATTTTTCCCGCTGCTTGATCAAACTGAACACATAGACGATGTAATGGTAATAAGAGAGATCAGTTTACAAATCATCGTTTAAACTGCCAATTCTCTCTCTCTCTCTCTCTCTCTCTCTCTCTCTCTCTCTCTCTCTCTCTCTCTCTCTCTCTCTCTCTCTCTCTCTCTCTCTCTCTCTCTCTCTCTTGCTCTTGCTCTTGCTCTTGCTCTTTGCCCCGCCATGCATAGTCGATCTGTCTTCTGGTACACCGTCTCTCTGTCTCTTACTTTTGTACTCGCGCGCCCAAACGTGTCAGAGAATGACAGATTCTGTAAATGATAAGACTTAAACTGCCGCACCCCGCTTTTGTCCACGACCAAGTCTACGTCTCTTTTTCTTATGCTCTCTCACACAAGACGAACCAAATGAACCAGCTTTGTTTATAGCTGTGCTTCTTATTCTATATGCGAAAAAGGGGGTATGTCTTTCCATTCTCTTGCGCAACTTGGATCCTTCAGATAATTTTTACACAAAAGCAAAATTGGTGTGTTGATGTTTCTTTTTGTAATTGATCGATATCGAAATCAAAACGGGGAGTATAGACTGGATGGGCCACACAGGGTCATAAGAAGTGGTGATAGTAGTGAGGGGGGTAGATGACAATGAAAGAGATTTCAAAGTGGGGAAGAGCAAGCATACACTAAGGAGGAAGTAATATGATAAATAGCAGATGTTGAGGGAAGGGGGAGGGGGGATAAAAAAAGGAAAGGGAACGGAAGAGGTCCAATAGTATTTGGCCATCGCACGCGTACATGTCCCTAAAAAAAAAAAAAAAAAAAAAAAAAAAAAAAAAAAAACAGTGGTTTTCAAGCACAAACTCAATAGAAGAGCTCTGTCTCTATCGCATTTAGAGTTGACACTCGAGCAACGGATTTGTCGTAATAATCAGTACTATGCTCGTACCGCTTGTTTCCATAGTCACACCAATCAAAATCGTCTGTTCGAACCTGAGTTGATAGCACACGCTACTTAGTTTATCGAATATTTGATTTGAAGGGCCTGTTCAGAATGTAGTAAATAAAATACTGTCAGCGTATTTTGAGATTTATTGCAACTACGAGAGTTTTAGTAGATAGCTTCAGACTCATAGGACCAACGCTTGAGACGCCGTGCTCAGCACTTAGTTGTAGTAGCAGTAGAAGGTGGAGGTCTTGTCGTTGTAGTTCTGGTCCTGCAAGTTGTAGGCGGGTCCAGAAATAATTGGACCGGCACCAGTGCAGTTATCGGTGGCGTAGAGTACGCAATGAACCGATCCATGGTTCTTGGCAGAGGAGATCGAGTTCTTGTATTCGTTGACACTGTAGCAAGTGCGGACATTGCCGTGCCAGGTAACACAGCTACCGCCAAAGTTGCTGTCGGTGCAGGTGGTCAACAACTCGACAGCCGAGCCGACGGCAGCGAAAACTGAGGCAACCAAGAGGTACTTGAACATTCTATAAAAATGGTCAAAGTTAGCATCTGATGGACAGAACCTTCATGAGCGAATGCTGTCGATTTTTGCGCTTTGCGAAAGTGTAGTCATTTAATTTACATGAGTTTGGGATGGAACTTGTGATGGGACTTGGAGTTGTGGTTGTGAGTGCGGCGAGTGCTGCTAATGGACTTGAGTCTTGAGATAGGGCAGGTTGTGAGTTGAAAGATGCTAGGCGAAGTGGCTCCTTTTTAAACTTGAGCAAGACTATGAAAGGAAAAAAAACGAATAAAAAGACAAGTCATTGTCACCCTGCTATCTCAGTGCTCCTCCTGTGCGCAGTTACTGTCGCCTCCAGGAGGCTCACTATCCAGGAAGTTTTTTAATCTAGTAATCGGACAGTGTCCCACTGCCCAGTGGTGTGTCTGCTCAATGTGCACAGATGTTTAAACTTTTGATTGACATGTCCTGCTTTTCCATTAAAGTGACCCATATCCATGCGTGGTCTATTCCGCATACCCCCTCGCCCACTTCGCCCAAATTTGTCCAACGACATTCCAAGGCTATACACAATCCTCGCTAGCATGCTTTATTCATGCACTTCGCCTAAACCACTCCCGAGCGGTTCCCACGCCGCAGTGTGTATCCAGGACTCGCTTTCATCCCACTGCGTTAGAGCCTGACTTTTTTTACAGTCACCAATGTCCGCGCCCCCACCCTTAGTCCCATCTCTTTTTTGCGGACTATGCACCACGTTTCTTCTGATGCCGAATTACACATGCGTGAACCTCGCTCTGATTTACGAATGCTTTCTCCGAGGAGTTTGTGATGAAAGTAATGAGCCAATCACAAACCATTGTGCTGTGGACCTGCTGCGTTACAGTTCAGAAATCCACAAGACCACACAACGGTATCAGGAACGTTTGCTCGGTTGAGTTACACAAGACGCAGGAAGTTTGCACGACTTGCAAAAATCGGGTAATTGGGATAGATGGGGAAATTTTATTTACGAGTCACTTCTGCGTGTTGGGGCTGGGGGCTGCCACTGAATTTATGCTTACACGGTGGCCACATTAGTCGGCTTAGACAGGATGCCAGGAATGTATGCAGCTTGTGTAGGAATGGACTGAGGAGCCTGGTCGTAAATGATGAGATATTGGTTACTGAGGCTAACATTCCAGACACGTTGTCTTTTCCGATTAGGAAAAAAATACAGCCGAGCTAAGAGACAGTGTGCTGGTAACCTAACCAAGTAAAGGTCATTCCCATCGGTTAGAGATAGGTGATTTTTCAACATCATTTGACGAAGAGCGAGCCATTCGGGGTGCATCTTTGACTGCGCTACGGTGCACTTTAGTAAATTTGCCCAAGTCAAAAAGAAAAAAAAAAAAAGTAGAAGGGGCCAGGGCAATGAGGCAAGGGAAGGACACAAGTCTTTAAAAACCCCCCACCTCCTCCCTCCATTCCATTTCCTCACTCAAGAACTCAACCGAACTTCTCAACCTACACACACCTCCACTCCAAACATGCTTGCCCGCACCTGCATCACCTACGTTGCCATTGCCGCCATCGGCCTCATCTCCATGGCCAGCGCTGCTCCCGCTGATCCCGCCGCTCCCAAGGTTACCATTGCCGATGCCACTCCTCAAGAGCTGAGCGGTCCCGATTTCCTTCCCGTCCCCAAGGAAGTGTTCCCCTTGTGCTGCATCCACAAGATCTCCGAGTGCTGTTACAGCGAGCTGTAGATTGTCATATACAGGACGTCGGTAGTCTAGGTCAACTCACCTCCACCTTTTCTGCCCAGTTTATTAAACGAAGAAAGAAATACTGCTATTCAAGCCTACTACGATTTTCTCTAATGGGGATCCAGATCATTTTCGATCGGTTTACAACATAAAGAGAAGGGTGGCAACGTCTTTATAAGAGTAGTGGTGAATAGAGTGAATGAGTACCATGTGTTTTGGGGGGCGTGAGAGCGGTCGCGGATGTGTTGCCCTTTCTGTAGCGAATAGGTCCTTGTATCTCTTTGTCAGTTTTAGCAAAAAAAAAAATTGCTTCTTTTTTTTTTTTTTTTTTTTTTTTTGCAGCGAAAGGATAGTGAAGTAAGGAAGGAGCCTTTTCTAGTTGTTTCAAGAAAAGGAAAGCTATGTATGCACATCCTAGTAGAGAGTGCTCACCTCCTGGCCCCTGCTCAGGGGAGGTGAAGAATTAGAGTTCGAAGGGCACGACCTACGAGTGTTTATTGCATGAAGGTGCATAGAATTTCTTCAAAAGCGACAGAGTCGACTAATCTCGGTCTAGGTGGTGAGAAATTAATGGTCTGTGCAATGATGAACATCGAATGACAAAGATTCACGTTTAATGCTACAGCCAGGCCCCCAAGGTTCGACACAAGTGAGTAGTTAACGGACAAGAAAGTTAGTGAGCGTGCAAGGAGCCATAGAGGGAGGAGGAACGTAAAGAGAATGAAGGAGTATGATGAGGATAGAGGGAAGCAACGAGGATATAGAAGACAAAAAAAAATCATCCCCGCTTATTCCCGATCCTCCCAACCATTGTCTTGCTTCGCTTTCAATTTAACAATCTATTACAGCTACTAGTATTACCTTCAGCCGATATCCATGGCTAACATTTTTTTTCCAGTTTCCTAGCAGCCCCATGACATCCAGCTATTTCTCCCAAGGGAAATGCTCCTGCACATCAAGGTCTGTTTCACCATTTGCTTCCTCGAGGCTCTGGCTTCAACCTCGCCGGATTGTCTAAATTTGAGAAATCGCCGCAGAGATTCCTGTTGACTTTTCCCTTTCACTGTGGCGACAAACCGTTGCCCCTGATCTACCTCCGACCGAATGATCCAATGCTTTCAATGAACTGGCTAGACATGTACCTTTCCGTGGACTGTGTCTTCCTGTGTATTATCTTCCATTGTAATACCAACTCTTCAGTAATAATAGTAAAAAAAAAAAAAGCTAACCCTGGCCGCCGCAGAGCTCGCGTAGCCAGCAAGTTCTGCGCAACGATTGCCGTTTCTCTCGAGAGGTTTAAAAGGTTGATAAATCAGGCTGTTCTTGGAAAGGCATCCTCTTATCCTTTCTATTACTTCCAGATGTCTCCGTCCTGTCAATCTATGGAACAGAGTGGTGTCAGCCGATGCAGTATCATTCTGTGCTCTTGGGCATCGTTGCTCTTCGAAGCGCCCTGCACTGCCAGGCGTCAGCTGGGTATCCAGACCCATAGCCACCACTCCAGCGTCTTCTTTTTCCTTGAGAAGATTCTTTCTTCCTCCGAATGGTTCTCTCTCCTATTCCACGTTAACATTGTAGAGATCTTTCCATAGTATTTCGGTTGCTTGTACTTCAATAGAGCTGACAAACCGGTGGACGACCGGTACCGTCACCTCTTCGGTACTACAAAGAGTCTTTTCCACGTCTCAGTCAAAGCTTTGAGTGTCAATCCACGACAGTGAGAGCCAATGGTCCACTTAGAGCTTGGAGGAACCGGCCTATTTTTCGCCTGGTCAATTGTTTAAGTAGGGCTTTTACTGATGAAATCTAAGCTTTCGAAGACAACCTAGATAGTTGCATCTCGCCTATTGCGTGGTGTTGGTGGTCTCAATCCAGGCACCTCCTCCTACTGGCTTTGCTCATCACTATCGAGCCCCAGTCGTCAATCTTTTGGAATACCACCTCCCATATATCTCTCCTTTAGTCTTTAGTCACGATGCATGCCCAAAGATAGTCGTTGTCCTCAGCCTCCACTTCATACACTTTGTACCGTCCGTCAGGTACAGCTCTTGATGGTGGACATACACTACTTCTCCAGGGTGGGCAACTTTCCAAAAACTTTTTCGATGCAATAGGTCCGTTGACATGTGTCCTTTGGACTGCTGAATAAATTATGAACCCACGACTTCCACCATCGGAATTATTCTTTTCGCTTGTCTCTGTGCCAGCTATACCTTGTATCTCTTTGTCATTGTCTGGTATTTTAAGAACCAGCGAACGTCATCATCATTATTTGACCCTGCACACCTAGCGAATAGACTGAGCTCATTCCACGCACTCAAATTTACTTTCCATGCTTCCATCTTTCTCTTGCAGTTATTGTTGCCATTCTATCTGCAAGAGTGCTGCCTCTATTTTCACCATATCCTTTGACCCATGAGACTTCAAATGTCCCCTCTCTCTATCTTTTTTTTTTTTTTATTTATCTTTCTCTCTATTTTTTCTATTTATCTCTCCCAGACAGCTTTTGCTATTATTGCCCATAGGCCTGAGTATTACTCCAAGACCATCGCGTAGCTGCGACCAAGAGAGCGCAGGTCATCCGTTAATTAATAATACGGTGACATCATAATCAATTTACCATCAGATTGCTCTAAACCGGCTAAGAAAATATGAAGATCTTTGTTAGTATAGTGGTGAGTATCTCCGCCTGTCACGCGGAAGACCCGGGTTCAATTCCCGGACAAAGAGCTCTTTTTGCTTCTTCTTCCCCTGGAGCCAGGTCCCCCTTTTGGATGAACCCGTTAACTGTCATCAACGAATCCTTCCTTTTGCAAAAGTTCCGGGAATGATGAACCCCAGAGTTTTTTTTTTTTTTTTTTTTTCTCGGGCATTCTCTTTGGTACTGTTGAATTCTTGATCCCAAAAGGTCATACTGTAGTCTGATGCAAACTTTAGGGATAAACAAGATGATTGTTGACCTCAAAGCGGCCTTTACAGGCAAACACCCAAATGACAGGAGTCCATTCCGAGACTTTGCCGGGAACCAGCCAAAGGTCAAGAGTAGTTTTATAGTATAAATATTTAGGTCTACTGTAGTGTTTGTTTTGTAGTTCGGATCAAAAGAATCAGAGGAATGAAGGAGAAAGATCGACTAGACACCAACGCAGCACCAGATGAAATACCTCATACTTTCCCTCCTCCTCCTTCCCTTCAAATCTTCAAAAGAAGAGTTAGGCAAAAGTAGCAGCAAGGATTGTAACCAGAGTTACAACCGAACCCTTCATGTAGCCTAGATCGTTGCTACCAAACTTGGAGATAGCAAATGAAGTGGATGTAGTGCCACGGCTACCAGGAGCTGCTTGCGAACCCGAGGTCGAGTTGGAGCCAGTGTTGTTGCCAGTACTATTGCTGGTGCTGTTGCTACCGAGGACAAAGGTGCCTGCACCTTCCTTGTAGGGCTTAGCATCCCCAATACACTTGGCAATAGGCTCCATAACCAAGACCTTGTCCTGGTAGGCCAAGGGCAAGATGCTATCAACCGACACATTCACCTCTTGTGGGAACACTGGTAATTATCAATGCCAGGAAACATAACATCAAGATAAAGAGGAGTGTTAGTAGTGTTGCAAGATTGGATCTAATAGTCGAGACACCTCAAGAACCGAATCAAGTCAAATTAATTTGTGGAGGACACATTGGGGTGGCACTTACAGTCGTGCTCAAGAACAATGAAACCAGTGCTCATGGTTGGGATCTTGGTCAACCAAGTCTTGAAGGTATCCACAACGGATTGAGGAGTGGCTTTACCCGCTGGGATGTTCCACTATCGAAGAGAGATGAAGATGTTCTATTGGCATTAGTATTACTTTGAAGAGCCAACCTATGCGACCACCTTTGCAGGATGAGTTGAAGGACTATCAAGGTTCAAACAAAGACTCACATCGTTGGTATCAAAGCCATCAGTCCAGATAGAGGTCTTGTAACCAAGTTGAGTAGCAATGCTTCGGACTCGGTTGTCGACATCACCTATGATAAAGAAAAGTGAACTAGGTGAGAAATAGGCAAGACAACAGGAAACTCTATAGAACTCTTAATGCTAAATTGTTCGGTAAGCATATTCTTACCATAGGGTGGTCTCCAGTAAATGGGCGTCACTCCAATAACACTGAAAATGGCCTTCTCAGTCCACTTGAGCTCTGCAACGATCTGCTCATTGGAGAGACTAGTCATGGATGGATGCGACCAAGTGTGGATAGCAATCTGATGGCCCTCAGCATAGGCACGCTTCAGCGTTTGCGGGTAGCTGATCGCACGGGAACCGACAATAAAGAGAGTTGCCTTTGTGCCGTGCGCCAGGAGCATATCGTAGAGTCGTGGCGAGTCAGGTGAGGGACCATCTAAGAAGTGAGAGACACAGGTACAGGAGCCATGTTAGTCATCTCTGTGTACAAATGCATACTGAATCCTTTTCTCGAGTTAGGGACATACCGTCGTAAGTGAGTCCCCAGTGGCCAGTCTGGGGGCAAAAGGTAACGTCAGCAGGGGCAGTGCACTTTTGGCATGTCCACCAGCACTGATCCTTTGGGATCGTAGTCAAGTCCGTGGGACAGAGGCCATCGTTTGAGAGTGGATAGACAGGGACCTTAGTAAAGTCAACCAGTTTGAGCCACTGCTGGACCTGGGGATCCTGGACGAAGGGGATACAGTCAAGTTTAGGATAGGCGTTGGCTGCTACAGGAGCGTAGGTCGTGGGGCAGCCTGAAGGTTCAGGAGCTACTGTTCCCACTGCCGTTGCTGCTGTCGTTGTTTTTGTCGCCGCCGCTGCCGTTGTTGCGGCACGGCGTTCTAGAACATTAAATCCATGACCTTTTTTGGAGTGACCAAGGACGATGGAGAGCGTGGCAGAGAGCGCAACAAGCGCTGGAAGGATTTTAACCATTGTTTAGTGTCTGCGTGGGCAGCTGGAAGGGGGCAAAGGAAGGATGAAGGAGAGAGAAGTGGTGGTGGGGGTGGGGGTCTTGTAGAGCTAGCTGGAGGGTGGAGCTGCTGAGTAAAAGTGTCGAACGAGAAGAGTGGAGAAGGGTTGCCTGGTTGCCTGTCCAACAAGGGTGGTGAACTTGGCGGGAGTGAAGAAGATGGAAGAGAAGGTGAGGTGCGGAAGAAGGTCTGGGCGGACCACATCGTGCTCTTTATAGAGGTCTGCCATTTTGATTGATATGGCAATGGTCATCCAACTGACCCAGAGCTAATTCGGGAAAAGAGAGGGGGCAAGGCGTTATTTTTATTTCGAGCACAAGGCCCTGCTCTGTCCGTCCATGCGAGGCGTAGAGGAGGAGGGAGATAATGGGCTAGGGTTCTTCCGGCCATTCGAGCTGCGGCTACAGGACTGAGCGTGTGATGAGAATAAGCGGTGTCAGTGAGTGAAGTGAAGCTTGCAAACTTGATCCGTATGCGTACCCCGAGTCGGTCGCTCTTCGTCTGCACTGGTGAGATTACCCATCAACGCACTCGGTCGCTTCTGCTATTAAGAGAATCGATACCCGGCCTATTGATAATGTTAATTCCCTTAATGCGATGACACCGAGCCTTAAGTATCTGAGAGTGTTGTTCGCCGTAGACAGGGGTGGGTTCTTCCGCAAGTAAGCTCAGAAATGGAGAACGCAACAGCCCAGATTCAGTGCGCTCGGGTAATTCTTCGAAGATGTCCCTAATTCATCAGCATTTTTTAAAGTGCCGGTTCTGCTGTCTGTCCTCGGTCGTCTGTCGGGCAGGATACCAATGGCTCCCTCAGCATATTCGTCCAAATCTCTAACTGCAATTCTATCAATAACTTTTAAATAGTCTTTTGAGAGAAGGGTCAAGATGAGGAAAACGAGGCCCCAAGGGTCTGTTTGACGGAAAAGTCCAACTAATTGTTGGTCATGCTGCTTTCCTTGATGGGCAGAGAAGGAGAGCAAAGACACGCATTTTGTGCAGCCCGGATCTTTTTCAGGGACAAACATTTGGCTGAGGAGGGTCTCTGCCAATCTAGACCACTGGTCCTGTCCCTGAAAGGAGTCATCAGCCACCTTCACTGCCTCGTGTTGAAAAGCTTTTTCATTTGTGCTCCGTTGATTTTTCTCGGTGGCGACCAATCCATCGGGTCCTTGACTTGGCTGTGCAGATTTCAGAGGCAAAGTAGCCAAAGAAGTGTGTTTTTCTGTCACCACTGCCACCTACTAGGTCAAGAATGGAGGAGTGGCTGGGGAGTTGCAAAGCTTTTCAGGGAAGCATCTAGGGCGTCTCTAGAGGCGTCGGACATCTTGTAATCTCAATCAATTCTGCTTCACGGGGTGGGTACTTCGGTGGGATTTATTCTGGTGGGTTCAACTCGCTGACAGTCAACCACCAAAAACTCTTCTGCCTGACTTTTCTGTAGAAATCTGCTCGCAACGTTTGATAGAAACAGTCCCTGACTGGATATTGTAGTCCCTAAGTCCGTTCTAGGCGTTGAGCAGCCAACCCATTCAGTTGTTAACTAAGGAACTCATTTTACAGGCCTCATCCCCAAATTGTGACAGATCCGAGCCACATTATAGTCATTTCTACATGTCCATGGCTCTTTAGAGAGATCGTGCTGAGATGCTTCGACCTTCAGCAGTCAGCAGTTTAGATCTGCCAGGCCTGGAGCTCTCTAACTGGTGTGCTAAGAGGCTAGATCACTTCTTCTAAGTAAAGCAAGAACCTCCTAGAGCTTGGTAAACTCTTTACTGTAGATTGTCATTCGAGTGAATCGGGTCTCCAATACCAGGATTAAGTGGGTGGTGGTGCCTGCGCTGACACGCTATGAGCCAGGGGTGCATACAAATATTTGGCAGGGCGAACAGTGCGAGTGGCCTGAAGAAACGAAGGTAAGGTTTGGGCCAGAGGAGAGGACTGGTGATGCGATAGTTCGCAAGTAAGCGCGATCAGGATCGACGTGCGATTATCTCGCCCTCACTCACCTCAGTGCGGTAATAAAAAGGGGACCCCTAGACACACTTTTTGTTGTTCATTCCATCTGCATCCTCATCTGCATTTTCATCTGCATTCGCATCACTGCTCTGCAAAGCATTTTCTCCCACCCTATCCCATACCCTCCCTCCCTCTCTCTCTCGCTCCCTCTCTCCGAGTAATAGACTCTCCACCTCTCTAGTCATGGCCTCTCTTCTCCGCCGCGGTTTCGCCTCACAGGCTGCAGTTCATTCCAAGAAACTCACAATTGGTCTCATCCCTGCCGATGGCATTGGTCGTGAAGTCATTCCTGTAGGTTACCTGCTTCCCATTCACCTGCCTTCTTCGCTCTCATTCAACCAGCATTCACTGACGAGTTTGGTATTTGATAAAAAAAACTACAGGCGGCGCGCCAAGTCCTTGAGTCCCTGCCAAAGAGCGAGTCGTCTCCTCAATTCGGGTTTATCCATCTGGACGCAGGATTCGAGTACTTTCAGAAGCATGGTGTCGCCTTGCCTGAAGAGACCCTTGTCCGTCTGCGGGAAGAGTGCCAGGGAGCACTCTTTGGTGCTGTTAGGTAGGTGGGCGCTATGACTCTAGATCGCCTGTCTCTACATTTTGATATCGAGGACTCGTAGTCATCTTCATGGCTCTTGTGCAGACTGGGACTTGTACAGTGCAACGCGAGATCAGCGACAAGATGGGCCGATTGGATATCGCTTTGCCCATCTCTCGATAACTCAGAAGAGCAGTCCAACTGAACTTTCTTTTTGATCATTTTGTTCTTTGATCTGACTTTTAGCTCGCCCTCTCACAAGGTGGCAGGATACTCATCGCCCATCGTTGCCCTGAGAAAGCACTTGGATCTCTATG
Source organism: Mortierella sp. BCC40632 (assembly GCA_011634665.1). Classification (NCBI taxonomy): domain Eukaryota; kingdom Fungi; phylum Mortierellomycota; class Mortierellomycetes; order Mortierellales; family Mortierellaceae; genus Mortierella; species Mortierella sp. BCC40632. Next base: position 668,506 of record WAEK01000002.1, read on the forward strand.
CAAACGTTCGCCCTGTTGCCTCTGTTGCTGGAACAACTCAGAAGCCTCTCGACATGTTGATCATTCGTGAGAACACGGAATGTCTCGTAAGTGTACACCAAGTCTTCTCATCCCACTCTACACTCTTCTAGCTACCTTCAACTGTCTGGCAGTCAAGGTCTCATCCTCACCCTATTCTTTCCTTACACCTTGTCCTCCGATCGATCCGCTATCGCTATCGACCCATTGCTCTAATAGTACATTAAGCAAGAGAGAATCGAAACGGACGCAAATGGCCTGAAAGTCGCATGGGCTGATCGCAAGATCTCTGAGTTTGCCTCTCGTCGTGCTGGCACCATGGCATTCAATATGGCCCTCATGCGTGACAAACTCCGCCGCTCGACCTCTACACCTTCCCTTTGGCAAGGCCCTCCCAAGGTCACCATCGTCCATAAGTCCAATGTCCTCTCAGTGACAGATGGTCTCTGGCGCGAGACTGTCCGGGCTGTCAAGGAGTCAAACTCCGATCTCTATGGATCAGTCGCAATGGAGGAGCAGTTGGTCGATTCGATGGTTTACCGCATGTTCCGCGAGCCCGAAGCATTTGATGTTGTTGTTGCCCCTAACCTCTATGGTGACATTATTTCGGATGGCGCTGCGGCCTTGGTCGGTTCGTTGGGTCTAGTTCCCTCCGCCAATGTTGGCGATAAGTTTGTGGTGGGCGAGCCTGTCCATGGATCTGCACCTGATATTGCTGGTCAGCAAAAGGCAAACCCAATTGCAGCGATTCGGAGCGCTGGTCTGTTGCTGGAGCACATGGGTTATGCCTCAGAGGCTGCACGAATCTATGAGGCAGTGGATGGCGTATTGAGGGAGGGTCAGTTCAGCACTCCTGACCTGGGCGGTTCTAGCACAACTCAGGAAGTGACCGATGCTATTTGCAAGCGCCTCTAAGGGTAGTTTTTTCTTGAACCGTTTTTGCATTCTGCATAAAAACATATAAAGTCTACTTGTATCATATATCAATCTGCAACGCACCGCCTTGGTATAATTGGGTCAGGTCACATGACTTTTTTAAAAGTCTAAGCTCGGTGGTCATGTCGCAATCTTCTGTTACATCCCATTGATCCACAACTTCCCCTCACCACCCATCCATCCAAGTAGGCTAAATGGCGGACAATGAGCTGGAGCAGTTCGAGTACCTTGAGCTTATCAACAAGATCAGAAATGAGCTCTTGAACCACACAGGCATCGATGACAAGACACTTGGTAAGCGCACTTGTCCATGATCTAACCTCTGCGGAAAGTAGTCCACCCTGTAAGAATCTTGTCTAGCTCACTCTAGTTCTTGTCCATTGTCTTTGGGATCATTCTCGCTTTCTAATCATAGCCGAGTATGTCATCGACGTCCATGAGAACTCACCGGACTATACCGCATTCAAAAAAGAGATCCAGGGCGATTTCTCAGATTCATTCATTGGGAATTTGGATCGTCTCATCAGAACCATGCATCCTAAGTATAAGAAAGCGGCCGAATCAGCTCCAGTTGACAAGAAGGCTATAGCTGATGACAAGGCCCATCGGTTCCCTGGTCTTGCTCTTCCAAATGTTCCAAATCCTGTCCTGGTAAGCCTCGTTCTTTACATGGTTTGGATATCTGATCTACCCAAGAGTTTGCTAATCTATCTTTTAGAGCTCTTGTCATTGACATTCATTGGTTTTCATCAATATAGAGAGACGATGAAGAAAGCAAGGATAGAAAAGATAAAAAAGTTGTCGACGATGTCATGTCAGCTTTCGATAGCTTCCTGGAGTCCTTTGACAGACGCAAGAGCCCGAAGCGGAGGAGGACGGAATCGCGAGATGGTCGAGCTCACAGTCGCAGTCGTGATAGCCGAAGCCGCAGTCCAAAATACAGACGACGCACTAGCGATGATGAACGCGATGGAGATAGGCGATATAGAGGACGGGAACGCAGTCGCAGCCGTGGCCGCAGTCCTTCAAGACGAGACAGGAATTACAGAGGACGAGATGGCGACAGATCATCAGCTCTCGACGACGCCCCAGTTTTATACAAAATCTACACTGCAAAAGTTACCAACACAAAGCCTTTTGGAGCATTTGTAGCGCTGGACGGTGTTCGCGGCAAAGCCGAGGGACTTGTGCCAAAACGGTTCTTGCAGGTTGGAAATGTCAATGAAGTCACGGATGTTGTCAAGAGGGGTCAGACGGTTAAAGTCAAGGTCATGTCTATATCATCGAATGGAGTATCGCTATCAACAAAGGATGTCGATCAAAAGACAGGCAAGGACTTGTCGCCCTTCTTAAAAGTAAAAACAAAGGAAGAAATGGAGCGGGATGCTGCACGCAACCCGGATCGACCTTCATCATCATCAGTTCCTGTTATCGACGATGACGAGCCAAAGTCATCAAAGCTAAAGCGAATGTCCTCTCTTGAGCGATTCGAAATTAAGCAGCTGATCGCCTCAGGAGTCTCCGATCCTTCTGACCATCCAGACTTTGACGAGGACTTTGGCATTACAGGAGATCTAGAGGCAGAGGAAGAGTTGGACATCGAGCTTTGCGAAGATGAACCGCTTTTCTTAAAGGGGCAGGCACGTCACGCTCTGGATCTCAGTCCAATCAAAATTGTGAAGGCACCAGATGGAACTCTTAATCGTGCTGCTTTGTCTGGGGCAGCCCTCGCAAAGGATCGAAAGGAGCTCCGACAATCAGAGGTCAATGCAGAATACGACTCTGTACCAAAGGATATCAACAAACCATGGCTTGATCCTATGCCGGAACCAGGAGAGAGAAACTTTGCTCAGGATCTGAGGGGTCAGTCTGCTCAGTCAAAAGCAGGACAGATGCCCGAGTGGAAGGCGAATACGTTTGGAAAAGCAACTACTTATGGTAAAATCACTGATTTAACCATTCAGCAGCAACGAGAGTCATTGCCAATCTTCCGTTTCCGGAAGATGTTGGTAGATGCTGTTAGAAGTAATCAGCTACTCATCGTAGTTGGTGAGACAGGCTCTGGCAAGACTACTCAAATGACCCAGTACTTGGCAGAGGAAGGATTCACAGCGAGTGGACGTATTGGATGTACTCAGCCCCGTCGTGTTGCCGCCATGTCAGTTGCAAAGCGTGTCGCAGAAGAAGTTGGATGTCGGTTAGGTCAGGAGGTAGGCTACACGATCCGTTTCGAAGACTGCACAAGCCCAGAGACAAAGATCAAGTACATGACAGACGGTATGTTGATGAGAGAGTGTCTTGTAGACCCTCTCATGTCACAATACTCTGTCATTATCTTGGACGAGGCTCACGAGCGTACTGTTAGTACAGACGTGCTCTTTGGACTTTTGAAGCAGGCAGCCAAGAAGCGACCCGACCTCAAGATCATCATTACATCTGCTACACTTAATGCCGAGAAGTTTTCAGCCTACTTTTATGGATGTCCTATTCTTACCATCCCGGGCAGAACCTTCCCATACGAAGTCCTCTACACAAAAGAGCCCGAGTCGGATTACCTCGATGCCTCGCTTATTACTGTTATGCAGATCCACCTTTCAGAACCCGCAGGAGATATTTTGCTCTTCTTGACGGGTCAGGAAGAGATTGACACAGCATCGGAAATTCTTTACGAGCGTATGAAAGCATTAGGTCCCATGGTACCAGAGCTGATCATTCTTCCAGTCTATAGTGCGCTCCCTTCAGAGATGCAGTCCAAGATTTTCGAGCCCACTCCCCCAGGTGCCCGCAAGGTTGTTATTGCGACAAACGTTGCCGAGACAAGTATTACGATCGACGGAATCTACTATGTGATTGATCCTGGTTTTGTAAAGCAGAGTGCGTATGACCCCAAGCTTGGAATGGATTCTCTGATTGTGACACCTATTTCGCAAGCACAGGCTGGACAGCGTGCAGGTCGTGCAGGTCGTACAGGCCCTGGCAAGTGCTATCGACTTTACACCGAAGCAGCATTCCGCAACGAAATGCTGCCCAACCCTATTCCAGAAATTCAACGGACAAACCTTGCCATGACAGTGTTGACTCTCAAGGCCATGGGAATCAATGATTTGATTAACTTTGACTTTATGGATCCTCCACCAGTGCAAACTCTTTTGACAGCATTGGAGCAACTCTATGCGTTATCAGCTCTGGACTCTGAAGGTTTGCTTACTCGACTTGGACGGAAAATGGCAGTATTCCCTATGGAGCCTCCACTGGCCAAGATGCTGATTCTCTCGGCAGACTTGCAATGTTCTGAAGAGATTTTAACAATCGTTTCAATGCTCAGCATTCAGAATGTGTTCCACCGACCAAAGGATAAGCAGGCGATTGCAGACAGCAAAAAGGCAAAGTTCCATCAGCCAGAGGGAGATCACCTTACCCTGCTGACAGTGTATAATGGGTGGAAGGCCTCCAAGTTTTCGAATCCATGGTGCTTCGAGAACTTTATTCAGGCGCGCAGCATGAAGCGCGCACAGGATGTCAGGAAGCAACTGCTGGGCTATATGGATCGATATAATCAAGATGTAGTCTCTTGTGGCAAGAACTATACAAAGGTGCGACGAGCTCTCTGTGGTGGCTTTTTCCGCCATGCAGCAAAGAAAGATCCACAGGAGGGCTATAAGACTCTTGTGGAGGGTACACCAGTGTATATCCATCCAAGCAGTTCATTGTTCAACAAGAACCCTGAATGGTAAGCATGCACTTCAAATATGACAGAATTCTTTTCCTTCCACCCTCCCTTTTTTTCTACTCAGCCATCCTAATCGTTTCTATGACTAAATATTTTATAGGGTGATTTATCATGAGTTGGTTATGACAACAAAAGAATATATGCGCGAAGTAACAGCTATTGAGCCAAAGTGGCTCACGGAGGCTGCACCGACTTTCTTCAAGGTAGCTGACGCAAACAAGATTTCTCGTCGTAAACGTCAAGAGAAGATTGAACCTCTGTACAACCGGTACGAGAAGCCAAACGAATGGCGTTTGTCTCGACTCAAGACTGGCAGCCGTGTCTCCCAGACGTTCTAAGAGTCTTAGTCCGACACATCCATTTCTTTTTGGGTTTCAACTGGTTATCAGACTTGAACCAGCGCTCGAGCCATGTATGGTAGGGTAGATGCATGGATCATATTGGTATGAGAACCTTTTTAATACTCAATAAATAATGACATCGTGAGACGTCTGGACCACTGAAGGGGAGAGGATACAAGTTGACTCGACAAGCTACCTCCTTACATGCCCCACACGTGATCAGAAGCGTCTATTTCTTATCGATTTTTGTTCCTGCAGCTTTGCCCGTCTTGTAACACCTCTCTCTCGCTCTCTCTCTTGTCCACTTTCTTAAGGCTCTCTCTCTTCTTTTCTTCTTTTCTTTTTTTCCATCTCTCCCACACTCACTGCAGGCGACACCTCAGGAAATTATGTCAACCGATCAAGCCGTCAAAGAGATTACCACGTATGCATCCTCCATTGGTTTCTCCCTTCAACAGACAGCCCAGATCAGTCTTGTGCTAGATTAGAGAGTCAGGAAAGGATTCTTTCTAAAATCCCGACATTACTGTCATCCTTTATGCTTGGTACCTTTTAGCTCCATGGAGAATCTTCCAGTACCAGCTGACCAGCAAGTTGAGCAGATCGGTAAAGAAAAAAAAAAAAAAAAAAAAAAAATAAGAAGCCTCCTTCTATTAGGAGCTAGGTCAGCACAAAAAGTGGCCGTTATATCGTTGCCACTCCAAGGACCTGATTCGTGTGATCTCTTTATTATTATTATTATTATTAATATTTTTTAACCTATCCCAACCCATAGTGGACCCATGGAATGTGCAGGGTGCGATTGTGGACGGCAAGCAGCTCGCAATTGATTACGATCGCTTGATTGAGCAGTTTGGTACACGTAAAATCGATGAGGAGGTCTTGCAGCGCATGGAGAAGTTGACTGGTCGCAAGCCCCATGCTTTCCTTCGTCGCGGTCTCTTCTTTTCGCACAGGTATGGGAATATCTTTTAAAACTAATGTATAAGATTTGAATGTTGATCCTATAGTGTGTGGGATCTGCCTCGAGTTTTACTTGCAGACTATTCTCGGGATACTGAGAAGCCTTTGCTCACCTACTTTTCTTTTTTGTTTGGCGTGATATAGAGAGTTGGGCAGGATCTTGGATAGATTCGAGCAGAAGAAGCCCTTCTATCTTTACACTGGTCGTGGGCCATCGTCTGACAGCATGCACTTGGGACACATGATTCCTTTCATGTTCTGCAAGTACCTTCAGGAGGTATTTGACTGCCCCTTGGTCATCCAATTGACAGGTATGGAATCACTGGACTGGTAGAGTTGGAAGGGAATTCCTCTCCCCAGGTTTCAATGGACAACGGGACGACAGATTCAGAACTGGCTGGCATTCAGCTCAGTCAACTTGGTATTCCCTCTTCTCTCTATATTCATCATTGTTATCGTTCGGTTCATTACGAAAAATAGATGACGAAAAGTTCTTGTTCAAGCCCCACCTTAAGCTTGAGGAGTGCATCAAATTCTCGAGACAGAACGCAAAGGACATTCTCGCTGTGGGATTCAACCCCGACAAGACTTTTATCTTTTCGAACCTTATGCACGTTGGGTAGGCAATCTTTCTCTTCTGATGAACGCCGGTTTGAGGGCAAAATATTCAACATACTCACTCACTCACTGCATAACTTTTCCAACTTCTTTGGAATCTTAGAGGAGCGTTCTATCACAACGTTGTTCGTATCTCGCGTTGCATCACCTACAGTCAATCCAAGTCCACCTTTGGATTTAACGATAGCGACAACATTGGCAAGAGTCACTTTGTTGCTATCCAGGCTGCACCCTCTTTTTCCAACACCTTCCCAGCAATCTTTGGTGATCGCTCGGATATTCCTTGCCTGATTCCTTGCGCCATCGATCAGGATCCTTACTTCCGATTGACTCGTGATGTTGCTCACAAGCTGAAGTACCCCAAGCCTGCCCTGATCCACGCCAAGTTCTTCCCAGCCTTGCAGGGACCAGGAACAAAGATGAGTGCCTCCATTGACAGCTCTGCCATCTTTATGACCGACACTGCTGCTCAGATCAAGAACAAGATCAATCGTCATGCTTATTCGGGAGGTGGAGCAACATTGGAGTTGCACAGGGAACACGGCGGAAACCCAGATGAGGATGTGCCATTCCAGTACCTGTCCTTCTTCTTGGACGATGATGAGGAGATTAGCCAGATTGAAAAGGTAAGAGGATCCTCAGAGGTTGATGGGATAAAAAAAAAAAAAAAAAAGCATACGCCGGTGGTCTATCACAGATATGACATTCTCTGGAAATTATCCAAAGATCAGCAGTTCTGGTACCTTTTGAAAAAGCATTTCGGGTCTCCCAATAGAGACTACGATCTGGTTCCATATCATTCTTCATTAGGTGTCCTTTTCTCACTCGGAGTATGTCATCTTTGTTTTCCTTTTTCAAATGATAGAACTATCGCGCCGGTACGCTTTCAACTGGAGACCTCAAGAAGCGTTGCATTGATATCCTTCAAAAGTTTGTCGGTGATTTCCAGGCTGTAAGTCGTCGTGTCATGGGGACTAATTAGTCAGCGTTGTTTCAAAAAGGACAACGCTCTCTGATCTACTGTTTTTTTGAGGGTTGGGGAGGTTGACAAAGTGACAAAGAAGCATAACTAACAGGTAGTATATACCCTCTCTCTCTCTTCCCCAATTTGACACGAAATAGCGCAAGGCCGCCATTTCGGAAGAAATTCTGGATCACTACATGACCCCTCGCTCTATGGGTGTTAACCTCAGTGCAAAGTAGAAAAGAAGGAAAAAAAAAAAAAAAAAAAAAAAAAAAAAAAAAAAAAAAAAAAAAAATAAGGGAGGGAAAAATTTCCTAGGATCCCAAGGCCCTTGGGTTTGTAAAGCCATGAGCGTAGTTTCCATGACTACAGACAAACGCACATGAAATAAAACAAAAAACCCCTCCCCTCCCCCCCCTTCTTCAGCCAGTTTGAAAAAAAAAATAAATGACGAACAGGTTAAATGATACTTATCAGAGCAGCCGCTTGTCGATCGACTTTGAATCGACTCAAAAAAAAAAAAAAAAAAAAAAAGACTTCATTGTTCTTCATTTCTACCACGACTATCCTCTTTACTTCTGACCATTTTTTTTTTTTTTTTTTTTTTTTTTTTTTTTCCACCATTCATCGGAAGCTTTCTTTCTCTCTCTTGAGGGTAACATGCCTTTTTCTTGGAGTGACCCAAGATCAGTCTGCTAACACCTCGTGAAAAAAAGGGGGGAAAGTGATGTGTGTGCGTTTGTGAGCGAGAGACAGAGAGACAAAGCAATTTCTTGCTTTTTTCTTTCTTTTTTCTTTCTTTTTTTTTACTTCTGCAATTCGCCAACAGCAAACAGCTTTCCTAATGTTGGTCCAGCAAATTCGTTAATCTGTTTGCAGTAGTTGTCGATTTGTCCAGAGATCAAAAGGTGGTCAAGACGGCTGGGCTCAGCTGGCAACTTGAACATCGAATCCACATCCTCATTTGGCAAAGGAGCCTGTCCAGCCTGGGCACGGCGTGCATTCTCGGTTTTCTATAGATCGCAAAGGGTTTAGGAAAGAGATCACCATGCTTGTTAGGAGAATGTAGATTTTAAGGGTAGCCAAGACAATAGGAAAAAAAAAAAGAAAAAGAAAATGAGCAGACTTACCCTGTTCAAGAGGTATGCGGCCTTCTTCTTGTTCTCACGGTCGACACTGCGCTGCCAGTAAGCATAGTTGCCCTGCTCCTGAGTATGGTCGTCGATCGTATCCATCAAGTTCTCAAGGTTCTTTGCAACAAAGGGATCCACGGCCAAGTCCAACATGTCGAAGCTAGGCACCAAGGCGTTGGTGTGAGGAACGTTGCTCTGGTTGTTGCCACGAGCATTGCCATAACCCTTGCCGCTCTTGTAAGAGGTCAAGTGCGAGGTCGAGATCTCAACGTGATCTTCAGGGGTCTCGAGCTCGTACATGAGAGCGTTCAAGAGAGCAGAGTTGCGGATGGTGATGGGGAGCTCCTCAAAGATGTTTGAGAAGGACAACTTGGCCTTGGCAAGAGACTCGGTCGAGAACTTCTTCTCCTCGTAAAGCTTCATGAAAGCAGGAGTGAGGCGCAGAGCGCGAAGGTGAAGGTTACCCATCGAAGAGCGAGCAACATCTGATTTTTTTTTCGGTGGCAGTGATCACAAATTTATCCCGGTAGGTTCCCAATGATTCGAGTTGGAGGAGAGACATGGTGCAGAGAAGAGGCAAAAAAAAAAAAAAAAAAAACCATCAGCGTTTCGGGTGAGTATATCGATCCTAATGAATAGAGCAAAAAAAGTCCAGACGAGTCGATTCAAGGTTGCAGAAAAGCGTCTTGTCATACCATGGATGATGAGGACACTCTTGTTCAAGGCCTTCTGGAACGCAAACTGGTGATCGATCAAGGACTGGTTCATAAAGTTGCCCATGTTGGTGGACTGGTACCAACCAACAGAGTTGTCATCCACGTTGACCTCACGCAGGCAACGCATCATCTGCAACTGATACTGCGATCCTGCTGTGAATAGAAAAATGCATAAACAGACACGTATGTGGCACAAGAGGATTAGCGCGGGCAGCGGAGAACAAAGGCATGTAGTCATCAAAAGCGCTTCAGTTCTCGAGTGTCGTGTTGGTTTTTTTTTTACCTTCGTGGTCATCAGAGTCCTGAATCTTGGGCATGGGGAACGAGTGGGTCACCTCAAGGACACCCTTGACATCCAATCCCATCAACTGGCCGGTAACAGTTGCAGGGGCAGACTCGCGGCAGTGTTTCACGATCTTGAGGACGACCTGGAGACATGGTTGGTACGAGATGAATGGTCAGGATGAACAAAATAAATAAAAGGTACCATAGATTAGCTATCAAGGAAATCCAAAGGCATAAAGTGGGCTTTGTAGTCAAAACAACCCAAGGTGAATTGAGTGCAAGGGGGTAAATGATGCTCGAGAGGATCCCGGTTAGAGTCGAGCAGTTGGTCGATCGATGCTTATTGAGTGTGAAAGTCAGATCTCCCATTACGCTGTGATGGGATCAACCCAAATTCTATAGGGAGGATGTGTCCAACTGTCGGCATGATGGCGATGATGATGTCCTGTAAGAAGGCGGACAAAAGGATACGTAGTGGGTCTAGGCTACGAGGTGGATTCTAATGCCTGTGCTGATGCGAAGGGTCGATGGCAAATTGGTGGAGCGATATTATCGTGTATGAACAGGATTCAGGAGATTCAGGCTGGAGAGAGTCAAGGTCGAGGAAGCTCGGCAGGAGATGAAGGTATTACCATGGCATCCAGCTGGACACTCTCGATGGGGACGTTTCCCTCGATATCCAGGGCGGCAGAGAGCTCCTTGTGCGATGACATGATGATTGGGTGGAGGATGATGGAAGGGGAGGCGAAATCAATGGCCACCAATCCGTCGCCACTTATGCCACGCCACAGAAGTTGCCTGACCAGGATGGAGCCAAAACCTCTGGGCGATCTACTCCTCTCCCCCCGCAGTAGTGCCTGTAGAAAATTTTACAGGTTGAAAATAAAAGAGAAAAAAAGCGAGAAAGCCACGCCCTAGATCCATCATGGATCGCAAGAGCTGCAGAAGGGATGCCAACCGACAACAGTCACGGTTGTTTGTTTTTTTTTTTTTTTTTGTGGGTACGTTCCCAAGGCCAAAGGAAATAGACACAGGGCATTCCATTCTCGACACACGCCTTGCCTAACCACTCCTTCTACCCTTTCCTACCGCTCGTTCACTTTTCTCGACCCATCAACTGTCATCATGGATGTTTCTGAGGTTCTCGCCGCTCACAAGCAAAAGTTGTATGTCCATGCATTGTCCCTTGAGAACGTCAAACAAATGGTTCGCACACAAACACAGCTCCTCAAGCACTTGCCTGACCCTAACTAACACTCATGCTCTTCCTTCGCTTTGGACAACAGCAAGTCGGTGACCGTGGAAGGGAAGCTCATTCCCGTCGAATACGACCTAGGCTTGCTTGTTGCATATGACCAGAATCCTGTGGATGAGGCTGAGCTCAAGTAAGTCGACCTTCTACGGGATGGGGGGTTTTTCTTTTGTCACCTCAGGCTTTGGCGGCTCGATCTGTCTTTATTCTGTCAAAGATACTGACCATTTACTTGAAACACAATCATCTACTATCTCAAACTCGGTAATGGCGACTCTTCAGGAGAAACAAGGATGAATATATTCACGCACTCTCCAGAGACAATGCTCAGCTACTTCTCAACGAGGTCTTCCAGCTTCCAACGATATCCGATGACAACGGCATCATGGCTATGCTCCCTACTCCAACAACGCTACTTCCTCGTGAGAAGCCATTGCCCAAGCCCAAGCCAGAGACCCGCTGGGAGAAGTTTGCTAAAGCTAAGGGCATCGTCAAGCGCAAGAAGGAGCGTATGGTCTTTGATGACAACACTGGAGATTACAAGCCTCGCTGGGGTTACAAGGGTATCAACGACGATGGCACAAAGGACTGGATTATCGAAGTGCCTCAGAACGCTAACCCTATGGAGGATCAGTATGAGGCCAGGAGAGAAGCTAAGCGCGAGCGGGTTGAGCGTAATGAGAAGCGTCACCAGCGGAATCTGGAGGAGGCTGTGGTTGCTTCCAAGATGGACCAGAGAGCTATCAGCCGTGGCCAAAAGCCCAACATGGATAATGTCCGTGCAATGAAGAGGAAGGAGATCGAGAACCAGATCTTGATCAGTAAGGCTGCCACAGCCAGTGCCGGAAAGTTCGACAAGGATTTGAAGGGCGATTTGAAGGCTAGAGGTGTCCGTCGTCAGTTCGCACCTAACGTCGCCTCAGATATGTCACACGAAAAGAGCGATAACATGGACATTTTGAACAGGATTGTTGGCAAGAATGGCGAGGATCTCGTCAATGTTCGCAAGGTAAGATTCTTTGCAGGATGCGTTCACATGTTGTAGTCTCTAATGACCGTTTGAAGCTACCTGAGCCTAACCATATGGATCCTGGATGACTCTTATGAAAATTTATAGGCAATCAAGGCCACGAAAAGACAGCGCTAAGTGGGTCTCAGACGCCACCAGATCCTCGATTTTGTTTGCTTGCATGCATCACAGCCATTGACCAACAACCACTCTCATTCATATACTACTCAATAAATATGTATTTTGCTTTTCACATTATCCTAAACCTTGGCAGTTATCTTTGTAGAGCTGCCCGCCACCAGTGCGAGCAGGATACCAGAGAGGGCAACAAATGTCGCGTACCGCCATGTTGATGATGCTGTAGATTCTGAGGTGGCACCAATCTCAAACATGTGGGTTGCGAACGAGCTCTGTACTTGATCCTTCTCCACTACATTTCCCTCACGCTCTGCCTCTTCTGGAGCGACAAAGTAGGTCGTCTCTTGCGCTGTCGAGCCATTTTTGTGAAGTGTAGTGGGATTCTCATTGCTTTGGTTCTTGGTTTCCGTCAGCTCGATTCTCTGAACATTACCAAAGAAATCAGTAAGCAGGACCTATAGGAAAAAAAAAAAAAAAAAAAAAAAAAAAAAAGGAGTGTTAGGACTAGAGCTCTATCCATTTCCAAGAGCACAGTTGTTTCGCTTAGTGTGTCTTACTTGGTCGAGCGGTCTATGGAAGAGATCATCACGGACTCCTGGCTCCGAGTTCAGCAGGGTAGGGTTATAAGTGTCGAACTAACATCAAAGTCGAAAGTAAGGTGAGAAAAAAAAAAAAAGATCCTAGTAGAGTCACTCTAGTAGGGTGGGGACTCAGACGCGGGTTATTTTGCAAGATTAAGTTTAGCGGACTTACGAGATCTTTCACAGTTGTCTTCGATTGCATATTGACATTCTCCAAAACTTCAAGCACGTAGTATGTGAATCTATCAATGACAGCAACACCAATATCCGGATCATCATGGTGCTATGGCCCAAAAGAGTTAAGGTAGAATTAGTCAGAATAAGACTCTTTTTGTAGAAAGAAAAGAGTAGAATGCTTACACTAAAGACTGTCGACATACCGAATACGAGCTCTGATCAAGCTTGCTGCTTCCAGTGGCAAGGATGTTGGGAGAGTGAAATTTGGTGTACATGGTGTTGGCCTGGCAGGTGTCGATCATGAAAAGGATTTCATTGTACCGCTTCTTCTCATACATTTGCTGGAAGGCATCGCCCAGATCGTAAGCCGAGATTTCTTCTGCATCCTGGAACTTCAGGAACTCTTCGCCTCCGTGGCCGGTCATATAGACAAGAATGTTGGATTGATCGTCAGTCAAGAGTCGTTTTGAGCGAGGGGTTTCCTTTGGAACTCGTCCTAAAATTGACCACAGTGAAAAGTAAAGACAAAAAAAAAAAAAAAAAAAAAGCAGTGTGAGTGATTGCCCCCTAGTACAAGAAAAACAGGATCTGCTAGGTGATCTCCACCAAAGGACGTACCAGTTAAAAGACGGATAAAATTCTCGACAGTGACTTCGTATCCACGATAATCAACCTCAACATTCTCGCCATAGAGGTCCAGGTGTCGATCGCGGTTATTGAAGACGGTAGCCGGGAAAGTATTGCGAGGATTACATGCGACATCGTCTGCAAGCATCATAATGATATTCGAGTCTGGGATTCCTAGTCTCTTTACCGTCCTGTACATTGACAAAGTGTTGGCGATGTGACGGTAGTTGAACCAGAATCGCGAAGTACACACCTATAGAGTTATGGGTGGAAGAAAGAAAGAGGGCAGTGGGGAGTGATAAGTAGCCTGTCCTGAATGGATGAGACTGAGCTAGTCAAGTCGTATCTTATCTCTGAGAAATCTGCTTTGCAGGTGTTGCTTCATACAAGCACTGCCCAGTTATTGGTGTGTCCGCTTTTGGTCTTATTCTTGGAAAAGAAGGTCTCGACATCGTCCTGGTTGGTAGAGGTGGTAACAGAGGCGGAGCCAAGGATGGCTAGCGACAGCGAGGCGGCGCATAGGCCGAATGTTATACTTTTGATGAGCGACTGTAGCCGCATGATGCCAACCAAGGGGTCTGCGGAGATGAGAAAGAGAGTGATGAGGTGGATGGAGATGGAGAAGGAGCGCATTAAAATAGCACGACAGGGCTGTCTGTGGCTTTGGGCCCTGATCACAATGCTCTCCATGCATCGCAAAATGAGAGCTTGAGCTTGAACATGGTCACCATCCATGCAACGACCAAAACGCTGACAGAGACGGAACAATAGTCGCAGGGAAAACACAGGATATCAAAGGAAGGAGGAAAAAAGAGAGAGAAGGAAAGAAATACCCATTGCCATCATGAGCAAGGGATTGGTTGGCCTAGTTGCATACGGAGATTCGGATTCAGAAAGTTCAGACTCTGAGTCTCCATCCCTCGCTCCAGCTGTGGGACCAGTGTCGACTCCATCAGGTGCGAACATGACTCCATCATAGGCTCGACCTCTCACTAATGGCTGCTGCTGTTGCTATTCTCCTCGGTCAACTACAAGCCTTTGAGGCATCGAATGCTCAACTACTGTTAGTCAGAGTTTAGGCATGACCGCCATGAGTCGAGCAAAGCTTTCTTCATTGGACCAGGAATAGAGAACCTAATCGGCTCCTCAACTCTTTCATACTATCGCGTCTGCCGTAGGATCAAGCAAGGAGACCCAAGAGTCTGCACAGGACTCTCACCTTAAATCGGTATGTTATGCGTCTTCCTTTTTTTTTTTTTTTTTTTTTTTTTTGGAGAACAAAAAAAAAAAAGAGGACTCCTGCTAACTCGATGCTTTCATATTTTCCTGGTATAATAGAAGGAAGTGGGTAATAGCACGATGGCACGATAAGGAGATTGTGCGCTACTGAGTACTTCAAGCCATGGAAGCATGAATAGGAATATGACTACGCGGTGAAAAACGATCTAGCAAGGTATTGATCAGGAATGCAAACCTTCTATTCGCACTTTCACGTTCTAACATCCAAATAGATGTAGAGAGACTTTTACCTCAGGACACAGCTATATCCACATCATCTGGCAGTAGGTTATCCTTACCTCTCTTGGAGTTTGTATCCACTTGGGTACAGAAACGCGACTGGAAAAACGATAGAGGTCACTCAACATTACTTTATGTCGATTTACAAGATAGGGAACATGATG
The DNA here is from genome assembly GCA_011634665.1 of Mortierella sp. BCC40632. Classification (NCBI taxonomy): domain Eukaryota; kingdom Fungi; phylum Mortierellomycota; class Mortierellomycetes; order Mortierellales; family Mortierellaceae; genus Mortierella; species Mortierella sp. BCC40632. The sequence goes on from WAEK01000002.1 coordinate 683,676, forward strand.
TGCCATCTAGTTTCTCGCGTTCACAGTCAGGGACACCATTACCTCCCGATCACAGTGCTGCAGCCGATGTCATGAATACTCCAACAGCCGGAATGAGTCCTCGCTTAATACCATCGAACCGCATGCCCACAATTAGACTCGAGACTGAAACGGGAAGAGTTGAAAGCGTTAGACATAGTATTGGCAGAGCGAATAGTCTGGACGGTCTTCACGAAGGTCAAGTATCTCATACTGCTACGATGCAGATGCTCCTGCGGCCAAGACCCATTGCGGGCGTTGTTGACTTTGGAATTCCGCCGAACCCTGAAGGAGAAGTGAATCCAGATGTCCAGGTATGCCAGTGTGGAGGTTTGGATGGAGCCTCCTCTCTCCTCAAATCCAGTCTTGTGGTCACTAAGATGCGAGGTCATGTATTTTCTATTGAGCAAACTCACTTACCAGCTAGATTTCTTAATTCACTCTTCATATCTAACAGGCAAAGATGGAACGATTCCAAGAAGTGAAAGAGACCCGAGGGATTCATTTTAACCAATCGATGATGAAGAACAAGAACTTCAGGAACCCACATATCTATGCAAGCCTTGTCGAGCTCGTGTCCTTAAACGAGACTGGATCAAACTTTGAAAAGGGTATTGAGTTTTTTGATATCGGAGCATACGGACCTGAGTCGTATGCAACTGGCCTTGGTAAGTAATGTCTAACTTTATTACCTGTCCGTTGAGCTGCTCCAGTGAGTTCCCAGAAGTGGCATGAGTGTTATAGGGGGACGTTGGGCTGAGAAATAATGTGTTTTTAAATTTGGGAGGGCTGAGTTGTAGTTCATTGGAGATGTGGATTTCTGGAAGGAGGGTAATTTCCACGTTGATACTAGTATGACAATGGCCAACCGAGATTCCCTGGGTTACACGCTTCAAGTAAAAACGTTCCGTTGAGGTCGAGGGACAACATGGTATATCTGACGGTACATGCATATCACCAATGCACGCACGCGCTTTGTGTGCACATATCCGAGCCCAAGACGCTCTCAAGATAGGCGTGCTAATCTGGGATATGAAGTAGCAACTCATGGACAAAACTTGTTCCCCATGGGGATCTGCTCTTGTGGATGTCATTGTCGCGGTTATTACGGATTATGGATGCACCTTGATGGGAATCGTGTTGGTGAGGGCGGAGGGGAAAGGGAGGTTAGAGAGATCGGACCACTTTATTCCTTTCCGGGCGTGAGCGTGGAATGTTCCATGCTAAAGGTTTAGTTTGAAAAACTAAGAACAACTGTGCCCTATCATCCCTTTTCATATTCATAGCGGAAGCACAGAAACAAAACTCTGAGCGACTGGCGATGCAACAACAAGCCGGTGCCAGATCACAGCTACAGTTTGTCTCGGGCTCAACTTCATCATCAAGCTTTCACTCGTCCGCAATACTGACGGCTGCTGCAGGGCCAGTATTATCAGCAGGAGGAATAACTGCCGGCGTCGGAGGTTCACAGGGTTTGGGTGGTGTATCGGCGGTGCCGCCCCTGGGTTTAGCACAGATTGCGGAGCCTGGTGTAGGTGCGCATCCAAGTATGAGAGTGGGCGCAATCACAGGAACTGGGACGCATAGGGCACGGAAAAGCAAGTGGGACGTCCCTCAGCCATCATCTGCAGATGATTCTGCACACAAGCGTCCTCGTCACTAGCCATTGGAGAAATGAAGACAGTAATGAGCATCAGGGGCTATTTCCGTTGGCCACCGTTGTAGTTGAGCAAGATAAAAAAGAAGAAAAAAAGAAGAAAAAGAAAGAAAAAAAAGAGGAGACAAGTGCGACGTTGTATTGTCTTTTCCCGATCAACTGCTCACTCTGGCGCAAGAACTAAGGAGAAGGGTAAGGTGCACATCTGGTCTTGTATGCTTGGATCTCTGTTTCTCTGCAGTGAGATGAGCCAAGGAGAGTGCAACCCAGACAGAAGAGCGACATTCCGTTGACCGAGGACTAGACGATCGGATCGGCGGCTCCCTGAGACCAATAATGGTGGGATAGCGCTACGCTAAAAGCCCTTTGACCGCCTCAATGACAAACAATGGCACACCAGAGGCGGATATCTAAAATGCACTTGCCATTCAGTAAAGATCTACACTTTTCTGACTCGCTATCCTTTGAAGGTCCAAGCGAAACCAAGCTGGGCTTATCACACAACAGCCAAGGCAAAGAGGAATGGCGCAAACGGGAAGATGGTTAATCAAGGCTGTTGCAACCTTTCGCGACACTTTACATTGATTGTAGGAAGAGATGGAGAGCACATGGAAGGCCAAGAAAGGGTCATATTTGTGAGGGAAAAGCAAGGAGAACAGAGAGTGAACGAGAGAGAACAAGAGATGGTGTACTGGCGAGCGAGTCAAGGCAGACTGAGGTTGGCCGCTGAATAGCACATTTCAGAAAGTTCTCTTTGACATGTCTGCTCTCTTGTGCAAATCGATCCCTGGTCCAGATTGTATGGCCTATTGTCTGAACACGCAGGGTGAAAGCGGTCATCAGATGGCCTTCTCTCTCTATCCCTCTCTATCTCTCTCTATCTCTCTCTTTCTCTTTCTCTTCAAGGCATTGATGGTTCCACCTTTTCGAGAACAACTTATGTGTAGTAAACCAAAGCAAAGTGCCGATTGCAGCCCCCTATAACATCTGCAACTCCCGCCACGGTCGTGTGCCAGCTCGAGGAGTGCTGTCCAGTCGATCTGTATCGTCCTCTGCATGGCTCCTTGCCACTCCGTGCATCTGATCCTCTTATCTCTGTTCCTCTCCTTGACATCCGGCATTTGCGGACCGGTAGTCTCTCCTCGTCTCCGTGCCATGTTCGAATGCAGCATGTTTCTGTCTGTCCTTTTTGCGAGCGAACCTTCCCCTTTTTGAGCATTTCTGGTACCGGCGGCTTTGGCTACCAGCTATACCAAAGCTGGTCCATTCCAAGGTCGATGGTGGCCGAGACGAGGGCAACGCTGTTGGCCAGTCAATCCGAACTCGAGAGGAATGCGGAGGCGGGTCATTCTTGGCGGCTCGCGGCTTTCGAAGCTGACAGATCCTCCGAAGTGCGCCTTGCCCTTGCTCCTAGTAATATTCTCGGCGACTCAAGCCTACTGTCGCTTTGGGTACGGCCACGTTGACTCCTTTGAGGCAAGTTTATCTTTGAGGAAAAATTTGGGACATTTGGACGATGGCCTCGGCCAAACTCAGTAGGTCGTTGGGCTGTCTCTAGACCTTTCTGGGATGGTACGCTCGGAGTACCTCCGCGACCACTGCCACGCCGCGGCAGTGGTGGCAACGGCAGTGGTAATGGATCATGACGTAGGGGAGGGTGCGCTGAACTAGGGGCATGCATCCGTGCCTTGACAGTGTTCCACCGCCGCAGTCATAGCCCAGAACGAACAACATGGACAAAGGCAACAAATTTCAGGCTTGGCAGCACCGCCCCTGAATCTTTGACCGCTTTCGCCCATGGGCCGATCGAGCGGGCAAGAGGGTTCTCACCCGTGGCCAATGGCCAAGCCGGAAGCACTCAGGGCTGCGTTCACCACCGCCCAACCAAAACAGAGAACTGAGCATACAAAGGTTCAGGGACGCACCATAATGAGGCATGTCCACCAGGTCGGTGCGTTCGCCGCTATTCGCAAGGCCATTATCGGCCGCCTGCCCCTTGTCCTCGGGGTCCAAGTCCGCGGTGTTCTTTCAGTGTGCAGGCTGCTGCAGGAGTAGGAATCTGATCCCCCCGAGACGTACGCCCGCATGGAGGCTCGAGCAACTTCTGTTGTCTTATCCTCTCCTTCTATCCGCTGGCTGGATTGCAGCCATGCCGATCGAGCAACAGTGGTAGCTGTCAGTTCACTCTCCTCGACTCGTGCATCTGTGGGCAGTACGTGTCCGTCATTAATAATACATAGCTGTCGGCACTGCTCCCGCATACGACCCCGAAAGCCGTCTGGTTTGTTAGCCGAGTGCTTGGGAGTCGCGAATGCCTCCTGTCCTACTATCGGCCAGTCAGTTGGTGCACTCTGAGTCGCGCTTCCAGTTGGGTGGACATGACAGGCTCTTGTGTGGCCGACCACCATGGCCACGAGCGAGGGCATGGCCATGGACACAATGAGAGCGATAGTGAGAGCGCGAGCCAGGATATGAGCGATAAAAATACCAGGCGGACAAGCGAGCCTCAATGCACTTTGACAACAGCCTTCCGAATCTTTTCCAGGCAACAAGGGCAAGGGCCAGCATGCATGGCCAGAATTGCATCTTCCCCACCCTTGTCTCTTTCACGGCCGTGAAGCAGGCAAGCCGTCGGCGATGCTTGCCCCCGCCTGGCGGATAAACAGCAATTGCTGTCTGCATGTCGCAACAAGCCCGTTGCTGTTGCAGCTGCTGCGGTGAGTAAAGAAGATGCGGTCGCGGGCGAAGAGTGGAACTCAAAACCGAAAACTGTTGCACGGTCGAACAGCCACACAAGTAAAGTCGACCACAGCCTCAGTCGTCCAACAGTGCCGTTAACTTTTTGAACCTGTGTCTACTGCAGGTACCACCACAACCACGGCCACTGCTCACCCTGTCGGCACCTCTCACACCTTCATAAGGACCCCCGTCTCGGCACTGGCCCGCTCTTCCTCGTCCTCTTTTTTTTTTCTTCTTTCTTCTTTCTCTTTCTCTTTCTCTTTCTCTCCATCGCCTCGGTCATCCTGCACTACTTGCTCCCGGCCTCGAGCTCACTATTCACGCCTTCTATCACGTCCCCACACCACCCTTCCTCATCACTCTCTTTTCTCTCATTCTCCTATCCTTCCCATCAACTTCTCCGCCCCCATCCCTGTTCCACAGTCATCCTAGGCAGCGCAACCACATCAACCACATCACACTCTCACCACAATCATTGCTAGCATCCCCAACCGTCCCTGACTTTTCCCGCGCTCTCCTTCCAATTCCTTCGCTCCCTTCCACTACTGGCACCGACTCCCTCATAGAATACACTCCATGGCTGCCCAAGAGTACCACGACCAGAACTCCAATGGCTCAGCCTCGAGCATCACAGGTGCACACTCCACGGCTGACAGCAATGCAATGACAACAACAACAATTATGAATAGCGCGAGCACTTCTGCACCCTTCCAGCCACCATTCAGTATCCCAGCCATCTCTTGTGTGCCACCACAGCAACCAGTTTATCAGCTGAAAGATGCACCTGTTCCTGGTTCAAGCCAGGCTCCGATCATACCAACGGGACCTACATTAGGCAGCGCTTCCGACAGGCTCCCAATTGACGCCGACGGAACTAAAGCCGACGTTACAAAGGTCATGAAAGCCAGCACTAGTCTGAGTCCGCTCCCTCAAAAGTCCGAGGACTGGGCTGCACTTGTAGACGCGCCTCGATCTCCGATCCTCAAGGCCTCAACGTCCTTCCCGCAGTTTCAGCAGCATCAGCAGTCATCATCCAGTCACGGCTATGGCTTTGCATACGGCTATGGATACACGAATACCGAGCTCGCGTCGCCTAGCGCAGGCGTGTATGGGGAGCCTGAATCGGCGGGAATGCAGTCGAGCCAGAACCAGAACCTGAGCCAGAACCAGAACCAGAACGCGTCACAACAGACACTTGGTCGGACGCAGCCCCAGTCGCTGGCACAGTCAAGGAATTACCCATACCAGCATCCATTTTACCACTCGTCTCCTTCCGTTGCCATGGCCAATGCAGGTACGAAAGAGCACGTCTTGATTTTTGAATATGGAGAATGGGTGTGCACACTAAATTGCGCGCTTTTGGGCACAATGGGAATGGGCAGCGCGGCGGAAAAAAAAAGAAGAGGAAAAAGAAAGAAAAGAAAGAAAAACACGGACAGAGTAATTGAGCAAAAGCAGGAGGACCCTTTGAGTACCTTTGAAAAACTAACAATTTACATTACCGTCTCTTCTCCGCTCCTCCTTTTGCCAACCTACTTCTTTTTTTTTTTTTTTTTTTCCCTCGATGGCTTCATTTGTACTTTATTTGGCCAAACTAGGCATGACAGCTATGGCGGAGACCTCCTATTTCGACGTAACGCACTCATCGGCAGCACACCCCCAGCGCAAGTCATGGTCTGCAAATGATACGCTTAAGAGCTCGTCCTCGTTCACGTCCTTTGACGGTGTGAATGCCGTAGCCTTCCCATGGTCTGGCGTAGGTACCCCCACAGGTGCCGGTGCGGCCAAGCAGGGTGGTATTGCAACCTCGATATCTCTTTTGACGGATGCGACTCTGCTTGCAAAGTACCGTGAACAGGCAATCAAGACGAACGACCCATCCGTTCAGCTGTCTTATGCGAAATACCTACTAGAAATTGGAGAGCCCTCAAAGCAGCAACAGACACAAAATTATCCAACAAAGGATACCAATTGTCCAAGCCGGCCGTCCTCACCGTCCTCGCCGTCCTCTTCGACGAGATCCTCTATCGAAGACTCCTCTAGCCCTGTGGATGTGGCACCAAGTCCTCCTTCGTCCACAGGGACATCTCCTTCGTCCACACAGCCTTCTAGCCCCACAACTCAGTCCGCTCCTCTGTGCACACCCACTTCTGCAGCAGCGACCCCAACCAAGGAAGAAGAGGATCCGGTTGGGTCGGGAAAGAAGCAGTTGGTGATGGAGGCCATTTACTGGATTGAGCGACTTGCAAAAGAGGGTCAGCCAGAGGCACAGTATATGCGGGGCACATGGTATGAAGAGGGGTTGTACACGAGCAAGAAGAGCCCAACCAAGTCTTTGCGATTGTATCAATCGGCCTCCAAAGGCGACTACGGTCCTGCTCATTACAAGGTTGCCGCACACTGTGAACGCAAGAAGGACAACAACAAGGCAGTGATGCTTTACAAGAAGGCGGCCGTCCACAATGATGTTCTGGCCAACTATGTAAGTACTAATGAAAGAAAGGAAAACAACAAGAAGAAAAGAAAAAAAAAATACGGGGAATATTTGCCGAAGGAGATTTCTTTATTCGTTCCTGGTCGCTAATATATTTTTTCCCCCTCTCTCTCCCATCTCCATTTCTCCCGTCTTTCTCTCTTTCTTTTTTCGTGACTATTGTAGCGTTTGGCGATGATCTATTTGTATGGTGAGATCGGTCAGTCAAAGAATCTTAAGGCTGGTCTTCAGTACCTGAAGCGTGCTGCTGCATTTGCCACAGAGTCAGCACCCAAACCTCCCTATGTCTTGGGTCTCATTCTCTCGCGAGAGTACTATTCAAACCAAGGCCCTCAAAAGCTTGTCATCCCAGACGATATTGCTTTCCCAGACGATGGTGAAGCTCTTGAGTGGTTTCGCAAGTCGGCACAGCTCGGCTATGGTCGTGCACATTACAAGCTTGGTTATTGCTATGAATATGGTGCCCTTAGTTGCCCTATTGACCCGTTCCTGTCTGTTCAACATTACGAGCAAGCCGTTCTGGCTAGTGACGGGAACGGTGAGGCAGAGATGGCCCTCAGTGGCTGGTTCTTGAGTGGTGCTGAGAACTACTTCCCTGCAGATGATGCGCGTGCTTTCGAGTACGGAACACGTGCAGCGGCCAAAGGACTGGCCAAAGCCCAGTATGCGATGGGATATTACCATGAAGTCGGGATTGCGACGGAGAAGGATGTTGAGAAAGCAAAGGAGTATTACAAGTGCGCTGCCCAGAATGGTAACCGGGATGCATGCAATCGGTTGGATGAGTTGATGGGAGGCCTCGATGAGAGTAAAGCCGCTGAAACAGCCATGATCATGCAAAAGAGTGTGAAGAAGATTAAGCAACAAGGACGAGGAGGCAAAGGTCCGAAGGACCAAAGCTGTGTTGTCATGTAACCAGAAAAGAAGAAAAAGAAAAGACTTGTGTTTCGACAAAGGCTTTCAACAACAACAACAACAACAACAACAACAATAACCGCACAAAACATACTCGAAACCAAAGAGAACACAAAAGCACAGCCTTTTACTGATGGCTTCCGCTTTGATTTTGGAGTTCTGTCGATTCTATTCCTTCAACCCCTCCATCAAGACCTCATTAATGTCCTCCTGTAGATATACCTCTTTTTCACCTTGGCCCTAACGTTTCCAAAATAGATAGATGCTACAATATGCTAATAATAATAACAATAATAATATTAACTACTACAGCTACTTTTTTTGTCTTTACTCCAACGTTTGGTGCCTGAGTCCGAAGGGAAAAAAAAAAAAAAAAAAAAAAAGGAGAGGGAAAGTGATTGGGGCTGAGGCGTTGAGAGAATGCAAAGCAAAAGGGGGACACAAGGTCTACCCCACGTCCCTAAATCGACCTTTTTATGGTTATTTTCTTTCTTTTCTTTCTATAGCTGGCTACCTGAGTAGAAAGGGTAGTCGACATGATACTTCATCAAGGAAGGGAGGGGGAGGGGGACACTTTTTCTAGTGAAAGCCATCATTGCTCTGGCTTCCATTTGGCCCAATCATTCAAGGTTTCATCCGTGACATAGTCATACCGCCAAATGAATGAATCTTCACCAGCACACACGACAGTCCTATAAAAAAAAAAAGATAAAAGACCCGAATCTACATTAGTTCCCACCTCTGACAATACCGCAAACAGAAACGGGAGTGACTTATACACAAGTAAAATATCCTACCTGCAGTCTCTAGAAAAGACACATGTTCGAATTGCCTTGGTTGCTCGACGGTGCTTAAGTTCTGTTACAGCCCTTCCACTCTCAATGTTATAGATAAATACAGATCCATTGCTCGTTCCTACACAGAAAAAGTCTTGGTCCATGCTATTTTGGGGGGAAGGGGGTAGTACAACGATTGTCAGTAAGCGCATTATTTGATCGACCCAGATAGTAGACTTTTTTCGGTATAGTCCAAGAGTCAAAGGCTGACGGAGAAGAGAATGAAAGGCCACGTCTAGATACCTGACATCAATACGACACTGGTTACTGGCGGTGTTCTTGATGGTGAATGAGCGGATATGCTCCAGTGTCTTTGGGTCCCAGTGCTCCACCTTGCCATTCACCGATTTCGACAACACCTTGCCCTTGGCAAATCGGATACAGTCTAGCATTCCAAGGTAAGAGAATAGAAGGCGTCAATACTCCGGTTTTTTCACCAAATAGAGCATGGTCTTAGTGTAGTTCGAGCCAAACGGGGCGACTTACCTATCCTTGCAGCGTGGAGGTTCTGTTGAAGCACACGACTTTCTGTGATAGGGACCACAATGGCACTTCCGTCGGGTTTTAGCACCTCCATGACTTCCTCAGGCACTCTCCATTCACGAACTTCGCCATTGTATCCTCCTGTCAAAAAAACGCGACCATTGGAATCCGGATCAAAGCACTGAAGGTTTGAGGATCCAGAAGTATTAGCGAGTGAGAATCAAATTAAAGGCAATGGTGACTGAAATGGAGAACTCATAGCTACAAAATAAAACGAATCATTACCACTACTGAAGCCTTGATCTCAAATTTCACAATACATTCTCCTGTCAGGATGTTCCACAACCGCACAGTCCCATCCTTCGAGGCCGAAAGTAGGAGCTCATCTTTACTCGGGTGGGCCTGGATGTCGGTTACCGTATCTACAGCCAATGGTCATTTATGGGTGCAAGTGGAACAGGTTGTTTGTCGTTAGTGAAGGAGGGAGCATCAAAGGTGGCAGGCTGTTGGTGTCTTCATTTGTCCTTACGATTATGTCCAGAGAGGCGAACAAGCTCCTTTGACCGCGCAAGACTTGTGATATGGATCATCTTGTCGGTTCCCGCGCAGGCAAGAACCGCATCCTGAGGCTGGTGCAACCAACAGCATGTCAGCATTTCCTATTAGAGACAAGCAGTGAGTAAAAACTTGGGGGCATCAGTGTTGGAGCTAGTTTTTCCCCTTTCAACAGTTCTGCTGGTGTGCTGATTTTGATCGTCTGTCGAGTGTTGAACAGACATCAATCCTCATATCTGCGCATCCTTAATTAGGCGCCATTCCTCACAGATACCGTGCCGAGGAGCAGAGCTGGTTGGCAGCGGCTGTCCTAGGATATAATTGATGTAGTTCTTACAGGGAGTTCTTCTGCGCCATCGACAGTAATGGGTTCCAGCAAGAAATGAGACATGATATCTAGATGGTCTCCACAATGCTCATTATCGTAGATGTTGGCCTAGTGCGACAAAGAAAAAAAAAGTCGTAAGCATCCATGTGTTTTCATTCAGGATTTGCAGACACTATGCAGGGCCCTCAATCACTCCTAACCTGTGGGCCTCCAGTTGTGCCGATGATGTTGCTATTATCCCAAGAATCCCTGAGAACTGCTCCACGCTTGTCATAGGTCTTCACAAAGTCCAGACCAAAAGGAGTACTGTTGTGCCGGGGCTCAAGACAAAAGGCGATCTGATTGACCTCGCTGGCATGGTTTTCCTTGACAATACGACGGAGTCGAAGGTTCTTAAAAATGGCCTCAAGTTGCTCTATCCTGCTAAGAGAGCTCTCGCCACTACTGGTGTCGTGGTTGGTGGCGCTGTCGCTTGGAGTGTTGCCATCGGATGAGTGAGGAGGCGATTTTGGCTTTTTTGAGATGGGAGCCGGGGATGCCGATGAAGCTGGTGTGAAGTAATCGTCTTCGGAGGATGCAGCGCCTGCGTCGTCCCGCTCACGCTTCAATGGAGATCCTGCTGTTGACATGAGGTGTGTTCCTGTTGAGTGAGGGATGCAGATTGAAAAGAGAGAGAAAGAGGGGAAAGAGAGAGAGGGGGCAAAGTCCCAGAAAAGTATCGTTTTGTAAACAAAAAATGCGCGTCCCAGAGCTCGTTTCGATTTAATGAAGCCAGACTCGGCGCTCCAGCAATGGCATCTCTACTCCCGCTAGTCCTCTATTAGTAGTGCTACGGCGCGATTTTGCTCACTCGAGTTATACTAGTTATCGTCGTCACCATCCTCCTTGTTTGCCTTGGACTTGACATCTTCTGATCCCTTTTCTCCACTGTCTTGCTCCTTTTCGTTCTGGTCATCATCATCGCTCTCTGAGCGGGTATCGTTCGCGATCCGCTTACTATTCCTGTTGTTGACCGCCCGTTGTTTCCGTCGCTGACGCTTAGCTCTGTTCTTCTCGGTCTTTTCATCGTCCATATGTCTCTTTTCCTGTATTTTCTGTTCAAATAGCTGTTGATCCCGCGTCTATGGAAATAAAAAAAAAATTGAGGTATAAGCTTCTGTTAGGCTCAAGACAATCGCCAGCGCCTCTCCTCTCAGTGTAGTTTGCTCGACTCTGGGCTTATGCTTTACCTCTTTGGCGTCCTGATCCATGGCCTTGAGTCGTGCATATTCTCGCCTGCGACCTGCGCGATAGACGTGAAACTCTCCACTTCCAGCACCAGCACTGGAACCTTGCACATTTTTGACATAGTCCTTGGGTTCTTTGATTTTCTGTTTTGCGTTTGGACGCTCAGGGATGTGAACAGGTTTATCGACCTTTTCAAGTAATTTTTCCAGTTGGATCTTTTGCTGTTCAATTGCTGTAAAGTGATGCTTCTTCTTGAGCACCTCTGCAGGCTCGTTGTTGTCTCCCATGTTGGATTGATGATTCTTTTCGTTCGTGGACATTTCGATTCCTGTGATGGTGGTCTGGAGGGTAGACAGTCCCTAATGGTAAAAAAAAAAAAATCTACACGTGATACGCCACGAAGGAGCTAGAGACGGTCCTGGTTTGGCCTTTGAACGACGTGAGGATTTTCAAGAAGTAGGCGAGGAACAAGGGACGAAAAGAGGCCAGGAGACATGGTCGGATGCGGAGCAAGAGAGCTTTAGTGTCGATGAGCCCTCCCAACCAAATCGCACCTCTCGTCTGACTGTCTCTCTCTCTCTCTCTCTCTCTCTCTCTCTCTCTCTCTCTCTCTTCTCCGGCTTTCACTTGTGCTCACTCTTTTCTTGTTCTCGCTCTCTCCATCTCACTCACACACTTCTTTCTCTTCTCTCCCTCTCCTCATTCTTGCACTTCATCTACTCATTCTCACATTCATTCGTTCATTCGTCATTCGGCAACACTCTGCTTCCGACAAACCAACGACTTTATTCACAACAGACTCGTAACGACAAAACGGTTACTGCAAACCTTCCCTTCCCAGGCAAACACGCATGTTCACACGAAGTGAGCGGTTTGTGGATAAGGTAATGCTGACCTCCAGCCAGTGTATCGAGTCCGTTGTGCACCCACGCCTTGTCCTGCCCCTTGTGGTGACCTGGATTCAACTGTTCCCGACTTTGAACCAACCTCCTCTTTCCCTTTTCTATCTTCTCAGGTCGAGGTCACACCTGGTCCCAACCACTACGCTGTCAAGAACCAAAACGATGATTCCCATAAGCGGTTTGGGTTCCTGAACAAAACGAAGCGTTTTACAGATGCACAAAAATCCAAGTCCTCGTCCTCGCTTGTCTCTGCTTCAGGCTCAGGAACACCGCCATGTACTGAGTACCAGAATAGAACGCTGTCATCAACCAACACGTCAGACCTACCGCCTCCACCCAATTCGATCTACGAACGCAACTCTCTCTCAGTTTCCCTACCTTCGCTAGCCATTGGAAGGGACGGGAGTCAATGTACGTCGGAGACGGGTTCAGTCTATTCAAATGGCTCCACCACACCTGAACATGGTGCAAGGAGGCCGACAGGGAATCGGACAAAGAGCACAGACAAAATAGGACAGGCTTTTATTGCCAACTCGAACAAGACCGAGGAAAGGCTACGGCGTGAGGTAAGAAATGATGATGTGATGAGTTGGCGTTTATTCAGATTTGGCGTGTTTGAGCTTCATAAGCACACACACACAGACACACAAAACAAAACCAAATTTGTGTTTGAGAAAGGAGAATCGGAGGAAAGGAGCAGAAAAAAGGAGGGGATCATTAGAGTATGCGTCGGAGGGGGGTAAGAAAAAAAGGATCTCATCCAAGATCAGGGGAGCGTTGTTAATCTGTTGATGTGAACAGCCCAATCTGGCTCAGTTTCCTGTTTCCATACCTACCGGTGTCGAAATCTCCTGACTGTTGTTATCCTTCCTAACAGTCAGCCATCCCTCCTCTTTTCTCTCTCTCTCTCTACTTCCCCCTATGAACCTTTTTTGCTCCAAAAAAAAAGCTGGCAGAGCTGACAGAGCGGTTTGAGAAGCTTCGACAATTACACCAAAGGGATCTGGACGCTGTGAATGAGAAACACAAGAAGGGCGAGCTTCTGTATCAGAGTGCGATAAAGGAGAAGAACTCGATCCTGACCCAGCTCACAGCAAAGGAGTCCGAAATTGGTAAGGCAACACCGTCATTGGAAAAAAAAAAAAAAAAAAAAAAAGAACAGGCCACAGGGGGGAAGGGATCGAAGAAAAAGAAAGAGCGAAAAAGAAAAAAAAAAAAGGAGAGCTCCGTGTCCTGCTCGCGAGATATGTTGTCCATGGTGGTTCCCTATGTACTAAAGATGTATTCATCCTTTTGATTTCTTCCGTGAACTCCTTGTTGTATTATGCCTTTTTGGCGACCCCGACCCCACACTGATTGACTTGAATGACTCCTCCATCCTTTAGCTGACCTCAATGCAAAGCACCATGTGCTTAAATCAACTGTAAGTAATCACTTGCTGCATATTATTTGCCATCTGTCATTTGATGGTCTCTTGAAAAGGAGACAGAGATTGTAGGGGAATGGGGGGGGGGAGGTTTGGTCACGTCAAGGGATGCAGGATGTAAGGCACGGAGATCAATTTTTAGAGTTGATTCAGAGTTAATGAGGTCGAGTCGCCCAAATATGAGCCTTTTGCCTAGAGCTGAGCTCTGGATGCCCCAAATAGACACGTTAGGCTTATTACTCGTCCATGCTTAGTCCTGGCTCTCTTTGGCATGCCCTTGCTTTCTCAGTCAAGCTGTAGTCTTGATTCGGACGTTTTGTTCATTATGTGAGCAAATGGCGAGCAAGGCTTCAGAATGGCAGGGGTGTCGTATTTTTATCGATATTAGGGTATGGGGCGCTTTTGCATAGTGCATGGTCGGCTCACATTGCTTTTGGTATCTCTCCGCTCTTTTGTACAAAAAAGCTTGAAAAATCAGAGAGGGCGGCAACGGCATCGTCCGAGAAGGTCGCCAAGACGGCTCAACTGCAGAAAAGGATCGACGAACTGGAGCGCCTACAAGGCCGAAACAAACAAGCACTCGAAGACCAAGAAGTATCAACAAAAGAGCTTCGTCAAAAGCTAGATCTTGAACGCTTACAGTTGCAGCAACAGCTTTCTGACCAAAGAGAGTCATTGGAAGCTGAAGCTACACGCATCAGAGAGGTACACCGGTCAGCTATCGAGAAGCTTGAGCTAGAACTAAAGAAGGCCCAGGATGACGTCGAACATTGGAAGAAACGAGTCGCAGCGCTTGAAAAGCGGATACGTGAGCTCGAGGAAGAGCTCGCAGCGGAACGCAGAAAGATGGAGGAGCTGAGAAAGACAATGAAGGATGAGATTCAACGACTTCAAGGTCTACTTGATGCAGCCAATAGGCGAATTCAAGAACTGGAGCTTGAACTTGAAGAAAAGGCGGCAACATCAAGGACAACGATCATTCAGCTCCAAGGAGAAAATGACAAGCTAGAAGCGCGTTTACAAGGAGCCCTCAGCGAACTTAGTGTATTGACGACAAGACACCAAGCCGCGGAGAGACTTATGGAAGACCAGCGGAAAAGGCATACCGATGCGGTAGACACAATGATCCATCAATATGACGAGCAAAAAGCACAGCTTCAAAAGGAAAGACAGGAGCACCTTAGGGCAAGACAAGAGCTCGAACAAAAAGTGACAAACTTGATGACTGAGCTGGCTCATAATCAAGATGAACTACTCAAGGTCAAGGCTGAGAGGACAAGACTACAAGACAAAGAAGACCAAAGCCAGATTGCGATCGAGACGCTATCAAAAGAGATGAGGCGTATGGAAGACATGCATCGAACATCGCAGGAGGCCATGAAGCAGCAGCAAGAGTCCTGGATAGCAAAATACGAAGCACTACAAAATGATTCCTTGTCACAGAAACAGTCGTCTGAGGTTGCGCTCACGGACCTGAGAGCTGCGCTCGAAAGTAAATCCGAAGACCATTCACAGGCGTTGAACACGATTAAGGCTGTCCAGGCAGAGCTACAAGCTATCGAACTCCAGCACAAGGAAGTTGTGTCGATCAACTTGGAGCAACAAAAACAGGCAGAGGAGGCACTTTCAGTGATTGCACACTTGGAAGAAGAAAAGTCAAATCAAGCGGAAAAAATAGAACGAATAACCGAAGCAAACGAGGAGCTCACTCTGGAGATAAAGAGGATGGAGGCGGATTTACATACGAAAGGCGTATCCGTCGCATCATTAGAGTCTAGCATCGAGTCCATTCAAAAGGAGAAGGCCGAAAATGACGCAAAATCGCACAAGCAGATCCAGGAGCTGGAGATCCAACTCGCGGACAAAAGCAAGGGTTTTGAGACATTACAGGAGAAAGAACGACATTGGGAACAAGAGCGGGATCAATTCCTGGAAGATATGTCCTCTCAAAGCAGCCAGATTGGTGTATTAGAGAAGAATTTGGAACAATCAACCATCACTCATGAAGCGGAATCGAAGGCAAACGCAGAGCGTATCAAGGAGCTCGAGAGCCGCTGTCATCGGATGGAAAAGGTGTTCCAAGATCTTTTCAAGGCTTCAGGTGCTGTGATGCCATCTGAAGTTGTCCAGGAAGACCGAGAACTGTGGCAGGAGCAAGCTGCTACTGTCCTTCAAACATTGATGCACAACCAAGCCATGCATACTGAACTCATGAGGGAAAAAGAAGAATTGGAGCGGGCCTCACTCGCAACAACGACCGTCCAGGATCACAATGGTGCGGTAACAGATCTTTCGAGTCTCCAAGATAAGATTAAAGAGCTCGAGGACCTGGTCCGCCAACTCAGAGCTCAAGTGGAGTTCCTCGAGGCAGAGAATATTGGTAAGGTGGCAATCATTAAGGCTCTCCAAGACGAATATGAGTACCAAGAGAAGCTCATCCGAGACCTATCCAAGAATGAAGACGCGTCCAAGGAGGTTGTACGACTAGAGGAGGAGCTCAGGGTGCTTACCAATCACACTCGCGAAATGGATGAGTGGGTCAAGCAGGTTCAAGAGGATGTATCAAAGTATAAGACAGCGTACGTCAAGGCAGATACTACCCGAGAAGAGACGCTTCTAGACATGGCAAGACTGCATGAGGAGCTTGCCGAATCTGAGCGTGCACGTGTGGAGATTGAGCATCAACTCCAAGTGGAGGTGAACATGCTGATCAAGAAGCACGATTTGACTGGCGATGAATTGTCAAGACTCTCGAAGATGTCCATTGATTCAGCGCAGAGCCAGGGACTTAAGCAAAAGGTAACAAGATATGAAACAGTTTTTATCAATTCTCCTTGGTTCATTGACCATTTCACTGGCGAGCGCTTGCCTAATCTTTTTTTTTTTTTTTTTGTTTTTTTTTTCTTGGGCACTCGTTGTTATTAGGTCAGACAAATTGCGCAACTTAAGGAAGAGAATCTGACGCTCAAGAAAAAGAACTTAAGTCTCTCAAACACGCGCGATTCGCTCCGGTTGAAATACCTGCATGTTGAACGGGAGCTTGAAGCATACAAAGCAGCAGCGACAACAACTACCGGAGCATCAACGCCGTCTCTGTCTGGTAGTTATTTAAATGACGCGAAACGCGGAGCAAATAATTATCCTGGTCTCTCTGGTGCATCAACGCCGTCAGTAGCAGGAGGAATTGGAACCAGCGGATATTCCGGCTCCTCAAACAACCACAGCCATCAGCCAACGAGTGGCACAGATGGCAGTACAGGCCAAGTTTTGAGCACATCAGATCAGCTGAAGCTCGTGAGTGGAAAGCTCCAGTTGCAAGTTGCTGCGAACAGCTCAATGCCACCCTCAGCGTCATCGTCTTTGGCTTCGTCTCCTCTTGCAGCGACATTTGGATCTTCGGCCACACCAGCCAGGAGGACTACGGGTCCAAGTAATTCGATGAATAGGCCAAGATCGACCTCGACAACATCTACAGCGTCGACACTGACGACTCGGTCAACAGTATCTTCAACTACGGCTACGGGATCGTCGTATTCATCTTCATCATCATCATCTACTGTAGCATCCAACAATTACTCGAGTTCAGGCTTTCTGGCAAAGACTTCAACTGTAAGCAAGGCGGGCTCAAGTGTGAATGTAACAATGCCAGCAAAGCCCCTGTTAAGATCTAGAGCCGCGCGGACCTATATGGCTGGACAACAGCAGCAACCCCAGCAGACCGCACATTAAGAATAGAGTCAGTCTAATTTAAATATAATTATTGCATGATAACAGCCACCAGACAGAAAGAGCTCAGGTCTATGAGCCAAAGCTTTTTTTTTTTTTTTAAAAAAAAAAAAAAAAAAAAATCTTGGAATTTCTTCCGACCAAAAAAAAAAAAAGATCGACGTCAACCCATCAACCGAAAGTTTCGAAGGGAACTCGTTAGAGATCCCTGCTGTTCGGTCCCCCGATCTTTTCTTTTGGGTGGATCCCAACAAAGATTTCTCTTGATAGTGATGACATCAGCAGACTTTGCAAATTTGTTTCTCTTTCCTCATATCAACCTAATCCCTCGCCCAGCGACCCTACTAGGTATCATACAACCTGATCATTTTTTTCTAGGGATAATCTTCATCATTCACAAGTATAAAGGGAAAACAACGACTCGTTATTTGGGGTGCGACTCTTGCAAATGTCTAGTCGCAAATGCCCCTGCTCGTGTTGATTGGTTCAACTTCTCCTTGCTGCTACATGCTGTAGGCCAATAGAGTAAGGTTTGTACAAGATAACTCAACAATACTCTCAGGAACAAAGTTATTTCAATAGTGAGTGGTCATAAGAATGGACATTCATCTTCATTAGAGTAGGACTTCTCGTTACGATATGGTTGCGGGTGCTTGGGACCAGCATGGGCTGTCTTGCTAATCTTGTCTGTCTGGGTCGCCAAGGGGGGGTTCTTTCTCGCCTTCTCATCCATTAAAACCGTCTATGCTTGCATTCATGTCAAATCATGCCTAAAGTCCATCCTTGAATTTAGTGATACAAACACTCTGGTTGTCGATTCGGGTCTACTTGATCACTATCCTCCTTCCCAAAGTCGTTTGATAGGATGCTCTCTTTAGGCATTGCCTCTTTAAAAGAAGAGATATGCAAAGATGAATGAAACCAAGGCAGCAGCAGCAACAACTGTAATAGGATAGCCCTCTTGCTGAGCCTTCATCTGAACTGCTGTCAACACTGGTGCTGATGACGCTCCAGTTTCGGGCTTGCGTTGGCGGAGCTATCAAAAGGAATCAAGAAGAGGGGTTAGTTACCTTGCTAGACGCACAAGAACGTTGACTTGCATGGGCAATCTATTTGATAAAGGCGTTTGAGATAGGATCCTACTGTGACAGCTTCGGTTTGGAGTTTCTCGATCGAACTCTGCAAGGACTGGATCGTATCCTGAGCAGTCTGGAGCTCGCGCTTCAAAATTTGGGCATCAGACGCAGGAGACACTATTGGTGAATGAGAGTGAGACGTCTGTGTAGTGGTCGTCGTCCCTGATAGTGCTACGGATGCAAAGGATGTAGTGGGAGAAGGAGGTGCTGGCACGGTGTTGGTTGTGCTTTGAGTGGGAGACACTCGGGAAGAGCTATCCTCATCCTGAGACTCTTGCGAGTCGATTGGTGGCAAGAAAACACAGCGGATTTTTTTTTCACAGATCTGGTCTCTAGCATCTCTTTCAACAGCGGGCCACTAAGAAATATGGCAAGAAGGCGCTAGAATTAGTAGTAGTGACGACAGGAGCTGGTCGTCAGACAGACACCCTTCTGCGTTGTGGAACTCCACAAGTCCCGCTTGATAACAGAATGGCCCTTTTCATCCAAAGGATCGTCCTCGTGAACACTCGACGGAACAGAACATTGGCACCACGGGATGCTTACCAGGTCAGCCAGAGAGAGGTCTTCACGTTCTGCGGTGATGGCTACGCTCTGGACCAAGAACTTGTCCTTGCACCTAAAATCGGCTGGAGGATCTTCCCTCATGGCCTGCATCTGGACTGCACATCCGAACCATTGGGGACGGACAGCGTAAAGTGAATGGAGTCATGGTTAGCTGGGGTAATGCCTCCACGATGGCTGATCTCTTCCCTTTTGTCTACTGTAGAGACAAATCCGTTTCATCATCATTATGCTTTTGGATGCTGGGATGAAAGCCTTACTTTGAACCTCCAGTTCCTGGCCTGGTTCCACGCGTCCAGAGTTTGGCCGCACACAGTACTGTCTGGGTGCTGTTGTCTTGACCTTGAATGCAATTGGCAGCTGCGTTGGGTTGGAGATGAGCAGTGCTTCCCTGATAGGTTCCGTCAGAGGCCCTACATGTTCATTAAAAGGATCATCCGCGTGGTTCGCATCGGGGTCAGTCCATGTGGGTCAGTCCACAGAAGGTGGTAGTGATGCCATTGAACAAAAAGTTCAATGAAAGACTTACTGCGAAAGGCCAGCTGAGAAGGCGGAGTGAGTTCGATGGACATGGGGATGGGGATAGCTGTGAGAGAGAGATATATATATATATATATATAGAGAGATATATATATATATATATATATATATAGAGATATATAATAATAGAGAGTGTGTGTGTGTGTGTGTGTGTGTGTGTGTGTGTGTGTGTGAGTTGTGATGAGGATGAGGATGAGGATGAGGGTGAGTGAGGATGAGGTGGGGAGAAAACGGGGTCGGACGGATAGATGAGATGTTGCTGCTGCCGTTGCTGCTGTTGCTGCTGTTGCAGCTGTTGCTGCTGCTGTTGCTGCTGCTGCTGCTGCTACTGCTACTGGGGCTCTTTGTACCAAGCGCAAAAAATAAGATGCAGTCTCTGAGTGGTGAGGGAGTGACAGTGAGAGTGAGTCTCGTCTGCAGATTTAGATCGGCTCTCGACGCGGCTTCCAATGTTGGCTGCTTCTCGCATTGCTCGCCCACGCGCGCACGGCAACCTCAAATGCTCTCGTCACTTACCCACTCACTTACTCACTCACTCTTTTCCTCTTTTCCTCTTTTCCTCTCTCCTCTCGCTCTTTCTTCCTTTCTTTCCTTCTCATTCAACCTGGCCTCGCAGTTTACTCTACAGATTGGCCTATAAACCTCTATAAACTCAAGGGAGCTTTGGCCCTTTCCCTTCCACGGTCACCGTCTTCGGCCTTTCACAGATATCCAAGTCAGCAGTAGACTATCTCTTTTGTTAAAAGTGGCAGCGCATTGGGACCTGCTCGCTATTCAGGATCCCCGCCTTTGCAGCTTTGGGCAAAAAGCAATTAGGCCTGCTGCAAACAGATCGCAACGCGGGTGCTCGAGCACACACGTGAAGAGCACGAGAGGTCCAACGTAATCTACACATGCACCTAGGGTAGAGCCACTAGGTGGAACTATGGCAAAAGACACTTTAACACAATGGCAGACCAGCAAGCAGAGAGCAAATTATCTCATTGTAATCGGCGGTTTATTAAATGAATGTAGTGCATGGCATGTAGGTATAGCAGTATAGCAAAATACAAAAAGGAAGAAGGGATGACCTCCCTTGCCAGGAAAAAGAGGGGAACAAAAAAGCACCCCTCAAAGGACTAGGAGAGTACCTTGGTACACACTGGTCTAAGGCAAGGGGATCGACTGAGGGAAGTTGAACAGGTTGCCTGGGTCCACCTTCTTCTTGATAGTCTTAAGCCGAGGCAAGTTATTGCCATAGTAAGCCACGAGCGAGTTGGGCAAGTCGCGGTCAATGTAGTTCGAGTACGCAGCAATGGGTCCACTGCTATAGGCATCCAGCATTTCATTGTAAAAGTCGATACTCCACTTCTGGCAGGGTTTGCAAGGAGGCTTGCCAGGCTTGACGTTGGCATCACCCCACTCCGTAATGAACTCAATGCCGAAGATTGCGTCTCGGTGAACAAATGAACTGTCGCTGTCAGGCTTCTGCAGCTTTCCTGTCCAGAGATCGACAATCACGTAGGCGGCAGAGATACCTTTAGGAGGATTACTCAGGTACTTATAAATGATTGCACCCTCCTGGTCACTCATCGGCTTGCGATAGACGAGCGAGCGGCCCTTCGCGTAGTGGGAGTCTCCGGCCTTAGGGTTGGAAAGATCCTTATTACCCATCCAAGCAAATCGGATTGCCGAGTCAAGCCAAGTTCCTTCGCGGATATCCGATGACTTTGCTGGGCCTGTCTTCTTTAACAGAGGTGCGACAGCCTTGTCAGCATCAGCTCTTGGTCCGAGGTAGTTCACCTGAACCTGGATATTTCCACCACTGTCAAGATTCATCTCAGCCATCAGATCATTAGGCGCACTCTGGCCCCAATCTGCATATGCCTTCAAAAGGGTCTTGTATTGAGAAAGAGGAAAGTCGAGTGTCATGGTTGTCACTTTGCTTGGTGCCTTGTAAGCTTGGACCTCAAACTGTGTTACAACACCGTATGATCCGCCACCAGCACCACGGAGCGCCCAAAACAGATCCTGGTTGGCGTCTTTACTGACACGGAGTAGGTCGCCGTTGGCAGTAACGATGTTCATTGCGACAATATTGTCAGACAGAAGACCGTACTTGCGAGTAGACATGCCAATGCCTCCGCCAAGCGCATGTCCACCGATTCCGACGGTTGGGCATGTTCCTGCAGCTGTCATATACTTGCCATTCTTCCAGAGCATGTCATAGAGACGACCTAGACGGAAGCCAGATCCGACTGTGGCGACGTTGGTCTTTTTGTTGATACTAAACTGCTGGAACAGGTTAAGATCCAGGACGAGGACACCATCACGACCACCTTGGCAGTAACCCTCAAATGAGTGACCACCCGATCTGGGCGCGACAGCGACATTATACTGAGTGGCACACTTAACAGCAGCCTGAACATCAGCCTCCTTGCTGGGATGGAAGATCGCCACAGGCTTGTAGGTGAAGATGTAGTTCTCGCCAAGAGACTCCGTTGTGTAGTTACTGGACTTAGGGGTGATGAGATAAGAGCCCCCTTTGATTCCTTCGAGACAAGAGACAAGGTTGGCAGGCGCGGCTTGCGCTTGAAGCAATGCCATGGAGGCCAGTGCCGAGAGTGAGAGAAGCTTCACCAACATTGTCGGAAGTAAGAGTATGATGGAGAGCTTGTTGGAGTCTGAAAGTCAAGCAGTGACCCAAGCAGTGTAAAGGAGAAAGACGGTGGTGACAAGAGAAGGAGGAACCAGGAGGAAGGAGGGATGGAGAGGAGACAACAAGAACGAGCGCTGAATTTATACAGCTACAGGTTGACCGAGGAGCACAAATATAGAACACTGAGCGGTGGCATGAATGACCGACGTGACCTGACGGACAATGCGGACTCGCTCCCTCCCTGCGCATAGGCGGTGCTGCGACAATTGCTCCGTATTATGTCCTATGTTGATTAGTCCCCCCTGCCGCCAGTGCAGCACGCGCAGCTTTGTGTCCAGGCTAAAGGTGGGCCATAGCAAGAAATAGCATAAAAACATACGGATAATCGCCAAGATGATTGTACTCATCCATGGTATCCAAGCCTTTCTCGGCTACTTACAATTGTCTCGATCACATCACTTGAAATACAAAAAATAAACCGTAGCGACAGGTTATTTTCGGCGCCGATGACAGGGCAAGAGAAGCACATTGGCGTAACCTTTTTCTTTGCTACCACTGTCTTTCTCTCCGCACAAGCCAGTCGTACAATCACTGGACAGAAGGGATCTCGCCCGACGTAAAGAGCGAACGTAAGTGTAAAATAGGGTTAAAGAAAGACAAAAATAGCTATTTTTTCTCATCCCTTTTCATCCTGATGGCACTTCAGCTAATCAACAGGTCGGCGTAGCTCTCGACCACCCAAACTTTTAAGGACTAGACCTCGACATTACTGCATCTTCAACCATCTCTGTATTCCATCCCACACTCTTTTCTTTTTCTTTTTTCTTTTTGTCTCGCTTATTCTGCCATGCTGCTACCCGATAGAGCGGTATTTTCGGACCCTGGAAGTGGAGGCGTCCTGTTTGAGTTCACCAATCATAAGTGCCGAGATGGTTGTCCTGAAAACGGCAGGACAAACTGAAGGAATGCGCCCATTGTGGACTCTGATTTTTGCTGACTGTCTCCTATTCTGACTGTTGTTGCATTGTGAAAACGGCGCCGATAGCCCAAATCTTGTAAACTTTAGTGTTGACCGCAATGGTCCTTTCTTGGCTCTCGTGCTCTCTCCTATCCTCTCTTACTGCTGCACGTGGCTTGGGCAAGAGGACTCTTCGGTCCATTTAGGGCGAAAAGCGGCGACACAGTGTTTCACGAACATGACAAAAAAAAAAAAAAAAAACACACGCCGAAAGTGGAGGAGCTTAGATCAAGAATGTATGCAGTGTAGAGATGGGTCTTTCACTTTTTTTCACGCACTACCATGCTCCAGATCACCTGGGTCCCAAGAAAAATGTAAAAAAAGAAAACGAACCTAGCTCTGCGCAGGCATTCTTTCAAGAGATATTTTTAATTTCAACCCATGCTCCCTATTCCACGGGCAGTTGAAAAGATTAAAATAGTGAGAGGATGGGAGAGGATGGGTGTACAGGGATTGACACTAAATGGAGTCGATTGTAGGTTTGAGGTGATGGCAGAGGAGAGAAGAACATTATGCTAACTCACTATTGTCTGGTCCTCTAGAGTGAGTATGGAAGCGAGAAGGGAGAGGGAAGTGAGAGAGAGAAGTGCGATACTACACGTACAACGTACACTAGCATTGGTCCTCATGCCTTGTTTTCATTGACCCACCATTATCAAGTTTGGAAACACCAACAACTTGTGCATCGGGCTGATGTGCTGAAATGTAGCTGATATGCGAGCCTGACTTATCCCTTCGTCTGTCAAAATTTCAAAATCTCTGTAAATTTGGAACAGATTTGTTCCCAAAACAGACGAAGGGATAGTAACGCAGCATACTATCGTACAAAATGTACACCAACACTCAAACAGCTACAATTCAGCACACCAGCACGATGCACTACCAGCAACAAATATAGACTCGAGAATGAGAAGTATTGCGCTGCTGGAGAGGAGGAGCTACGCTAAAGGGAATCCAGACAATCCAGTCTGACGCAACGCCCACCACCACATTACTTCTTTTCGAGATAGCCTATACTCTTGCAACGTGTAGATTTTTTGATGTCCACATTCCTCCCTCCTCTCTTTACCCCTCTGATTGATGCTTTTCTACTGCTTCCTTCCTCTTCCCCTTTCCTTTCCTTTTTTTTTTTTTTTTTCTCAGGTACCCTTTTCATCCAATGCTTAGTAATTCCTGGGTTCAAAGGTCGAAGTAAATTTGAGTTACTAGGGGTGATTCCAAGGACTAGCACCCACTAGGACCTTTTGCCACCGCAGCACTCTGCTGTATCGATATTCAGCGTATACGGTGTCGCAGAAAAGATTATCTGGATAAACTGAAATGATTGGGCAGGAATGATTGGGCACAAATGCTTGGGAAAGGGCTGAAGACGCGCCACAGGCGCTACGCGACGCCCTCAATCCGCTTTGGTTCTTTCTACCGAAACACTTCATCATCCCTGAGCGGAGTAAATCTAGGAAGTAAGGCAGAGCCTCGGGGGATGCTTGGACCCTTCTCTCTGGTCTCTAGAATATGTGGCGATTGTTTTTCCCAATCTCTCTTCTCAGAACTAAGATGTGTCTATCCAAAATACGATTGAGGCATGACTTCATGAGAAGTACAAATGAGCTGCACCCCTTCGCTCAACTCTGTGTGCGCACGTCCATCCATTCGCTGGTCATATGCAAATTGGATACGCCCTGATGCAAACTGGATGGGACTTTGTGTTCCGTTACTTTCGTTACGAAAGAAGATGCTGCAGGTCCATGGGAAGAGCTTACCCGCCCGTTCAGAGTCTCTCTCTTATTTCGTTCCGCCTTCCGCATCCTCTGCGCTTTTCTCTCTTTTACATTTACTCAGAGCTCCCTTGTCAATCTTTTTTTTTCTTTTTGTGCTACCTATCATTAGTGCAGATCCCAGCGACAAGCCCATGACCACTCTAACATGTCCAGAACAAGGGAAGCATTGGACCCAAACAACCACCAAACAATATCGTGCTGCATATACATACGGTTCATGCAGAAGCACGTAAAGATGTCCTTGTGTTTATTGATACAGCAGCAAAAAAGAAAAGAAAAGAAAAGAAAAAAAATCAACGACGATACGCAACATAAATTCCCACCCACTACTATGTTTTCAAAAAACAAAAAAAAAAAAAAAAAAAAAAAAAAAAAAAAAGGGCAAGGCAAAATAGGAACTGGGGCAGTCAAGGGTATATGTATATGAAATGAGAGATAGGGTAGATATACAGATATTGAGAGTGAGTATACTGTTAGCCTGACAACCCAAGCAAAGAGGACCTCACTTTTAACGCCCTGAGGCATATTTGAGTGTCGATGGCTAGGCTCGGCAGGAACAGATTAAATTGGAGAGGAGCACGTCCCTTCTGTGCCATGGATGTATAGTCGCTCGTGCAACGCTGCGAAGAAAGGCAGCAGAAGCCATTGCGAAAAGAATAAAAAAAATAAATAAATAAATAAATAAAGAAAATAAAAAAGGGGCTCTCTTGCCATAACAAGTAGAGAGAACAAAAGTATGCGAAAGAGAGGAAGTGAGAGAGAAGAGAGGGGAGGGGGAGGGGGAGAGCTGTTCCGTTTCAGTAGGCCGAATAGAAAAAGACTTCCCGGCGCTCACTTGCATCCTTGAATCAACGATTGATGGTCCCGTTATATTCTCGCTTGCTCTTTTCTTCCTCTCATTGAATCGTTGCGCTGTATCTGTGCTAATTTTCCTATCGCTCGCTTGCCGTTTTGGACGAGGGGAAGGGATGATATTTGCCATCACGCCTCCATCTCCCTTTGCTTCATCTCCCGACCTCCTGTCCTTCGCCGCTCCATTGCTCGTTCCTCGGTATGGCGCTGTTCTTTCTGGTCTTGAGATCACATCACATTGCATCGCATTGCACCACATTGCATCGCATCGCACAAAGTCGCCACGGTCCCCTTTTTTTTTTTTTTTTTTTTTTTTTTTTTTTTTTTTTTTTTTTTTTGGGTACTTTTTAAACTTGGACCTGGATCTGAAGGTTATGGCTCACTGACACTGGCGTTGTCGTCATCAACATGGCCTGAGGGTTGATGGGACCATGAATACTCATGTAGTTGACGATAGGTTGTGGGACTCCCATACTACTGCTAGCTGATGCTAGGACACTAGCTGCGGCGGATGTGCTGGAGGGCTGGTTCGCAATAACGACTGAACTAGTCGTGCTGGGCGATGAAGGCGAGCTAACAAGGCTAGAGGGTCTCTCTTTGTCGTGACGATGGATCCGAATGTGCTGATTCAGGTTATCACTGCGCGAGAACCGTTTTGGGCAGTTGGGGAATGGACATGTGAATGCTAGTGGGAGTAGAAAAAAATACCAAGAGAGAAGTATACAAGCTCGTTTAGCGTTATTTTTCCTACTTTTGGTCGCCATACTCGTCTTCTGTAAAGGGCGAGTCGATGAACACAGGTAAATAAGCGGGGCGAGCACCGCCAATCATCCCACAGGCGGGTATCTTGGCCCTCCCATCTAAACCTCTGCATCAAAAGTACAAAGAAATGGGTACTACAGACGAAGTGTGCCTCAGCCAATGCACGTCCACAGACATACTGAAAACACGAAATCTTGATGTATACACAAAGACGCAAAAAAAAAAGTGCCTGAGGCAACGAGGAATGAGGAGAGATACTTACGTTTTTCAAGAGTATGGACAGATCGCACGTGCCGTTTTAAGTGCTCGGATCTCTTGAAAAGTTTGCCACAGTCGTCAAAGATACAGGGAAAGACCCTGCCAGACGAAGTCTCGGGGCTCAGCGATGCTCGACGAGGTTTAGGATCGCTAGGGGTGACAGCGCCTGTTGTCTTGCCGAGACCATTGAGCAGGCCATGGCTGGCCTTGCGATGCAAGGAGGAAACCTTAGTTGTCGTCGGAATGATTGAGGCCATCGCTGCTGCTGAGGCAGCCATCGGGGCCGAGGGCAGTGACGAGTTGGATGAAATGGATGTCGAGGATGATGAAGGTACCATGGGCGTGCCAGAAGCTTCAAACCACGGTGGCGTTGACGTCGGCTCGAGGAGTTCATGAGACTGAGTCATGGGGTAAAGAGACCCCACCGACCCGTGGCGAGGGAATGTATACCCAATTAACTCGTCTGGCAGATCTAACTGCAGTTGTGAAAAGTCGAGATCATCGTAGGGAAGAGAGTACAACCTTCCGTTGTTGCTTCGGAAGGCCGAGACAGTAGGCCCAGATTCGTTTGCACCTGCAGTCGTGGGAGAAGTCTGAAAAGGGCTCACTGTTGGACTAGAGTTACTGTCAAGCGATGAGGACGTGGGCGAGCATGAGGCAGACCCTCCACCAGAGGCCTGGATGTCGTCCATATCCTGGCTCGTAAAGCCTGCCTGTGTTGCCACAGTTGCTGCCGTCGCGAAAGGGTCTGACTGGAACTCAAGTTTGGTCACAGCCAGAGGGGCGCCAATAGCAACCTCAGAATTAGATGGGCCTATGCCCGAGGAGACGACGTCAACCTGAAATGGATGGATAGATTGCTGACGATAGGTGTAGTTGCCTGTGGAAATCATGGAAGGCGCGGCTTGCATATCTGTTAACTGGAAGAGGTGCTGCTGCTGGGAGAGTGGTTGGCCCAGCTGTTGGAGGAACGGCTGTTGCGACTGGATTTGTTGAGGCTGGAATGGTTGTTGTACTTGAGAGTGCTGTGCTGGATGTGTTGGCTGAAGCGGGTGTTGTAGAGGGTGCTGAAATGGATGTGTAGTCATGGGTGTTTGTGAAGAGACAGCGAACTGTTGTTGTGAGTTCAATTGGTGGTCAAAGGCGAACCCCTGACTAGAGTTGGTGCGGTGAAGAGATGCTGTGGCAGGCATATAGGCATCTGGACCAAGTTGGGACAAGGTGTGGGGAGACGGTGCTGAGAGGGACCGAGCATAGAGAGGCATGGCTGCCATAGATGGATTGCCTGAGGCTCCAATAGCTGCTAGTGCTTGTTCCCGGGGATCAAAGAGAGTCATGCTTGACGGAGGAGAGGAGTAACAATGAACAAAGTTGAGCTCAAGCAGAGTAACAGGAGATGTTTAAATAATTCTGGCTGTGCCAACGAGGGTGGAAAGGGAAGTTTGGAGAATGTTGAGTGTGCAAAAGAGAGAGAGAGAGAGAGAGAGAGAGAGAGAGGGAGAGGGAGAAAGAGGGAGAGAGGGAGGGAGGAGAGAGAGTGTGAAAAGAAAAAAGAGGGGATGAAAGGCTATAAATGTACACACGATCGTCAGGCAGAGAGGGACTAGTGCGACTGTGCTGACGGATGACTACAACGTGGTCGTTGTCAGTTCTCTGTCCGCTTGGCAGGAAGAGCTTGGATACAAGAAACCGAACAGAGACTAGGGTGCCTCAGAGGAGGAACCAACGGTGCTGGAGTAAAGGTCAGAGATGGGAAGCAATATTAGTGGTTTGTCTGCTTGTTTATAGCAACTTCGCTATCGATGTGGCGTCCAATGACTGAGAGGTCTTTTTTTTTTTTCAGGAAAAGGGAGAGAGGGGGGAAACTTTTGTAGTCCATGGTGGGTTCAATGCGTTTCAAGGCCGTAAACGACCGGCCGCATTCCGTCACAGACACTCAGATACTTTGTTCGGAGCACCGACACTGCTCTTCTTGCTCCAGGACGCCAGTGCAAGGATTATGATATATTTAACCAGTGAAAAAGTCGAAAAGGGGCGACTACAGGATACCAAAAAAAAAAAAAAAAAAAAAAAAAAGTGCCTGGTGGCCTCCAGTGTGGGGCGGGACACTCAACGAGCCTGGGGTGAGGGTAGCTAAGGCATGTATTGATGCATCTCTCCCTCCCCTGGAGAAAGGACTACTCCGCACATGGGAGCAAGGCTGGATGGACTGGCTCCAACGGACATTCAACTACGCTGTGGCGCATAGGAGCGAAGGCACAAAGAGGCCGCACGATGCAATCGTACATTGACCATCGGCACATCTCATCCGCCATATCGCCGCCGCTCATCTCTTACTCAATCGCACCGCTCCCAATCCACGGACAAGCCCAGCAATTCCGACAACATGCTCCCGTATACTGGAAGATAAGTAAACGAGAGCCTGAATACCATAGCTCGAGCCAAACGGAAGAAAGTAAGTGAGCCAAGGTACAGATGCAGGCACACAGACACGGCTGAGAGGCAAGGTGCACGATGCATGGCAATCAGTCTGCACGTTGCTCTGCACAACTGCAACACTGCAGGAGCATGGTATCGCATCTCTCGCCTGGGGGGGAGGCAAGATATTGACAGCAAGTGATGGATGGTGGGCGTCACCAGCGCTCCGAGTCCGCCGTCGAGCCTGGTACCGACTGGGAGTACAGAAGAGGCGCCAGGTTGGCGTACTTTGGGGAAGTGAAGGGAAGCGCCACTAAGCTCCCGTGGATGCCTCGGCTTAACGCGGGACAGAAGCGCGATGAGAGACAGGTTGGGAAAGAGGGAAAGGGAACAAAAGCAAGAGCCGGATGCGGCGAAATGGGCAAACAATGACTGGCTGAACAGGGAAAGAAGAGGCCGGGCAGGGAGTGCTTGTGCGGCGGGTGCTCGGCAGGCCGTGCAACCTCACGGAGTGGCACAACACTCACGGAATGTCGTCCCGTCGTGTTTGTCTAGTCTCGCCTGGCCCTAGGCCTGGGCTTTGCATCGCCTTGCACTGCGGGGCAGGTTCGTGGGAAGGTGTGGTGGAGGAAGCAACCAGGTTGTTGTTTACGACCGACGCATAACACACACACACACACACACATACACACACACACACACACACACACCACACCACTCACACAAACACGCATACCAAGCCAGGCACACTCCAGAAGAGCAGGCACAAGCACTGAATGCTACCTGTGCGTGTCATGGACAAGTGTGTTTGTGTATGGCGTGCGTGCAAGTCGGCGGGATGTGCCAGAAAGAGCGTGGAGAGATGTGTGGAGAGACCTGAACACCGAGGCCGAGACCAAAGCCAAGGTTGGATAGAGTGGGGGTAGGATCGTGGAAATCTCAAGCACAATGGAGCGTGAGAAGAGGTATGAAATGAGTAGCAGGGTGCGGGGAAGAGAACAAAAGGATGGTGATGGCCCATTTGGCAGGTCCACAGTAGATGACGGAGTGGGGGCGAGGCCTGTACGAGAAGGCTGGCCAAGCGCCAATGTAGTAGCACGAGACGATCAAAAGCTGGACAGTGTGTTGCGATTCGTGCGCGCAGAAATATGGCAAATTAGACCCGTTGGCTCCATCCTCACCTTGAGCTGGTCGTGGTGTTGGCCTTATCCTATTAGTGCGCGCACGGCACGCTGAAATCGAGGACGGTGCGTAGAGCGGTAGATGAACGTTTCAGTGTGGGACACACGGGCAAAAGGGGGAGTAGGCGAGGACCTTGTTGCAGTGATGATAGAGAGTGGGTAAATGGGTTAGGATGGTCGCTGGTCGAAGGCCAAGGAGCGAGAGGATTGTCCTAGGTTGATGAAGTATTGTAGGAAACAGGAGTAGCGAGTGCGAGACAGGTGTGGACGGCGTGGTCGGTAGTATCTGGTGGAGCCTCAATGAGAAGAGTGAAGGGTCGAAAGACTCAAGGGAGGACGGCGAGAGACTGAGGTGTGGCACAATTGAAGGAAAAGAGAGAGGGAGAGAAAGAAGAGAAAGAAGGGGGGAAAAAGTGGCTGGAAAACGGAATCTGAGCGCCCGGAGACATCTTTTAAAGGTATGCCTTGCCCAGCGTACGCAGCCACTGTTCCCCGGCCCCTTCTCCCTATCCGAGTGCCTTGGGCCACGGGCCCATGTCCACGGCCAGGGTCAGGGCCACGCCTACTAAAACACATGTGCACGCAGGCGCATCGGCCAACTCTTACGCTCTCTTGTACCCACTGCTTCTGTTGGCGCTGCGGTGCTACACGGACAGGTCAAGGAAACGTTGTCCATTCACTCTTATTCAGTTCGGACTAAATAAATTCGCCTGAATTGAATACTTTGTGTATACTGAGCGCGACAGGGGAAAGGTCGAGAAGAGGGCTTGAGCACGCTTGCTCCAGCCCTTCTCTAAGTATCGCCAGTAATAACAGACAACCCAAAGTGCGGAATCCGAGTGGCCTTCCACTCACTACTCGAGATCGGACCGATGCTTAAAGACCACCTCAACCCCACTTCCAACCCAAAAAGGTTCTACCTACCTACCCACATATCTGAGTGGAGTAAATACACCCTCAGAGAACCCATAGAATACAGCACCGAAATGGCGAGAACTTATTAACATGTCCCCCTATGCCTGCTCCTAGACCTGCGCCTGTGCCTGTGCCTGTGCCTGGATGTCAGGCCTCTTGTAGGGATGGACAAGTTGAACAGGTTGAACGACCACTGACGGTGCCTTCGAATGACCAAACAGGCTGAACACACTGCCAGCAGACTAAAATAAGCGCTGTTACTTTTCTATTCGACTTATTCACTATTCCACCCATATTGTCCAACAACACCGTGCATTGGCACTGTTGGATGTTCCAATGGAATATAAAGCCAAACGTAAAAAGCAGAGCTTCCCCGCAAGAATCCCGTTCACAAGCCGAGGTCTGTATTTAACATTCAACACTTTAGAATAGGTCTGGGCTTTGTCCCTGTGCAGCTGAAAAAAAAAAAAAAAAAAAAAAGAGAGTTTAAGCGGACCAGGGCTGAACTTAACCCTAAAATAACGTAACCTCTCCGTATGTGCATTTGCACTTACCTGATACAACAGCGACAAGTCAAGATCTACAAGAGTGAATGGATACTAGGAGCGAAGGAATAAAATCAAAGAAACACGAGAGGATAAGGAGGTAGGATGAAAGAGTAATAGGACAAGTAACCTCCATTAAATTCTAGGCCCAATGCTCCAGTAATCAACAGTGAAAGACGCCATGAGGTTATATTGGCGTGCTCCTCCATTTATCCTATCTCTCCGCTCCTCTTCCCTATTCTTCTCAACTCTTCTATGCCCAACAGCGTGAGAACTGATGGCCCTTTTTGGTTAGAACTAAAGCCAAAAAAAAAAAAAAAAAAAAAAATCGCTCAGTTGAACATCTGAAAAGATGCCCTGATGCTACCAGTGAAGCGATGGGACCTGTGAATCCGTCGGACACTCGGTGCTTTGTATTCCATATCTCAGGTACGAACACACATGCATGCAGGTCACTCCTCCTACTCTTGTGGTCATCCAAACGCACCGACCAAAGGACTATGATTCGACGGCAATCACGACGACAATAGCCATGAACGTCTCAACTCGTCTTGGAAGGCACAAACGAAGAAGTGGGATCAGCCCATTGAGACATATCGAAACTATCTATCGATCATGCGACACTCGTTCGCCTCAAAGACCCAATTGGCGTCCACAGAAAGCAGCGAAAGCTCCTCTCGAGAGTGCAATCGCTATCACAACCATCCGCTCCAATGGATTGTGGGATGCAGTCAAACCAGAACCCACTCAATGTTGTACAGGATGGTAAGAGGACGAAGGGAAGAAGTCTCCTTCCAATCGCCGATTGCGACGTTTGTAACTCTCTTTTCGCACTTGCCTTGGGATGTCTGAGAGTGTACGACTCCGTCTGGTGGTACCTGCTCTCTCTTTTGTACTCGAGCACAATCGCTCGATTTTTCATGGTCAGACTTAGACCTCCTCTCTTCTGCGGGATCTCACGGGAATCCTTACGTATCTTTTTGACAGCAGTTTACGCCAAGCATCGGCGCAACCGTCCTGAAACGTGCCAAAGAGATCAGAATGTGTGTGAGAACATAGAAAGAAAGGAGAATGAGACGGAGTCTGTTGTAAAGTGGGCCTCGGAGAGAGAAGTACATACATCAAAAAATGTGAAGTCAAGAAAATGTGAGCCTGCGAGCTGTCTCTATGATCTCTGCACATGCCTGTGCGTGTATCTAGACATGGGTACTTTCAGCTAGATGATGCTCCATCAGCCACCAGCGGGAGGAACCGCATCGGCTCAACAGACTATGTAGCCTTGTAGATGCCATCACTTGCCTTTCCCAGATTACTGCAGGTTACCATATTATTCACCACGCAGAGCATGCAGCTGCTTAGTCTAGCGCTCACTTGCCTTTCTAGACACACAGACAAAAACGACCCAACATCTAACCAGTTCATCGCTCCTCTCATTCCATGTTTGCTATGCTCGCTTTCCATGTACTCTGATGATCCTTGCTCGCCTTTCCGCTGATCTCTCACTCGACCCTCCTGTGAAATCTGCATTCATCTTACCTGAACAACAACGTGCCAGTTAGGCTCACTTAGGAACGGACAACCTTAATTTCCATTGGATGGGTACATTCTCATCTCATGGACAGCACTTCAATGACAAACATACATCGTAATGAAGCGAGGGTGAAGGTTGAGACAAAGATATCCGAGCATCCTTCCGACCAGAGCTAAGCGGTCCTTAAAAAGGTAGGTAGTGCGATAAATTCCGCCTAGAAAGACTCACAACATCCAATCGACTCATAGTAAAACCCCAATGTAGAATGTAGAGTACCCCCACTCTCGCCTCCGCAATGACATGAGTAAGTGTATGCGAGGATCTAAACATGATGAAGATAGTCGAGACAGTAGCGCTGATAGTCTGTGTCGTTAAAATGCAATGTGTCATTGACGAAGTGTTTATTCTACGCTGCTAGATCCCTGGCTGGACCAATCTCAGCTGAGTCGAATAACCTAACTCACCTTGGTCTACTCCGCTTACCTTGTGCGTAGTTCCCATCTTGGTAAAACATACTAATATTCTGAGTGCTCAAGGACAAATGGCCAACACCCTATCTAGATACCACACAGTCAATGAGGATTTTGATAGAAGACTTTGATAAGTAGCAGTAACTTCTACGAGTGACCATTTTTTAGTGTTTCGCCCACCGAAGTAAATACCAACCTTCTCGTGAGTACCCAACATTGGAATGGACGCTTTCGCCTACGAATACAAAGGCGTGATAGCCCTGTCAATCAATTGGAGAGCACACAGTGATCGGGTCGTTGTACTCATTCACACTAAGGCTATTCCACTCTGTCTCATCAAAGCGACCACCTTCTCTATAAACACGCATACATAACGCTCTCTCGCTCTCTCGCTCCCTCTCTCATTCACACACAAACGCACACAAACACACACACAAGCACACACAAACGTTCACAAGTGCACACAAGCACACTTATTATTTTTTTTCATACTCTCCCTCTTCTTGTCTCTTCAAATGGCAATGGCGTACTGACACAGAAAAGAGAAACTCGGCTTGACCTGTTGAACAATCGAGATGCCAGGATTAGACTGCAGGAAAAAATATGGCTGAGCCTCGTATCTCAAGAACCTAGATATAGCAGCGCTCCTTTGGTCATCGTCTCCCCACAGCCAAAGGCCAATATGCGCACCCTGGATTAATGTAGTAGGGACTTATTAGATTCAGAGCAGATTAGGGAAAGAGAAGTCATAGTGGACTTCGTTATGCACCACATACTTATGCTGAACGTTACGAACAACTAGACGGCGACGCGCGCTAATTGATGCATGCGAAGACGCCCTGTGTGTATTATCGGATGCCGCAAGTGTCCTTTTTACGCCCGCGCTATCCGATAAAAGAGCCAATGGGTGATGAGGGAAAGGAAAACAATGTCAGGGTACCTTTTCCAGCATTTGGCCGCCGGATGGGCCACATCACATTTTCCGAGTATGAACCAATTACCCTCTTTCTCTTTCTCGTTCTTCCTCTCTCTCTCTCTCTCTCTCTCTCTCTTCTTTACTCTTCCTTATTTTCGGTATCCCATAGACTCCTGCCCTCGATTGCAAGAATCGATCCGCTGCCATTCTTATATGGCAGTCTTACCAAATTCTCTCACACTCTTACACATGTTTATTTGGTCGTCAATCATGGGACCCTTGCCTTGCCCTTTGCTCACCGCTCTTCGCTATCGCTTTGACAATCGCTCCTGCTTTTACATTTTCCTTCTTCTTTCCCTTTCTTTTCTTGCTTAGCTCTCAATCGCGTAAATGTTTGTCGCCGTTGTTGTCATTCGTCCGGCTGTAGGGTCTGGTAGACCCGCCCTCCCCCAGTTCTTCGTGGAGCCTTGTGAGACTGAAAACGAGAGCATCCAAACGAAATAAAGGGGGGGAGGGGGACAACAGAAAACAGCGGAAGGACAACGGAAAGAAACAAGGAAAGCAGGGACCTACTCTCCACAACTTGAGCCATCATGCAAACGCACAATGCAACTGGAGTTCTTCATAAAACACGCGATGAAATACACTTTCACTTGGTTCGGTAATGTCCCAGCTGCAAACTCGATAGCAGCTAGGGAATATTCAATGTCCTTCTTGCATTGGGTCCTGTCCACATCACAACAATCCTTCCAAAGGTCACCGCAGGGAGGCTTTGCAGCAAGCATCATGTCAGAGATGGGACAAGCATCGGATTTTATGAAAGTGAACAGGCGACACACAACACAAAGTCCACCAAACAATGGTCAGATGAGCTATTTTTACTTATCCCACTCTTTTTTTTCGCCCGGGGGGGCGCGAAGACGGGACTTTCGATTCTGGGACCAGACGAAAGAAGAGGTCAAAGCCCGTTCCTCATTTACCCCTCTTCTGGTTGGTGAAATCAACGAATGAACGGCGTTGGATACGATTTCCTCGACTCGTTCTGCCCAAAGGTCCATCGATGCAAAGGGTCCGGGAGCCTATCCCTTTTCCTTTTTCCCCTCCTGTGCGTGCAACCAGACCATAATAGTGCTATAGAGAGGGCTAACGTTCCAGTAATCGTTGCATTTGTGTCAATTGTTGAAAGCCGCCACCCTTTTTCAGAGGTTACAGGAAAGCACCCCGATTTCATAACTCCGCGGTAGAATGTTGAGCTAGATGAACAGCTGTTGCTTCTTACAGAACGGGCTATCTTCCTGCCATGGGCCCTTTATCCACCAATGACGATTGTTTGCATTCACAACATTGGAAGCCAATGCAAACGCCCATTTGGAATGCAGGCTTCTTGGACTAGTACTCAAAACAGTACAGTGTACTCCGCAGTTGCCAGGCATGGCTGTATTAAAGGATCTATACAGAAGCACTGAGAAGTAGCTTCAGGAAAAGTGAGAATGCAACCCGACACGTCATGACCGAAGGAACTGTGTGATCAGCTTTGTATTCAAAGGCGAAGACCACAGGCAAAGGTTATTTCAGAGACAGCTTCGGGACAAAGCTGTTGAGCTTTTTTTGCATGCTCGAAAGGGGACATGAAGATAACACGCCGCGGTGGCAAGGGGAGCCTGCGCAGCCCACAAAGTCATAAGCCCCGCCCCTGTAAAAAAACATGAAGGCAAGTTAGGAAGGCATCCTGCTACTGAATAGGACATGGTGTCTCATATTTTGAGCCTCTCTGTTTGGAAAGTTTTGGTGAATATGGTATTCGATGTGGTGCTTTGAGAAGGAATCAATAATATTCCTTCGTCAAAGGGTGCTTGATGACCACGACCAACTGGAGTTACGCCTCAAGCTCTCATATTTCCGATACTTGACTGTGTGCTCCTTTTCGGTCCTGGACATCAGTGGGGTCTTGCCATACAGCCGTGAGCTATGAACACCAGAGTCATGGGTCAATGGACCACGGGTTATCAGGCTGGCATAACTGTTATAGAACGATCGAGGACTCGCACTAGAACTTGGGGTATAAGAGCTTGAGGATGTCCGCAATTGGCTAAGGATCGTTGAACGACCACGGATAAAAGAGCAATTGGAAAGGGAAAAGGTTCGCCACCAAAGCTAATGAGCCCTTGTTGACTGAAGGTTAGGAACACAATCGTGGAACAGGGGTCATCTCGAGTTGAGATATCTCCCATGTCCGCCAATACATGTTGACAACGTGATTCCTCATCCCACACATAACAAGAAATGGCCATGTGGCGGGCGGCTGTTAATATTTAACTTATATTTGCCCTCTTCAGCCTAAACAGTATCTTTTGACCATGCAGAAGAAGTTTAAGTACAGGGTGAATGAGAGAAAAATGAAAGTAGGTGATAGATGGGTATGTCGCGCGTCACTCAGTCCCCAGGGTTTTTCTTCTCCTCCTTTCTCTCGTTGTCGTACTTGTCCCGTTCATTTCAACATAAAGACGACAGTGAATTTTTTTGTTGGCTGGCTCGATCATAGAGCGCAATCAGGTAGACTCTTTCATGTCGTCACTCTCGCCTTATGGGTAGACTTCTATCAATGACAATGGAACATCTTGGAATCTATAGCAGAGATACACCCACTAAGGTATCTCAGCTGCAATGCTTGACGTGCGCCTGCCGCACAAAAAAACAAAAGGAGAGCTCTCATGCGTTTTCCCAATAACCTTTCAAAATCCAGAGTTAAGGGAACAGTCTAGGTCTGCGGCACGAAAACTGAAACTATTCTGCACAGAACAGGTCAGTTCCCTGTCTCCCCTTTGACAACCCAAAAGCAAAGCGCGCAAAGCCCTCTCCGGGACGTAATCTTACCATTGTGCCTCCGTCCTTGTACTTGCTTGATTTGGATATCGTGAATGCATCCACATGTACTCATCTTCCACTCTTTCCTTGTGACAGACACTAATGCCTCTGTTATATATGGATGCTATGTCAACATCAAAAGTACTAATGCAAGAGGCTCCAATGCCAACGACAATGCATGGGAGGAAAAAAACAAAAAAAACAAAAGAAAAAAAAAGAAAAAAAAAAAGAGTCAGAATAACATCGCTTACCAAAGTGGGATGTGCATAGAAATTCAAAAAAGAATTGCGCTGCCCTCAACCAGTACCACTTCATCCACTTCTCGGTAATACACTGATTATCTTATCCTCGCGTACCATTTCGTTGGTTCCGTGAACGCTTTCAGTATTGACTCAGCTTGTGCGATTTTTCCTTTCGATCGCTCATTCGCATTCTCTTTTCTCCAGCCATGACTCCTCCCGACAAACACTCAAACTCTAGTGTGTTCAAGAGACCATATTAAACAATTCTTTGATCAACTAGCTCGCGCATCTGCACCTATGACAACCCTTTGCGCCTCTTTCTCTGGACCAGATCTTACACTCTCCAGTCGAGGCTCGTTCGTACCGAAAATTGCCGCAAAGAAGGAGTGAAAGAGGATGGGGGCCTGTCATGGAAGTTTTCTGGCAAACTCGCCATCGCTATCTTGCAGTGTGGAACCCAGTATGAAGAAGCGTGCATTGTGAATGGGCTTGTGCATTAGCACCGAAACAAGATCAAGCAACGAAGCTTGAACTCCACAAAACACCCCATCCCTAGATAAGGTTTCTCGGGTCTTCTTGGTCCCGATCTTCTCAAGGCGATTCGTTCTCTGAAAAAGTTCGCCTGACCCGTGTGCCAATTCAGTGAGCTCTACCCTCTCACTTACCGCTGCTACTGGTATGAATGGCAGCGCATTTACTCTGCATGATCCTTTTTATTGCACTCGTCTTATCCCCGACTTGTCCTCACCATTAGTCGGCAAAAAAGCTGTCGGAGACCAGGGAAAGCTCATAAAGTCTAAGACACCGATCAACTCGAAATCACACAGCTACCATTCAAAGAGAAGGCCACCACTCAGACGCTAGCAAGGAAGCTGCTATCAACAACTATTACTCACTCGTAAGCAAAACTTTGTTCTTCCAGGG
Organism: Mortierella sp. BCC40632; assembly: GCA_011634665.1. NCBI lineage: Eukaryota > Fungi > Mortierellomycota > Mortierellomycetes > Mortierellales > Mortierellaceae > Mortierella > Mortierella sp. BCC40632. Next base: position 722,535 of record WAEK01000002.1, read on the forward strand.
AACAACAACCAAACTGGATTTCGAGAGCGCGGTGGGCGCGATGGAGAGGAATTTCACCCGCCATCTACTCATAGCGCAAAATGCTAGCCTGGACATGTAAACATTCTTCACTCTAGAGGATTCAAGTCATAGTGCCTTGGCAGCCTGAAGAGAGCTATTTGCTGCAAGAAAGAGCTATCCTTTGAGTCTGATAGTTACCGTACTTTTAAACTAAAAAAAATATATACATTAAAGTCTGAGAATTTTAGGGTTATTCAATGCAGCATAGAGACAGAGTCTCTGACTGGCAACGAGGCTTTTCTAAGCTGAGGATGGTTGACAGCACGATATCTTGGTTTGCTCCTAGCAACACCCGAAAACAACGACTCTGGGTAAGAAATCTAGGATTAGCCGGGACCTCTGCCTATTTGAAAGGGTTTCACTCCACCTTGTCCACTTCTTCCCTTCCTCTTCCTTCTCTTCCTCCTTCCCTTCTTCCAGCAACACCTCCCCCTCCAGATCCTCTGCATGATTTGCATTTCTTCCCTGTCTCCTCGATGCGTTTTCCACTGGATATGCGACGGTAGAGAAAAGCCTAGAGGCCTGCACTTTTGGCTCATGTCTTTGTCGCGCTCATGCATTTTGTATTCTTTCGCACATTCTCTGTATTAAGTTATCTATCTTGGTTGTAGGGTTCTTTCTAATAGAGTTAGCATTGACTTGCAATTGCAGAAAGGTTCAAGCTGAGATGGCGAAACAGTCATTCGTCAGTTATACCACTGTGCTCATGCCACGGGATAGAATCCTCGATGCACGCCAAGCTTCACATTGAATAAGGCACCTTCAAGGGGCAGAAAAGAGGCCTCCAATATTTTTAAGCTATTGGTCAAATAAGGAACGGCAACGGGAAGACACAAAAAGATCCCACCTCTCCTTATCCCTTCTTCAGTGGTACAAAACATGGCCGTGTACTGCTACCAATCGAGATGCTACCCAAGGCTATCTTGGTCACGAAGTATATTTCCAAAGCAAGCTCTGAGGCTTCTTTTCTCTTCTGGCCATCAGAGGGTGGCCTGTGGGTTTGCATAAATCCAATGATCTTCCAATATGCATTTTCTCTCGGTTCTGTTTATGTCTTCTCTCAGCTCTGCTTTGTCTTCTCTCAGTTCTGTTTTTCTCTCCCCTCTTCCTTTTCTTTTCTTAAGCAGCTTCCTCTCTACCCTCGCTCATTACGCTTTTAACTCACTTAATCGCCGGCTTAACATTTCCTTGAGGACACCTCAACAAAAGCTCGCCCAATCAGCTGAAATTGATTCAATTGCGGCGTAGCCGAACTCCGAGGCTTCTTTTCAGTAGATCCGGAAGAAGGCAGTTAACCAGACATTTACAGCCCAGCCCTAGCCCAGTCCGGTCTGGTCCACTCAAAAAGACGTGTGTTCGTTTGTGTACACTCAACTGTACACACTGCAGCATGCACAACCAAAAGCGAACAAGGCAAAAAAAAAAAAAAAAAAAAAAAAAACTGTTGCGAAAAGGCCCTGTCGAGGCCCGAGCTGCTGTGTAACACATTTTTTCCACTGTGGTTGCTCGTCTATTTGAGTCGTCCGCCCGCCCCATCTCGCTCAAAATGCCCGCGCTGAGAGGGTATTGCGCCTCTGTCAGCCTCCCCAGCTCAGCTAACCTAGCCCTGAAGACTTTGCCACTTGAAAGTGTCAAAGAGAGATGGTGGTGGCAATAGAGCAGGCAATAGAGCAGGATAATAGAGCGGCGAGAATAAAGCGTACTGTTTCTCTACGGACCTGAGCATGTCACGCCTTGAAAGTCATGAAACAAGCGGATAAGAAAGCGGTGTTAAGCGTTGACGACAAGGAAAGGAGTGTTTTTGAACGGCAACGCCTCAAAACCCATTGTCAGCTGGATAGCATTTTTTGCCTGCGCATTCAGACCATCCCATCCTATCCTATTATGGCGTGCCCTAGGATAATCCAAGAGTCTGCCTACTTTTGTCTCCGATATGCCTTTCAGACAGCTCATCCAGACTTTTCCCAGCTGCTCATTAGACACACGAACCTAGCCTCGTTATCTTGTTGGCCCTCCTGAGACGTCCGCGCCTTTTTTTCTAAAGGCGTGATCAAAGACACATGTGCCGCTAATCACTCTGTCAAGCACAGCGTTGGACGTGGTGTGGGCATGGCCGTCATCATCAGGGACGACTAACGTCTACGTATGTTCCAGTAGAAACCACATACTGCAACACTCGCAGCTTTTGTATTCTCGATCGAATTCACAAAATACCAATAGAAGCAAAAAAGACAGACAGACAGACAGACAGACAGAAACTCCAGGCTTTCGTAATCACTACGCTCTTGGAACTACCAGCCAGGACAAGCAGCAGATTACCACCCGTCTATCGACCTGCTTAGCCTTTCCACTTGTATCCTTCTCATGAAATGCAACAGAGATCGAATGAATGAAGTGTATGAGACACCATTTCCTTTTAGTAGGCGTAGTGACAAGTCTGCGATTGTGGCTCCCGTGGAATGATGCAACCACCCACACTGCACGGAATAAATAATTCTCTCGTGTTCCAGACCTATTGCAAGGGAGAATGCATGAGGTCCTAAACAACGGAAAGTGTGAAAAGGACAACACGCTCCTCCAATAACAAGATTGTTCCGATTCACGGCTCAGATTTTTCTTAATGAGAGCAAAGCGCCAAAAACTGACACTGCCGCATTCTTATTCCCATCCGCTCATCTCCACTCTTACTCTCTCTCTCTCTCTCTCTCTCTCTCTCTCTCTCTTCTCACCCTCTTTGCAGGAAGAAGTGCTGTGTAAAAATGATTCAGCAAGATCTGCAGAGAGAACATGCTGTCTGAAGCCGAAAGGGGAAAGAAAGAAATAATCCCACCAACCCAAAATGCATTGATGGACATGATTTGGCATGATCACAAGCGAGAGAACTCGGGAATAGCCTATCCTTCCAGCAAAGTGCATGTCAATACGCTGGGCCGCTATGCTCTCCATCTCAGCGTTTACTTGCACACTAAAAACATCTGCGGTACCTCCTCTTGCCTTAAGGCCCTTCTCTTTGAATCAAGTACCTCGCGAGAGGTACCACTGGTTCTGTGTACCATTCTGGACTATACTTTCTGTCCTTGCCTGCCTGCGTTACAACAGAAGCCAGCACAAAGTTCACTCAGAAAACCAAGATGAAAGAAGGCATACATGCAATGATGAGAAGGGCGAGGTGCGGCTCTCCTTCTTCCAAGCTAGATCCAATAAACTGCTGAGGAACAAGCGGAGACACTGTATGGTTTGGATCCCCCCAGGCCCCCTCTCTGTTCTCATCCACCTCCCTCATCCGTCTGGTTTGTCACCCTGCCTCGGGACTCGGGCTCGAGAACATCTTCTCGCATCTTCCAAGAACTCCAGTCCTCTCTTTTGCAATCAAAGGACACAGGCACACAGACAACACAGACAACAAGGAGGAACCTCCTGCATTCGTATGATTCAATGCCTCAGACTGGTCCACCAAGCGCTATTCCCTTTTTTTTTTTTTTTCTTCCTGCATGCTGTTGATCATTGGTGGTCTATGCATTGATGTTTGGAGATGTAGGGGCCACAAGTAAAAGTCAGCTTCAAAAGACCAACCACAACACAACAGACCATAAATTCAACTGTCGCCAGGGCACAACATTTGATGGCCTGAACTGATGCACTCTCCCTCCCCCCTCCCCTTCCCTTAATCCTCTTTTTGTGATCCTCTTCTTTGTGCTTCCTAGCTTATTCCCGTGTTGGTTGAATAGAGTGGGGGCAAAATGACAAAGCGGAAGCGACATTGAGGCATCCTTTCTTTTTATTCTTTGTTCCTGCCATCAACTTACTTTTCGCGATCGTTTCTTTGTTTACACTCTTTTCCCAACCTCTGCCTCGCAACTCTAACCCTCTTAAAGTGATGGAATAAGCATGCTACTTGCGGGATCTGTTAACTGCAGAGGTGTCGAGTCGGTAACACCATTCACAGCCCTGGAGAGCTAAATAGGCATGAGTGTGACCAAAACTTGAAGTTACGACTGAGTGACATTTTTATTAAGCCCTAGTGCTTGTCAACTCAATGGGTAACAACACCAGATGCAGGGGAGGTGGGGGAGAGGTGGAGAACTAAAGATCGCTCTCCTCAACCGATGCATGATCATCTTTGCCTCTTTCCTCACCCTGTTTGCACTCCTAACACCATTCCTTAGCATCTAAATCGGATCTCTATTGTGATCGCACACTCAGTTCGTCAATATCACGGTAAGGATCGAGATCACATGGACCAAACTTTGTATTCTGGTGGAGATTACGGTAGCGAATCTATCACAAGATAATCTTTGTCTATTCACACCGCCTTTGGATGCCTCTCTTAGAGACCCTCCAATAAGTATGTCTCGGTATTCAAGGCCCTTTGGAGCCTTCTCAGCTTCTTCCGCTTCTTAGTGATGGCACTTGCAGCAATGACAAATATGGCCATACCGTACGATCCCATTCGATACTGCGAGCAAAAGTCATCGACCAACGCCTTTAGACTACAATCCTATATGAATTAACAAAGAGTCATATTCATATGTTTGTCAGTCAGCTGTGAATGTTGGCTAGTGGCAGAGGTTTCTCAAATACATATGGGCCATCATTATTTATCCGGGATCCGGGATAAAAGCAAGAGTCACCTCGTTATACTTGATCGCCTGCTGACCAAACTCGATGGTCTCGACTACGATATCAAATGAAAGAGGTTCTTTGGCCTTCTTTCTGTTCTCGCCTTTGTTAATGTGTCCAGTGTTCTTACTGTGCTCTAAGTCCTGGTGTGTCGGGGTGGCCTCGTTTCTCTTCGCCGAATTAGCGTCAATGAAATCTTGGATCCGCTTTGAATCTTCATTTTGCTTGGCCATGAGCGCACCCCACTGCTGTCCTTGCTTGGCTAGATTTTGATCCGACTCTTGCTTCCGTCGCTCTTCAAGCTGGCTTAACCAATCAAACGCACTAACAAATTCAAAAGTCGAGAGACCACTTGGCGTCGTAGATTCGCCTGTTGTCGGCGGCGAATACACCAAGGAAGTCGGTGGTGACGATAACTCCTTTAGCTCCTGTCCGATAGATTCAGCTTCTTGCGGCGAATATGACGTTTCTTGGTCAACATCATTTGAAGGGATACACTCGGATTTCGTGAGCGGTATTAGGGACTTGGATGTAATGAGCAGGGGAGAATTATCTGAAGAAGGAGTAATCAAGTCTTCGGTGGTGCTGAGTTTCACGATGCCGCTAGGAGATTTCGGTGTACTAGTTTTGGAGCTCGATGGAGGGTCGTCCAATAAATCGAAACTGATTAGAGATGGGACCTCTGTCGAATCACTATCAGGCATAACCCTGGGCTTATCGACCGAAATGGACGAAGGAAGCGCCGCAGAAATATTCTTCTCGAGTCCAATGGGTGGAGGTGTCGGCGACATCGACTGTTTTGGTACGTCGTTGCCGCTATCATTATCAAGCAAAGACGATGTATGACTATTTGAAATATGGGGTAACATCTCTGAGCCCCGTGAGACGTCGAAACCCGGATGCGGGGTAACTTCAGAATGAGGAACCGACATATCATCTCGAAGATAAACTTCTGGGTGTGGTGATAGGCCCTGGAGCTTTGGTGTGCGGTTTGAGGTCCATTCGTCTTCGCCCATGTCCTTGGGATCCATTTTAGACGGAGATGGCGGTCCATGACGCTCCACATCATACTCTCCTATCCATGAATCCTGGTACTCGTCTTCAGAGAGCTCATGTTGGGTCGTCGGGCGTCGCCTTTCCGCCCATACATCTTCAGGCACCCATACATGATGACTATCCTCCCTTCCACGGATCCTCCTGTTACGACGAGTACGAACAAGATCCCCTGAGATATCATACTCCTGATGCTCATGCATGTTGTACTCCTGATCTACATTGTAATTATCGTCGGCATGCGCTTCTCCTTCAGACCCACAACCAGGTTCTGGGATGAAAGCTCGGGGATATGGTGACCCTGAAGAGGCCCTTGAACGTTCCTCATCCGACAGAGACTCGACCAACTGAGCACGCCTGGCCTTTGACGGCGCCTTGGCCGAATCAGTTGCGACAGAGTCATCCGGCTGCTGGTTTAATAGAAACCACTGGCCTCCTCTCTTATCCCAGTATTCTCTCGTCCGTTGTTCGTCCAGGGCATGACTGTTGTATCTGGAGTCATAGTAGGACATCACGGGCCTCGGTGCCTCCCCCCAGCTCTTGTACTGATCCCTTTGCGATCGCTGGCCATCGCCCTCGTCAAAAGCCTTGAGCCTCTTCTTAGAAAGGATGATATCTTGAGTGTTCTTGTCCGTGGCCCAATAACGAGTGTTTTCGTCCAGCTTGATTGACGGCTCTTCATCTTCTCGCTGATTAACTGAAGGTTCCCATGCCAAATCCTGGCTTGTGTTCCAAATGTCATCCGAATGATTGTTCACTCGCTCAATGAGTTCTCCACGAAATGAACGCTGTTCTTCAGGCCAAACATCGTATCTTTCGTCATTATTGATGAAGCCGTCATCATGGCTGTGGTTATTATTAGAGAAACCGCTTCTGTATCGTTGTTGGTGAAAAGCGGCGGTGGTAGTCGAAGATTGAACCTCGCTGTTGTTAATGGCCTCAGAGTTGAATCGAAAAGTCCAGTTCTGGCTCTGATGTGTAGATCTGTAAGAATACATCGGCTGGTTTTGAGGATCCTCCATGGCTAAACAAACCCCAGAGAAAATGAGATGATCAACAAGACATCAGCCTGGTGATTGTAATAAAGACAAACTGGAATTGGACGAGGATCGCTTGAGCCCCCTCTTTCTCTTAAATCCTTTGTTTTACCACATCCATAATCAGAACAGACCATTGTCAGAGCTCTGCCTGGCAGAGCCTGTGGTGGTGGGCCAGGGCATTGTGTGGGTATCAGGCAACGGCCTATGTGCTGAACTGAAGGACGGATAACTCGAAGGACGTGATGCCTCTGTAGATAGGTTACGAACAGAGCAAGAGCAGTCCAATGGATTGGCGGGTCCGGTCGCCACCAAAAATTTGGCCCCAGCAAGGTAGCAAAAACACACTGTTGCAACTTCAGCAGCGAACTCTGCTCCCCTCTTCATTGGGCCGTTGCCACAGTGACATCAAGGAGAGGAAGCTTGCGTACTATTGAGAGGGTATCATCATTATCATGTGGGCTCCAGGCGCCCCACTTGCTCGCTCGTCAGATACTGGAGAAACAAGTAGATGCTATCTACTGAGAGGAATACGCTATTGTGTTCCAGTGTATCCAGGTGAGGAACCGTCTGGTAAAGAGACCGCCAAGCCATGTAAACCACGAGTGCTAAGTGTAGACACAGAACTCCCAGGCAGGCGACAGGCGTGCAATGCGACGCACAGGGGACCCTTTTTTGTACAAGGTAGTGGCCAGTCATCCAAGAGCGCTGATTGGTCCGCAAGGCGAACAAGGCCGCGGGCGGGCAGCATGTCTGCCAGGCTCCTCTGGGGTGTGATGAGCAAGAAAGAGAGAGTGAGAGAGTGAGAGAGTGAGAGATAGAGAGAGAGAGTAGTGTCAGTCCATGCGAAGTCGCGCGGTCGTGCCTTGTGTGTTGGCGTTGGGTGTCGTGTGTGCTCTGTGCAGCGTGCGTGCTGTGTGAGTGCGGGATGCGCCCGCCACTGCCCTCTGCGCCTCTGTGCCGCGTGCCAGGCAACTAGAGGTCTCTTTGTCTTCTTTCAGCCTCGTCTGCTCTCTTTCTCCTCTTCTTTCCCTTTGCCACGAACACGCCGATCCTCTGATCTCCTTCTCTCCGCCCATTCTTCATCTGAATCCAATCCCGCTCGTTGACCCCGACTCCAAGTACATGTAAGATCACTACAGTCATCCATCGCAATTGAGGATCATGCTCCTCTGTTCGCGTGCTTGCATCTTCGTATCCTCCCTTCACTGATGCGGGACCATGCGGGGTTCAATCGACCCGTGGGACGAGCAAGATGCTACCACCATTGCAGAATATCCATGCAGCCAAAAGATGCATCGCCTCAGTATCGAGCACGAGCATTTGCTCTGGCAGAGCCTCTGGATTTTCTACAATCCTCTCCTTCAATCTACCACATTCCTGCCCTGCGCGACCCAGTTGACATTTTTTTGCTCCTCTGTATAATCCTTGACGTGTCTGCGCTGTGTCCGCTCATCTCATGGGGCTTCCAGGAGAACATGGACCACATGACCCATATATAAATTTTCTCTGTCGTGTTTTGCTCACGCACCGCAGGGCACAGGCAGTGGTCAAGTAGAGGAACAAAAAAGAAAAAAAAAAGGGAAAAAAAAAAAAAAAAAAAAAAAAAAAAAAAAAAAAAAAAAAGGCAGGCAGGCAGACAGGCAAGCAGACAAACAGGGAGGCGATGAAGCCATGAGAATAATTCGTATCAGGCTACGACGAACAAAGATTTGACAGCATGAGGATTTTTGCAGTGGCCATGGACAATGGCGACGCAGTTTCACAGATTGGTTGGCAGATTCTCTTGGTTCTGTCCCTAATCCGAGTTCGCCATCCAGGATGACTCACTAGACATTCCTTTTCTCTATTGAATCACTCTAGTCCTCGCAAGCAAAGGAACCTAGCAGGCCGAAAGAAGACTGCTGACCAACCTGTCCCGTGAGCGTGCCCCCCTCTATCAAGCACCAGCAACCACCCGACCCATCCCTCTTTTCGCCGTCCACCGACTACAGAAACGCGACCATGGGCCAAACTCTCTCGGCGCCAATCACGGACAAGCACTCGTCCTCAGGCCATGACAAGCGGTTCGCATATGGAGCCTCTGCTATGCAAGGATGGAGAATCAGTATTGACCTCGTGTCTCTGTGGTGCTGCTCTGTTTTGCTTTGTTATTGTTATTGTCACTCTTTGCTGCGCGGGATTTCTGGGGCTGCACCTTGGGTCCACTGCCCTGGTGTTGTCGTGCCTGTTATTTGTGCAGGAATCAGATGAAGTTTCACAATGTCTTTGGTTGGCCTTGCCGACACGGAGCGAACATGCTCCCAAACCTTGAAGGCTACTTGGTTGTGCGCCCATGATGGCTGTCCGACCAGGCGCCCTATTGTCACCCTTAACTCGGCAATCATGCCATTTGCTTCGCTTTACCACCAATTAGGTATGGAAGATGCCCACACTACTTTGCTAGATATCGAGGACTCGAATGGAACCGCATTCTTTGCTGTCTATGACGGCCATGGAGGTGGGCTTTACTCAATTGCCGTATGCTCAACGATACCATTTAACCCCAGGACATCTTTAATATTTCTGCTAGTCTCACACTCTCTCCCCTTGTTTCTCCTATTGTTTATTCTTAGGTCCCAATGTCGCAAAGTACAGCGGCGAAGGATTGCACAAGAAGATTATAAACGACAGCGCATTTGCTAAGGGCGACTATACCGCAGCAATCAAGAACGGATTTTTGGAGATGGATAGAGCTCTTCGCTATGGTATGAATTGAGCAAGAGGACACAGCTCGATTTGGCTGGAGATTCCAGATTTTTTAAGACTATGCTGTATTTTGCTTAACGATTTATTTTGCTGCCATTTTATGCTGTCTCCTTTAGATCCCGAATATGGCAATGACTCCTCTGGATGCACAGCTATTACCGCCACTATTACCAACAAGAACGTACTCTATGTGGTAAACATCTTAATTCTATTTGAGGCACCTCTGCGGTCGCTCAGCCATCTCTTCTGAAAAGAGGATGGAGAACCTATGCCGCTGACCTTCTTTAGCCATTTCAGCGGCTGAGCTTTGTTAGTATGACCCGATTAACTAAATATCAACGGCAAAATAATAACCGATTACTATTAATAGGGCAATGCAGGCGATTCACGCGCAGTCATTGGAACCGATGGAGCGGCCATCGCGCTTTCAAACGATCACAAGCCCGTCAACAAGGGTATGATAGCAATAGCATCGTCATTGTCTTCGGGAGAGCGAGATGCTATGGGCATGAGATATAATGATGAGATTATACCAATAGCTGTCGCAATTTTCTTGGTAACCATATTGACATCGTTTACCTCTTCTCTAAAATATTCTATCGAACAGCGGAAGCAAGACGTATTGTTGCAGCTGGAGGCTTTGTGGAGTATGGTCGAGTCAATGGCAGTCTTGCGCTTTCTCGTGCCCTTGGAGACTTTGAGTTTAAGCAAAATGCCACCCTTGGGCCTGATGACCAAATCGTAACTGGTAGGAGACCTCATCACATCTCGAGATCTATCTGTTCCGATTGATAAACTACCCTTGCTGACTTCAACCATCTCAACTCTAGCTAACCCCGTTATTGTGGAGCACAAACTGACCGACGATGACGAGTTCATTGTTCTGGCTTGCGATGGTAATGCAACACTCGTTTTATATTCCAATCAGGATTGTTGCTTTATAGTTGTGGCGGCGCGACTGACATTTAATAACTCGAAATTATCTAGGCATCTGGGACTGTATGAGCTCACAAGAAGTAGTCACCTTTGTACGCAAAGGAGTTGCGGAAGGCCACTCTCTGGAAAAGCTCTGTGAGATGACCATGGATCGTTGCTTGGCAACAGATACCGGATTAACAGGTGTCGGTTGTGACAACATGACTATGGTGATCGTCGCATTCTTGAACGGAAAGACGGTTGAAGAATGGCAAGAGCATATTGCCAGACGTGTCGCTATTCGTCTCGGACCCCCAGATTCGACCATTCGGGCGAACGGAGATGAGGACCCTGAGGTATTCAGTGAGAGGCTTGCGAATATGGCGGAGATCGACTCTAAGGAGGGTAAAGCTGACGAGGGTGAAGAAAAGCCTGATGCAGCTAGCCCAGAGACCCCTCAGCCCGATACTGAGGCTGAGAAGCCTGCGCAGCAAGAGAAGTCAGAAAGCGAGAAGTCAGAGGTCGAGAAACCGGCGCATGACGAGAAGGAGAAATCGGCATTGGCCACTAACACGGCGGCAAACCATGATAAACAGGAGAACAGTAGTGTCTAACCAGAGACCCCATTTGCAGCTGATGGAATGCGAGATCCACAGCACGCTTAGACGTCTCTAATCCACTCCTTTGTTCTCAGGGTCGTCTATACTCCTTGCTCCTCCCTTCTGTGCTGCACATGCTATCCCACATCTCTCCCGTGTACCATCCCTCCGTTTTCTCCGCTTTTCTTTTCTTTACCTTTTGCACCATTGCGCCTTTACTTCACGCCAACTCTCACTCGTAGTTTATCATCCGCATCTGTGTTAGCTCCATCCGCTGTACTTCTTCATAGTCCCATATTCAGGTCGCTTGGACTGTGCCTCTGTACCCTCTCATATGGCTAGGAAGAGGCGAAGTTGGGGAGTTCTTGAAATCATAAACATTGTATTAACACGGTCTGTCTTGATTCATATTTGGGGAGGGGGGGAGAAAGCTTGGTCATTACCCGGAAAAATCATCCGATGCTGACTGATTACGGTGCTCCTTTAATCTACATTCGTAAGGACGGGGTCGGTATTCAGCCCTGGTTGGGGGTATGCAAGAGTAGGCGCAGGCGCAAGCATCAATAGCGGAACATGAATCGGCTGTAGTCCACGCCGCGCTGAGCCTACGTTGCTCTTGGCCGTTGGGGACGAGTATTTAAAAATGGTGGCTGCGGTTCAACTCGCCAAGCTCACACCTCTTTCCCGACACCATTGTCACTCTACAATCTCTCTATTTTTTCTCTTTTCTTCAGGCTCCCATTCCCCAATCCACACTCAAGCCTTCGCTTCCCGCACTTCTTTAACACTTTACTCTCACCTTCTCGCTCGCACTTCTCTCACACTCCCTTGCACTTTTCTCACACTTACTTTCATACCGATTCCCTCACACTCCCTCACACACACTCTCACTCCCTCACTCTCACTCTCTCACTCTCTCATCTCTCACTCTCTCACTCTCTCACTCTCTCACTCTCTCACTCTCTCACAGTTCTCTCGCTCTTACACACACATAATCACATCTACACTCATCTCCTAGACTTTCTCCAATGGCTGGGCCAAACCTTCCTGTCGTCCGTAAAGTCGCTAACCTTGAGCGATACAGCGTTGCTCGCAACAATGCCGACGTTTACTATAACGTTGTGATCGGCGCACGCCTTTCTCCTCGAGAGGATCTCCTGCCGCGGCTCCAGGATTTGCAAGGATGGCTTTCCGTCCTCGTCACTCCCTTGACCTGGCTTCTCCATGAGCATCCCTCGCTCTCTGTAGTCATTGGCGACCACCTCTCGACCTCTCCTGTCTTTCTCAAGCTCCCTTCTGTTGACTTGACTCGTGTGGTTCGATTCAGGACAATCGACCACCGAGATGAGATCACCAAGATCCTGCAAGAGGAACATGCCGACAAATATGATCTTGCCGATCACTCGATCCCCCTCTGGCGCATTATTGTCGTCCAAGTCAAGGCGGACAATACTTTCTTCGTCCTTTTTAATTTCCAACACACAATTGGAGATGGTCGCTGCGCTGTCGGACTTACCGAGCAGCTCTACGACCGACTCAACAGCGAAGATGCCGACACTGTCGAAAGCAAGAATGATCAGGCCTTATCAATGGTAGTACCAGTTCCCCAGGATAAGCCTATGCCACTGCCGCTCGAGAGTATTGCTGATGTCAAGCCAAAAGCTTGGACAGTCATCAAAGAATTAGCCATGATCGTATTCCTGCCTGGTCCAGTGAAGAGAAAGCTTGAAAAAAAATATTGGGCAGGCGTGACTGACTCCCCCATCGGCGCCCCACATGAGACTGAAGTCGACTTGTGGTACTTGACTAAGGAGGAGACAAAGCAGGCTGTCCAAGCTGCAAAGGCAAATTCAACGACCATCCAGGCGCTACTTTTCGCGGCCTCTTGCTTTGCGACCAAGGCCTCCTTCCTGTCCTCAAAGACAACTCCAGCACCATCGGAGAAGGGTAAAGCTGTTGCGGGATCAACTACCTCCGAACTCTCGACCACCAAAGATGCGCTTGCTTTCTCAACCCCAGTCGCGCTGCGTCCACTTTTGACACCACCTGTGAGCTTATGCGAAATGGGCTGCCTTACAGCTGAGGTGTTCACCAAGAACGTCCAGATTAATCTTGAGACATCACTCTGGGAGCTGGCTCGGAAGTACCGCCAGCAAGTAATCAAGGCAACTCAAACTCCTAAAGGGATGACGGGTTTGCTTCAACACCTTGGTCTTCTCCAATATCTACCCTCAAAGCCGGGCGGTTGGGAGGAGTGGCTCTTGGGTCAGACCAAGAAGGAACAGCATGGACGCTCAGCGACAATTATGCTCTCTAACGTAGGCCAAGCATGGGCTCAGAAGAACTCGTCAGGAGAAGGACAGGCTAGACTACGATTCCGCGTTGAAGATCCTGTATTTTCACAGTCTGCCATGCCCTCAGCTGGACTTTTTTCAATGAGTGCGGCTACAGCAAATGGAGTGTTCTCGATCTCAAGCACCTGGCAAAAGTCATCCTTTAAATCTCGGGAAACAGCAGAGCTTTTCATGCGAGAGTTTAAGCGGATTATGATCGAAGCCTCGACTGAGGGATCTGGGTACCAGTTTAAGGACGCACTCAAGAATTCGGAGACCTCGTCGAAATCTTCTTCCATTTGAAGACCTCTAGATGGTGAAACACAACACCAACGCTAAACTTGTATACTCCTTTCTAGTCCTATCAGATCTCTAATTACCCATAACCCTATAAAACTTGTTCACGCTTTTTTTTTTTTTTTTTTTTTGTTTGGTTGGAGGCGACAATATGAAACTGTAACTCTACGATCTAAAAAAGGCTAAAGCAACTCCCTCAAAGTGAAAGTGTTCCACCTCAATGTTAACTCTTTTTCTTGGGTATGTACCAATATTGAAGACTTTGAGCCACCCTAGGCGCTTCTGGATCCATCAGACCCTGCCTTTGCCGTAACTTGTCGTAGACTTCCTTCCCCTCTTTGGTAGTTTGTCCATGTGTCGTGGCGGTTATTTTTGCATATTATGTAAAAGGTTGTTCATCAGGTCACCCGAAGGCTATCGTTCGGGATAGTCTTTGCCACTCCTCTCAGGCACAGCTGGTTTGGAATTATCCTCACAAATATCAATCTTCCGTTTGGATCAGATACCTTCGGCTTTTTGCCTTGGTTTTTGTAGTTTGAGAAGTGTAGGTGTGTGCGTGTGACGGATGTGAGGGAATGGCAGAGAAGGAAGAACAAAGATACTGGCGGTCAGAATTCTCGCAAGAGAACACCAACACGTATAAAAAAAAAGGTCTTCTAGTGCTATAAATATGGGATGAAAAGGCTAGCCCGAGGCGGAGGTTTCCTGTTTAGCAGCCAGACTTCAACGGAATGCATGGTAAGCATAAAGTTAGTAAGATACTCAGAAAATCGACATTGGTTCATAGAGACCCTAAGTGAAGGATCCCAGTCTCTAAAACCTTGGTTATCGGTGTTAAACCGATATCGCTATTGAAAGTTAACAGTGATAGCGTTTTTTCCGCATAATATGTAAGGAAGATGGTCAGGGCTTCAGGGAGCAATTGCTCAGCGATCATAGAATATGGATCTGTGTTGAAGAATAAAACTTTCGAGCCCTCCTCAAGGACAACAAACAGCAAGCAACGAACCCAAACCCAGCAGCAACTTCAGATGCCAATTATAAGCGAATGCACAAGACTTGGAATCACCCTCCGTATATTGTGGTGTCTAAGGAGGAGGTGACGTTTGGTTGGATGTGGCCCACCCCTGGCTATGGTCCCTTTTTAGACATGCCAGGGGAGTACACTCCTCCAGCTTCGCGCGCAAGACCGAAGCCGCCTGACATCAGGCGAGCAAACGTCGCTGACGTTGACCTGCTTGATTGGGAGCCGCTCTCGCAGCTCCTGGACCCCTCGGACCCTTTGCCCTAGTTGTAGATCCTGCCTTTTGACTTGCCCCCTCTGCGGGTGCTCTTTGTACCTGGTCTTTTTCCCTTTCTCTGCATTTGTATTTCTAGTAGCTATATCGTTTCTGGGTCACCCTCCACCTTTTCCTTCTTCTCTCTACTCTTCTGTTGTAGGATAGTGTAGTTTTTGTGAACTAGCTGGCCACGTCCGCAGACCGTGGTATGAGTGCGCGCCGACGAATAAAACCCCTAACGGGGCCCATAAAAAAAAAAAAAAAAAAGAAGCTTATTGATCCAGATGGTCCTGTGCCGTTCGGGCTACTGGGAACTATGAGATCAGGGGCAAAAAAGTAAACAGCAAAAGAAGCTGCTCATTGCAGGGATCGAACCTGCGACCTTCGCGTTATTAGCACGACGCTCTACCGACTAAGCTAAACGAGCTTCATATATTTTTTGTAGGTTTTAGAGCAAGATGATCCTAAAATTAGAGATGATATCACCGTATTATTAAATGTCCTCGGGGCTACAGCCACGTGAGCTGTTATGGTTGATGGCCACCGCTTTGCGGTGGCCGGGGCTAGATTAGGTTTTCTTAGTTTAGTTTTGCCTGCACGGCTATTCCAGCGGAAACAGATTGTTATAAAAAAAAAAGTTTTGCCTGCACGACTATTCCAGCGGAAACAGATTGTTATAAAAAAAAAAAAAGAGGTTATGCTGTGGTCAGCAAGCACACTGGATCAAAAACTGCTTAGGATTTTACCTACGGGAAAGGTCATAAAGATGCGTACCCTGACGGACGGTGCGGGGAGTGTGGTTACGAGGCCGAGGACAATGACCACATATGGAGGTGTCTGGGATCAGAGGGAAAGATAAGAGAGATATGAAGCGAGGCTCTAAGGAGAATTGATGACTGAGGCGAAGGATCGGTCAGCCTAGCATCGTAAGAACACTCCAGCCAGCTAGTTTAGGGTAAATCGCTTTCCCACTTAGCTCTCAATGGGCTTGGCTAATCTGTCTCTTGACAGATCTCAAAGAAACAGACTGAGGCGACAATTCTATCGCGCATTTTGATAGAGTTCATAAGCGCCTTCTCCCCACGTTGCAGGTAGACCTATTTATTATGGACATGCTTTGTTGAGTGGAAAGCGGGTAATTAGCTCATTGCTGCGTCCTTCTAACGAGAAGGTTGTCTGCTCTGCTATTCATTCCCCTACTGAGAAGCAAATGCTTTACTCTGCTGGCTTCATAAAATTCTTCCGTTGTGGTTCTGGGGTGCCAGGGTGGCTAGTCTTCTTTGATGATGGCTGTCGTCGGTTACTCGTGTGATCCTTCTTTGGTTTTTTAGTCCGCACTGATTCCTTCAATTTGTCAGTCATTTCCTCCTCTCCGATTTCGTTTTGTCGCTCCCTCTTCAATTCTCGCTCTAGTTGTTGTTCTTCTGTTGATGCTGTTGCCATTTTCTACGATTCAAGGTGAGAAGATCATCGAGTTAGATCGTGAAGCTGATTGCTACACACTATATATGAGAAGTAACCAGAACTTAGTCTTGGGACTCCAACAAAGTAAACTAACCTCAATATTTTTGTTGAATTTTTTGAATGAGACTCGGCCAACACTAGATTTTTCTTCAGAATCCATTTGTAGAAAGCTGGGCTCATATTCGACTTGGAATTTACTGTGAACAGGGGAGAGAAAGAGAGAGAGGGAGAAAAGGAAAAAGAAGATAAGAAAGAATACAAGAAACAAAGAATTCATTCGCGCATGTGCAAAGGGACTCAACCTACGATTTAGGAGCTTCAACCGCCTTTTGATCCAAGACCCAGTGCGCTTCTGTCACAACCCTGACGGTATCCTGTTCAAGCTTTTGCCGCATCTCTCTCTCCTGCTGCCGCTGCATGAACTATTGGAGCAAAGAGAAAAGAGTGAGTGTCAGCAGTATTTTTCACCACCAAAAAAAAAAAAAAAAAAAAAAAAAAGACTACTGCTGATCTGCCAAGGAGTTTGGCTGGTTAAGGATGACTGTGCGACGAACCTTCATAGTCATCAGCTTGCCCGAGAGCTCTTTCTTGTGCGGAATGTCCATTTTGAATTGCGCGTGCTTGGTAGTAAGGAGGAAAGATGGAGGAACAATGGAGGTTCGGCAAGGCCATGCTTTGGGCGGTGTCTTGGCAGTCACAAAAAAAAAAAAAGAAAATACCGCCTTTTGTTTTTTGCAGAGCTCCTCCAGCATTCCTCTTGAAAATGAGCGAGAACCGGTCCAACAAGGTACAGTTGTGCTCATTCAGGAGAAGGCGCAACCTTTGGTAGCCAGTAGTCAGCCTTTTCCCATTACGCATGTCCCCTTTCACGCTTACAAACGCTACGCTCCCTAATTCATTGTCTTTTTCAGCGCAAGAAAACATACGAGAACAAACAGAGGTCTGGACCAGACTTTGATAACGACAATGGAGACCAGGATAGGGATCATCGTCAATATAAAGAGAGTAACTCGGATAGGAATGAACCCAAACAAAAAGCACTTTCACTCCAACAGCTCCAGCATGCAGCACACCTCGCATATCAGTTCCCAAAGCCGGAAAAAGGTCGTAAATGGACTGTCTCAATTGCACTTCCGGGCAACATTCTTGACAGTTCATTGACAGTGGAGTTGAAGACATATCTTGTTGGACAGGTAATTTCTGCTTCTGCTGTTCTTAGAGAGAATGGGGTTGGTATAGTCAAATTCGAATTATAATGATCAGAGTCTAAAATCCCTCTCCGTGGCTAGATTGCAAGGGCATGTGTGCTCTTCAATGTCGATGAGATCGTGATATACAATGAATCGGCAAAAGGTCAATCGAAAGAGAACCTAGGCAAGGACGATTACCTACCGAAGTCTGACCCCAATTTATTTATGGGCCGCGTTCTCCAGTATCTTGAGACACCACTGTAAGTTCTTGAAGAACTGAAAAGATTGGTTACCTACTTTTTGTGCTTTGGCAGTGCATCTTGCTGACAGTACCTCTGAAACCGCATAGGTACCTTCGGAAACTTCTATTCCCAATGCACCGAGACCTGAAGTTTGCAGGACTCTTAAATCCATTGGATCCACCCCACCACGTTCACCTTGATGAGCGATCAGCTTTCCGAGAGGGCGTAGTCGTTCGAGCACGGGATCAGCACTCTTCGATTGCCAACTGCGGTATGCGTAAAGAAGTTTTGCTTGATCGGAATGTTCCCACTGGTTCCAGAGTCACTGTAAGAATTGCAGGGACTGAAAAAGAGAAAAAAAGGATGGACAAGAATGCACGGAATCAGGCTGCCATTGAAGCCATGGAGGCTCAACTTATTGAAGAGAAAATGGCTTCGCAAGATTACGTCAAGGGAATTGTTGTTTCTCCTAAGACTCCAAGAGAAGAACTGGGATACTATTGGGGATATCAGGTTCGGCTTGCAGACTCCATCTCCAAAGTCTTTACCGAATCTCCTTTCCCTGTAAGTATTGTTGTCAGGAATGCGTGTTTTCCGGACAGTTTCAAGTATGTGCATTGGCGTATTTGCTTACACTACTCTTTCACCGACCTCTTGTAAAATAGAATGGATACGATCTAACTATCGGTACGTCGGACAAAGGAGCGGCCATATCTCAATCAGTAATGGACTCGGTTCCCAAGTTCGAGCATGCTATACTCTTTTTTGGTGGCAACAACGGCCTAGAATCTGCAGTTGAATCAGACGAGGATCTCAAATGTGGAGCGGATGAAACCAAAGACATGTTCGATTACTGGCTTAACACTTGTCCTTCGCAAGGTAGCCGTGTTGTCCGAACAGAAGAGGCACTATTGATTACTATGGCAACTTTCCAAGCAACCTTTGCATCCAAAGGCATCTAAGACATATCGATCTTCTCATTATCTATAGCGGAACATGGGAGGGGGTAGGGGGTAGGGATCTATATTACACGGTAGGTGGTTTTTGAGATCCGCCTGTGGTGTGTTAATGATTGTCTGTCTAAGGGCACTGAGATCCAATACCTATCCTAAAGCAACTTAAATAAATGCCCTTGGTGTCTTGGAGATTACATGTAAGATCTTGAGCCGAAAAACTATCTTCACAAGGCGAGTTGACCCTCTTTAGTGGGATATCTGCTCCGCCCTTTCGTTTCTTGAGTAATTCCTTTGGCTTCATGTCGTCCCTCTAGTGGCCTGTAGCAGAGATCACTGCTAATAGAAAGGGGGACCAATCGCTATGGTAATATCCCTTTGATAGTATAATTGATGCAATGGTGGGCATTGAGCGAGTAAGAGAAAGGAGAAAAGAGAGCCAGCTACTGAGCAGCTTTTGGTGCATTGAACGAACCAAGGACCCAATATATCCAGTCTCATCCTGTGTGGGATTTAAGCGCAACTAAACAAAAAGAATCGGCAGAAGGTTGATTCACTCTTGATTCTTTTGACCATTCACCTTCACACATTTCATAACCATGGCCCTTTTGCCTCGTGTGCTTAAGTCAATGGAGCGCATTGCTCCTCAGAGTCTCGCAGATCATGCTTGGGACAATGTTGGTCTCTTAGTTGGTAAGCAAAAATAATACATGCTTGGTTTGAAGCAGATGCATCTCAACCCACTTTAGACGACTGACGCGACTCTCCTATAGAGGCTCCTTACCCCCGCGTGAGGGTTGCCCCAGCTACACCTCAGCGAGTCTTCCTCACGATTGACTTCACATCTGCAGTTGTGGATGAAGCCCTAAGCGATCCCTCCGTTGGTGTCATCATTGCCTATCGTATGTAATTTCCAGACGCTTTCTCCGCCGTGTGTTGTTCACCAAAGGCATGCCCATTTTGACTTGATTTGTTTCAATCGTCACCTTGTTTAGACCCACCAATTTTTCGTGGACTCAAGCGATTGCTTTTGAAAGATACCAAGCAGAGAATGGTATTGCAGTGTGCTGCAAAGGGCGTCAGCGTATTCTCACCTCACACTTCGTGTGACTCGTGCGAGGACGGTGGTAAGTAGGGGGCTCCATAACTCAAAAGTAATTGATAACAGCGTCTGTCCGTTAAAGAGTATATAATCCCAAGGCTTGTTACTGACCAGCTCTCAAACAATCGTGACTGCAACTGAATAGTAAACGACTGGCTGCTAAAGGGATTTGGCGATGCAGGAACAGTCAAGCCATATGTTCCTACTGAGAATCCTCCCGCAGGTTAGTCATTCATCTAGAAATATATAGAGATGACATGAGAGATGCCTCGCCTATCTGTTAGGAGAACTTCTGGTAAGGTCATTGGATACTAACCGTATGCTTTCATGTGTTTGCTGAAATCCTCGCAGGTCATGAGAAGTCAGGAAAAGGAAGGGTTTTTACTTTCCACGAGCCAAAGCCTGTTCAACAAGTGATTGACCAAATTAAACGTCATTTGGGCATGCAGCATGGTAAGTGCCATCAAAGGATTGAAACTAAAGCGGAAATAGGAACATTGCATCTAGAAGCACTCCAGGGTCCCTAAACGTTTTCTCCATATTCCCCTCTTCCTCTTCCTTTTCGTCGTTGTTTTTGGTAGTTCGCGCTGCAATCCACCCGAGTCATCAGAAAGGCGAACGCCTTATCTCAACAGTTGGCGCGTGGGCAGGGTCAGGATCCGAGATGGTGAACCACAAGGCAGATCTCTATCTTACAGGCGAACTTGGACATCACGACGTCTTGGAGGCACTGGAGCAAAACAGCACGGTCATTCTTTGCGAGCACTCCAATACAGAGCGTGGATATCTGGCTGATGTGCTCAAGCCAAAGCTTGAGGGATTGCTATCCACAGATGGAGGCGAATCTGTGGAAGTGATAGTTAGTAAGACTGACAAGGATCCTCTGGTAGTCGTCTAAGAAACTAAGAAGTCATGCTTGGACTTTGAATATAAGATTGGGGCATTGTCCATTTCATCTGTTTTTGTTTTTTCTGCTCTTATTTTCTTGGGTTACGCTCGGTCCGTTGCATGGGGTCACTGCAGAGGAAGCTGTTAATCCTCAAAGAAGCAGTGCAAACCGAGGTCAATACCAGGTGAAATCGACCATAATATCTCAGCTATTTCTGTAAGCTTTCTACTTTACAATGATTGACAAAAGGATCTCCTGGGACCCTGGTTTCTTATGGAAAAGATAGCCAGTCAGGGGTTTGTCAACGGTCACCTCTGTTCTCTTTACATAACAAATACTGGTTGCAACCAAGTTAACTTCGGGAGTAGGCAGTGCCTTAATCGGAGGCAGACTGTGACAACAACTGTTTGTGGATAAACACTCTAAAACTCTCTTCAGTAACCCATCCTCTATCACGACCGTTCTCAGCAATAGCTCCGTCTTTTCACTAGCATTCTTAATCTCTATCTTATTCGTACTGAAAGTTCAAATGGGGCTGGAGAGTGTTCTATAGGGGATAGTATCGTGACTGATCCCGAGGGCGACTCGTTCCCTGGAGCCATAATTAAAGCACAGGGGAGAGCACGAGAAACTCGGGAGATAGTGCAAGTTATGTTATGTAGTTGATATGCTCTCTGTGATGCCCAAAGTTCGATACCGAGCCACTTCATCCAGAGTAGTGTCTACAGCTGACTACTCTGTTTGACTTTCTTTGGTCTAACAGACTCTGATAATCTGTCATCTCTTCAACTTCCTTTGGCTATCAAAAAGCAAATACATTGATACTAAGTTACAAGCCATTAAGTCCTGGATCAGTCACCTGGAGCATCAGCAAAGGCCAAGTTGCCTCCGGTAGACAATCAAAAGTGCGCGACGCCTACGGACGCTTATTTCCATACATGTCGCTATCTCGGTGGTGAAATAAAGCCAGGAGAGTGATTCAAAATTTCACCCCCAGCTGAAATTTAGCTCCTTCTCTCTCAACCAAGAAAAAGTCAACACAATGTCTGCTGAACTCGCCACCAGCTACGCTGCCTTGATCCTCGCCGACGACAACGTCGAGATCACTGTTAAGTATCGAGTCCATGTGTTCCTTTAGTGAAGGAGACACCGCCATGGAGCTTCTACAGCAAGGCGGCAACAATGGATCGGGAGCTGTGGTGATCGATGGATGGCTGGATATCTACAAACCAATGGATATAATTTCACTGGGGTAGTTCCTGAGAGTGTGGTTGAGTCTTAGGCCAGATGCCTAGGGAGCATCAGGATTCCTAATTCTCATTGACTCGGAATCGCCCTCACCAGCATGAACACAGAAATGGACCAACCGCAGTTTGTACCGCAGCAAAAGAGTCTAGTCAGAGTCATTGCTACTTCGTCTCAGCTGGGCTCCGCTAACCATGACAGCTCATTCATGCTCGACACATCATTCCAGAGCTACCATCGACAGTTGGGTGCAGTAGAGACAACCCATCGAGAGCTTTCATTGGCGATCAGCAGATTAACGGGCCTTAAGATTAGTACTCTCCACCCAGCGTGGATTTTAACGACGAGCTTCACTAGACTACAACACCTTTGCAACATTTGGATATCAGCGGCGTCCTAGCAATTACATACAGGAGCTCAGTCAACAGCTGCTATTTAGCATCGTCTCGATCCAATCATTCGCCACTCAATCCTACTTCGAGTACACCAACGCTTACCGACTCGAAACTGCTTGTTTTTGACCAAATAGGCTGACAAGCTCCAGACCCTCTTGAAGGCTGCCAACGTCACTGTTGAGTCCATCTGGACCTCTCTCTTCGCCAAGGCTCTCGAGGGCAAGGACGTTGCCGCTATGTTGTCCAACGTTGGTGCCGCTGGTGCCGCTCCCGCCGCTGGTGCCGCTGGTGCTCCCGCCGCTGCCGCTGCTGAGGAGAAGAAGGAGGAGAAGAAGGAGGAGGCTAAGGAGGAGTCCGATGACGACATGGGATTCGGTATGTCTTGTTGAGTTTGCCATGCCAGTTTTACAGTGAATTCCCAATGATTAGCTATTAACATCATTTTCTGTTTTTTTTTCTGGTACTAGGTCTCTTCGACTAAATATTCGACTTCCAACCTTCTAAATAAAATCGAAGCGAGGCATTGGCTAATCCTCTCAATGGAGCA
The DNA here is from genome assembly GCA_011634665.1 of Mortierella sp. BCC40632. Lineage (NCBI taxonomy): Eukaryota > Fungi > Mortierellomycota > Mortierellomycetes > Mortierellales > Mortierellaceae > Mortierella > Mortierella sp. BCC40632. Next base: position 745,504 of record WAEK01000002.1, read on the forward strand.
AAGCGATAACCAAACAAAAACCAAATCAGAGAATGTGCAGTGTTAGATTGTGTCATCTTTAGCAGGTCTTAGTTGTCCAGAGACTTACTTCAACAGGGAAGAATGGATTTCGCGGATCATCATCAGGAAGCACTGTCAACCCCATCTGGATATTTTAGTGCATGGACCTGTGAGAAAGGATATTTTACTGCGCCATGAGTAGGTACGGCCAACGAAAGCTGATACAGATTGTTGCAGGAGGAATTGTCACCGGATTTGACCTACCGATAATTCGACTTCTCCCCTACTCCCTTGTAGCTCACACTGTTCAGTCGTGGATAGTATCCTGCCAAACTCATTTTCAGGAGATGGTTTGGAAATGATGAGGCTGATTCCTTCAGGACAAGGAGGGCGAGTCATAGCCTTATCCTTGAAAAAGCTGCCCTCCTCACTTGGAAGTCATTATTCTGGCGGAGCTTGGACTGCGCCCCACGCGACCACGTAGTTTTATCTTTGAAAGATCCAGTGGAGGGAGAAGGAGGAGGGTTTTATGGAGAGTTTGTGGCACTAATTTCATCAGATTCATGCTCATTCTCATTACAATACTCAAGAGGTAAAGTCAGGCGTAGTATCCAAAATCTGGATTTGCAGTTCTTGTTGGTCAAGATAAGAGGTCAAACAGCTTTGGGACGTGGCTGTCCTAAAATCATGAGTTCCGAGGTGGCGATAGGAGTGAAGTCGATGTGAAGCTGCTGTTCAGGATAAGAGTTCTCTACCTCTTTGGCAGAGAATGAGCTACGAGCTGTTCCAATCTCGACAGGGTGATATCATTGCTGCCAAACTGGCTTAGTGTCGCTTGTTGGTCCTTTCTACGAAAAAGCCGATTGTGATTTACAACTGCGGTATATTCATACTCTCTATCACTTGTCTTTCTTTTTTTTTTTTTAGGATTGATCATTTTACCGGGTTTCTTGCAAAGGGAACAAATTGCGCCTGTTCTCTCAGCGCGATGAGCCAATGTTTGAATAGTTCACTTAAAGACCAATGACTAGTTCTTCGATAGTAAAGCGCAGGACACATATATTTGCCACTGCACTACTCGCTGATTTTGCTTGGGCCAATAGAAAATATTGGATGCCGGTACCGACATCTGAGGCCACAATCAAGTCCAATAGTACTTTATGCGAGATTACCAGATGCGAACCCCGCAGGAGCTTGACTCCATTGTTGGCCGTCATTCACATACCAGACATACTGTCCTGGAAGCGACCATACTCGGATAGAGTTGTCTAGTGTTGTTGCCGCCGATGAAGGATCCATTTGATCTTGTATCGAGTTTGCCCTGGCCCGTTTTGAGACCCTTTTCTCGATATCACCAGTCTCGTTCCCAGAAGATTTGTCAGAGTCTTCGTCGGTTTCAGAATCAAACAGCAGCGGCTCGAGATCATACTTGCGCTGGCCAGAGCTGGTAGCCAGCATAGAGTCATTGGGGTGGAACACCGCCGCAGAAATTACATCTAGGACAAGGAAGCCAGCCAGCCCAATATCAAGCAATCCGTGAGGAATGTATAGAGGGATGAGTACGACAGCAACAGCAACAGCAACAGCAAAAAAAAAAAAAAAAGGTAGTATCAATAGAGGAGTTACCTTCATGACAATGAACATGAGCAGTAACCCTTTCTGGTGTGGTCGATTCATTTGCGCTTAAGAGATCAAATATGGACAGATCGCCGTTCATGTCTCCAGTAGCAAGCCATCGGCCGTTGCTCGAGATGTCGAATCGGATGCGTTGGTTGGTCGTTGCACCTGGCCGTTCTAGTATTGAAAGCACTTGGGCTGTATTTCTGATATCCCAACAACGAATGAGTGGGTCCTGCCTCGATGCCGAATACAGATACATGCCATCTGGTGAGAACTTGACCTGCGTCACTCCACCCATCTGTTGCGACGCGCTGGTAGTAATGGTCGACCTAGGTTTTTTGTCGCGCAAGAGCATGAGTAACTCATCGTTGGTTGCATCGTACAACCCAACTGTTTTCAAGTATGATCCTGTAGCGTAGATATTGGAGCCGTCTGGATTGAATGCAATAGTGGAAATAACTCCTTTCTGACCCTTCCTGCTTCTTCGAGTTGGGACCGTTGGTCGCCTTTGGCAATCTTTTCCTGGTCGTGTTGTGTCAAAGATCTGAATCATATTATTTGATCCGCAGTATATCCTAAATAGAGCCGTCATGCCAAGAACAAGATCTAGGGTTAGGAAGAGGATCCGAGCCTGTGCAGACGCAGCTGGATAGCAGATGGGAGGTGTTAAATACTCTCTCTGTCTAACTGGTTGATTTACTTTGTGCCATCGGGGTTGAAGCAGAGAGCTGTTGGTGCAATGTTCACTTCACAGTGGTCCAAAAGGGTATACGAGCATCTCAACTAGCGTGGAAAGGTCCCATAAGAAAAGTTAATCGTCATTTTGGAGCTCACACCCTAGTCATGGCCAGCCAGTGGAGTCGTCGAGTCTGAGTACACCTACTGCGCCTGTGTATGCATCCCAAAGGTGCACCGGATGATCTCGACTCGAAGACAATACACAACATGTCGATGGATCCGTGCTTGTCATTCCTGGGTACCAACACATATCATAAACTGCCTCTCCCTCTCGAATAGTCAGTCCGGCTTCGAGCTGCGGGACTATTTTTTGGATTTTAACAGATTCCTGTTAGGTTGCTCCTGGCATTTGCATTCGTCGCTCATCTACATGTATTTGTAAAAGTGTATTAAATGCTCCTACCATAGACTGAAGGGTCATCAGGATTTTGTCTAGGGATAGGAAAGAGTGTGGTGCGCTTAAGTATGAGTGTACCCAGGATGATGAAGGAATTTAGGTGAAGGAAGGGGTGAGGAGGACTTACGGTGCAAAGATCCGTAGAAAGTTGTCATTCGATGAGGACAAGAGGCACGAGCCGTCTGGGGACCTAGAGGGTAGTGATAGTAATTTGTTTTTAGCAACATCACACAGGTCCAGGCCAGGCGCGGTACCAAGTGTGGGGCAAATCGTTCAGCGGGGTGGCCGACTGTTACCATCTGACGTCCTTGAAGTAGTTGTTTTCTTGTCCGTTGGTCATCTTGTACGAATCATCCTTGATCCCCATTTTCCTTCTGCTTTCTCCAACTTTTGTATTGAATGAAGTGCTAGTTGAACATGACTGTATGAGACTGAGAAGTGGACCCTTGGAGCTATCAAAGGAAAGCTCAAACGTTTGATACATTTGCGAGGGGCAATAGGCAGACGTGTCCTCTTCCTTGTGAGGATCTACTCCTGTATCCTTCGAGTAATCATAATGAGTGTCTGAGCTATTTTGGAAATCCTGCTCCTCTCTAACCTCCATGGACATGTCCTCTTTATTCACGCGGCTTGCTGTTAGGTGTTCCTCCATGGTAATGTCCCAGGTCGATATTGGGCAATGAACCACCATTGCTCGCACTCAAAAGATCTGTTCTGGCGTATGTCCCCCAAGCCACGAAATTGAACACTGGCTGCAAGTGCCATTCGCCCATCCTTCACCTTGTGGTCATCCTTCAACTGCCTTTCCACTTTAAAACGCGTTGTCGCTTCTTCTATTTTTCAAGCGACAGTCCCCCCCCCCATTTACACAGCAGACTTCAACACATTGGTCGGACTGGGAGTAGGATGGAGACAGGAATCAACAATATCCTCAATAAGCTGTAAATGATCTACCCTCGGAGATGCATTGCTCTTTGTCGCACCAGATTCCAATTGTTTGCTGACACCTTCGCGCCGTTCAACGAAACACATCTGTTGTAGCTCGGAGTCCGAGGGAGTGGCCGGTGTTCTTATTGCTGACGAGCACGGACTGTGCCTTGGAGGTACCTTTGTAGTATTTGATGCTTCTTTTGAGTTCGGGTAAAACACAGGATACTGACCCTGAGGTTCTGTGTCTTTTGCGTGGGACCGACAACGACCTACCATAGCTCGAGGGATTGCCAAAGCCTCATCTGCAGGATTCATAGCTTCAATCGCTGCACACGCCAAAGAACTGACCGAGCTAAAAGGCGGCGACTCCAGGGAGGACACGCCGACCATTTCTGTAGAATATGGAAACAGGCAAGTCCATGTGTAGCGTAGAGAAAGCAACAAGCGTGCACCCTCTAATTCCGCAAAGTCCAGCGCTCTAACTTCATTTTAATTACATCTGCGCTCTTGTATACTGCGTATTTAGTACGATATTGATTAGGAGCGAAGGAAACCATACGCTAGCTGTATGGAAGCATTGAGAGGATAAAGCTTAAGTGAGTCGACTTTGCTATGTAATCCTGGATACGGCCTGTAATCAGACTCATTTAATCATTAAACGAAGCTCAGTCAGTCACATCATCAGCTGGCAGTTCCTCATCTCATCCCAATCTAAGGGTGCTGGGTTGATAGTGCAGGACCAGTCCACAGGGACAGGCCTCTGCAAGATCGTATATTTCCCTGGAGGGGGGCCTCGCTAATTGTCTTACATAATAAGCGACTCGTGCGCTAATGGCACCTTCAAGCTGGGGTTCGAAAATTTCTGCCTTGCAGAAATCACAGTTCCTAGACCAAAGCTTAAGAGCTTCAGCATTTTTAAAAGAGCGTCGAACACCTAAACTCTGCTCTCTGTTCTTTAATCATTCACCATCATGGCCTTGTCCTATAAGTTATCCCCGTCGAGAACACATCTCAAGGTTGGCTTCATGAGTGTCAACAACACCGCAGGGGCCTCGACCCAACCGACAGTGGACAACGGAAATTATCATCAAGAGTGGAAAATGCCATCATTGCCTTAAAAGGCCTGCGGACAGAGGCCTGGTTGTGGAGACTACAGAGATCAGACTTGCATCTTCCCCGCTTGCAACACATCTCACTCTCCCCCTCAACAGCATATGCAATACACCATTCTCGCTCGAAATCTCTGGAGCCAACGACCAGAGCCGATAAAGTTGCCTCCCCAGCCAAGAAGCCCTTGCTATTCGGATTCCTTGCACTAACATTGAGCGCCAGCATCTACATTTTTTCCTCGTGGAAAAAACCAGACGTCTTTTTCACAAGCCGAGAAAATCCATGTGTTGCATTTTTTTCACAACCTTGACTCTTTTCTCGGAGTAAGCGAATACTTGGTCTTGACGGATGCACAGTCCATACCCTTCACTGGCACAACCAGTCGAGCAGTCTTTCGATCTTCGAAAAGAAAGGCTGTCCGGTCCACCAAGACGAAAGGAGATGACTTGGATGACGGTGGAGCAAAAAAGGCCTTCAAAAAGGTCGAGCCAAATGATCGATCTAAATCAATCATCGTTTTTTTATCGAACTTGCAGTCTGGACTTTATGTCTGATCACATTGGCAACTGCAGATCCAAAGGATTCGACCAAGAGAAAGCCAAGAAGACTCTGCGCCGGCTAGAAAATGAGAGGCTGCTATTAGGCATTTGAAAAAAGACATTTGAAACCATCCGAGGGCAAGACGAAGCCTTCCGGGATTTGAGCGACGATGTGCTGAAGAGGAAACTCGGCACCGGTGGTTCTACCTTGGGCTGGAACGAGACAATTGATTCCGATTTCAAAGAGCTGTGGAAGATATCGGAGGAACAAGATGGCGAGAACGAGAGCTGTGAAGACAGCGTGGACAAGTCTCTCGACCTTAGAGTTCTTTGGATATGTCCGGGAACCCTAAGACAAATACTTCTACCTGACATCGTCAACACTGAGGACGAGATTCAAATCTTGGGTCTCCTTGAGCGCTATCAGAGCGACATGACAGTACTCACTGACGAGCTTTCGTTACTGGCGAGGAAAGTGGTACATCTGGTAAGTTGGATGCGAACGCTGAGGAAAGTAGCCACGGCCAATATATTGAGCAACTATTAATGGCCTGAGTTCAACCGTAGATTGCAAGCGGCACTGAGTACAACAATATCCCAGGCCTCGGAGAGGCTCCCATCGTACCCTTCAACATACAGGCAGTCCTTCCTCCAGGGTTCGAAATACGAGACCAAACCTCATCACCAATCGTCTAAGTGGCTCCACTTCCAACCAATCTTCAGGGCCACCTTGAAGGACAAAAGGATGATATTACGGGTCTGCTGTCATTCGAACATTTAATGCATCTGTACTCTCATATTATGTCTGCGCAACGCAAAATGAGCAGCAAACACACGGTATGAGATGCTCTGGAGAGAGAGATCAGACAGGAATCCAAGGCGGATTGTGGTTTTATTCCACCCGATGGAATGACAACAATATCCTTGCACACCTCGCAGTTTGCAACAAATGTTCAGAATCGATGGGAGGGCCCAGCTAACGAAAAACTACTAGAATACTTACCTCGCGTACTTTTGCGTATCCACTTGGCGCCGAGACGGGAAAACGCGGTCAAGGAGCGTTCAAGAGCAAGGTATGCAGAGAAGAAAAATCGTCCCCAAGAAAAGAAATCAATGACCCGATCTATGTGGCGATATAAGGTGGCAGGGCTTTGCCAGGGTTTGGAGCAGTGCGCGCGCAAAGGACAGGACAAACTATCCAACTGATCCTCAATAGGCTCATTTCATTCAAAGCAGAAGAGCCTCATAGAAAGGGCATCAAGCCAATTGGTACACTGGAAGAACATCTTGCTGGAGATCCTATGATCAGGTCAGAAAACGCGACAGATAATGAAGCAGAGCTTCAGCTGGACATGAACCCAGATGGCATGGAATTGGAAGATCTTGACATAGACGATTGGATTCCTAAGAGCTTGGAACATGAGAACCCTGAAGGATACCAAGCAAAGGAACCATCTAGGGCTGTCCTTCGGTCGCTTCAAGCAGTACTCGAGACCTTGCTTGAATCTCTAACGATTAAGTCATGGCAGACTATCGATTGCAAATATGTTAAAAACAGCGCATTTGTTGGTGTAACGTTCACCGACGAGCAATGCGACGTAGTAGCGAATCTGGCAAATGTTTTGCGTCCATATGTCCCAAAACGACGACTAAACTCGGCAAAGACTGGACCAAAGACCTTCAAGTCACTCGGACATGTTGGACTGAGGGCTCCCCTGGTGATAATTGCAAACGTAGTCCTCCGAGCAACAGGATATCCTGGGTTCGCTCGCTCAATTGCCCCTGAAATTTCACCATTGGCAACACACAGCCTCCTACTAAATGCCAGGGGGATTTACGACGTACTTTATTACAGCAGTCAAAACCATTACGAAGTCAAGGATGCAGCTGATTTCCCATAAACTCCATGAGGTGAACGAAGCCATCACTAGATTCGAAAGTGAACTCAGGCCCTTCCAAAGCGAACTCATGGAGAAAGAGAACGCTCAATTCAATGCGAGCAGTACTCATCATCAAGTCACCAAGTCGAGGAATGCAACGAGTGCTTCAGGCCAAGTAACAACCCGGAAACAATCATACCAGATTCTTCAAGGAGCATAGAGAGACGTCCAAGTAGTGCGAGAAAAAGCAGTGCCATTGAGGGCCAATCTCAGACGGATGCGTCAGGAAAGTACTACTGGAACAGCATGCTCAGAGCCTCAAGAGCTGATGGCACCAGAGAACGAGACGATCCAAAGCAGATGGAGATGACGAGACCTACGATCTCGAACTGCACTGTCGATGATTCGACCGAACGACTTGACATTTCTGGTCTACCCAGAGATAGTATCGTATTTGCCGAGACAGATCCCGGCGTTGTAAAGATGAGTGTGATATGTCCAGCAACCCTCCAGGAGATAGAGGCGCACATCAACCGATTTCACCTACTCCAGTGTAAGTAATTGAAGTGCGCATGAAAGAGGTATCCATGACCAGCGGTATTAAAGCACTTACATCCACCATACCGTTGTCTAATTTAATAGTTGAAGCAGACCCCGAGCAGGCTCCGGATCAGGGAGCGCCTAGCATTGTACAACTACCTAAGGCGTACTCGATCACAGCTCAAATTGATAACCTTTCAGGAACAAAAAAGATTGCAAGCAAAAGAGACCGCAGCCTAAGGCAGAAATCGAACCAAAATGTTAGGGATGTACTTGAAGACATCACGCAACAGGGCAGTCTTAAGCTGACACAGTCGATGGAAGAAATTGGCGCTGCTTCCAATGTGCGACGAGCTGCCAGGAAGGTTCAAAGCTCATTTGAGTCTTCCAAGTCTCGATGCAAAGAACTCCGTTACCAACGCTTACGCACGAAAAGAGTATGGGCCAAACGGGCTGCTGAAGAAAAAAGACATGTTCAGCGGCACGCCCGTTCAGTCAGTGAAAGAGTACCAAAGGAAACACCAGTTGTAGATTAAACGACGGAAAGCACACAGGATGTAGCCGTTGAGCCCAAATCATCTGGTAAGTGGAAAAAAAAAAAAAAAAAAAAAAAAAAAAGGTGATTGTCTAGTGCTGCGTTGAGTCGACTGTATGGTGATGGCTCTGACCCGTTACCTTAGATGGATGGTGTAGGAAGTGTCAGCGTTCGCTCACCGGAACGCTTGTCCAAAGGACAAATTCAGTCAGCTCATTCCAATTTTTCTGTATGGCAATGCAGGCACGGGCGTTGGCAGCCGCATCAAGGGTCACTCTCGACGAGGTGACAAAAAAATACGAAATTTACATATGCGACATGGAGTAGTGGGAGTTCAGGATGAATATCGCAGTTCCTAAACGTGCCATTTTTGCTTCAAGGAGGTGCAGTCAACGCGCTCAAGGAGGATCGTGAAAGGCAAGGTCAAGATGATCAAAGTCCACGGAGCAGTTGAATGCACCAACCAAGCATGCGAATCGTACAAGTTGCACAACACAATCAAAGGTCGTGACCAAAATGCGGCCATGTGCATTGCACTTGCTGGAGCCTCTCCACTGCTTTCCCCAGATCGGCGTACAATGGATCCATTTAGCCGTCGATTTATTCATATGAACACCAGTCTACAAACTGGGACAACTAGGTTCTCAGCATCCAAGGCTTCACCGACCAGATGCGATGAGGACACCCGTGGGACCACGGGCTAAAGCTGCTAGTCTTAGTAAAGAAGCAGAATTAAAAGTCAAGAATGTACAAGAATCAGGTCGATCGCCCTTCATCTCCCGGGCTTCCTGGACCAGTCACCGCGTTGTAACTGACTTCCTAGCACGGGGCCTACCCGAGAACTTGGACAACTATACACCTCATCCATGGGACTGTAGTCGAGTTTTCTGTTACCCAGCAACAAATCCAAAGCTGAGGCATCTGACGCGATCTTTTCTGTTCGTAACAAGTTTTTTTTTGTTATCGAAGGCCCCACGTGGGCATGCAGAGTCTATGGAATACCAGGTCGTTGTCATTTAGGTCATAGTAGGATCTAGCCCTGCAAATAAACATTAAATAGTCCTACCTAATGTCCAGATACTCTGTCCGCCATCACCCACGTCGCATGAGTGGTCGTAATGCCAGCTCTCTACGCGGCCTGTTGCGTTCATTCGTCGTCTTTTAGCCCTCTTGGCCCATCGCTAACACTTTTCTCCAACTCCCCAGCCGCTCCTTCACCTCCAGTTTCTCTTTCCAAAATAGTACTCATACACAGTACGATATGCTTCGTCGTATGTCTCCCTAAGGTTCGGCTTCTGCCTCATTCTCTGTTCGTAACGAGTGGACTACCAATGATGTGTCATTTAGGCAGAGCTCGAGTTCTCTGCTTGGCATCCTTTCCTCGTGTTCTGATTGCCAACTTTTTTTCTCCTATTGCAGTCTGGTCCTCAAATGTGGCCTTTATAGCGACACGTCTCCCTCTTCCCTCTTGCTCGAGGTCTCTCGTCCGAATACATTCGCCCTTCAACAATGGACTTCCTATATAAACTCACAGAAGTCTTTACTGGAGTACAAATCTCATTGGCACTTTTCTTGACAAGGGCTATTGGGCGCAGCCCCGTTTTCTTTACTTCTGAGTAGGATTAGGTCATGTTCCTCAATAGAACCAATACCACATTCCGTCTTGGCCAACACCACAACCTTCTGCAGGGCCGAGCATTTAGTATCGTCGGCTGTTAGGCCAGGGTCGCTCAAGGCAGGATTAAGCTTTGACAAAGCTAACTAGCCTGACCAGATCAAGGCCACAAAAAACCTGAAGGAGACGAGAATTCTCATTCAATTCATCAGAGAGAAGAGCCGATTCCACCGCGACCTCATTTGATTTCTTAAGACAATTGCCAGCTTTTGCCGACTACTGACAGCAGGTATTTCAAGCTTGGCGATCTCCTTGTAGCCAGTAAGCGACTCCAGTAATAGAGGGATCTGTTTTTGCTGGCACTTGCTTAGGACGCGATGCTTGATTGTCGCTTTCTTTCTATGTGAGCGACATGAAGGTCGAAGGTAGAGTGGAGAGCGGAGGATGACCCCGAGGAAATGGATGCTAACGTTTGTGGTGGCTGCTCTGGTATAGTATTGTTGCTGCGGTCAGGATCTGAGTTCTTGATCTTTCCATTCACCCATCCCATCTGCCAGCGTCTTCATCGCGAGAAAATCAAAAGACATGCCGCCCAAGAAGAAGAAATACTCCAATGCATCCGCCAGAGGATTTGCAACTGTCAGCATTCCAAAGAGCAAACCAACTATACCTGAAACTGAAGTTGAAGCTGAGCCTCAGGCCGAGCCTCAACCACTCGCTGAACCCCCAAAATCCGAGCCCGTAGCTGATGATCCAGTTGTAGAGGAGTCGCCCGAGGACGAGTTTGTTGCTCTGGCCGAGAAGCTTGAGAGTATCTCGTTGCGTAAAGTGGACGCTTTCTTAAATCAGCCTCAAAAAGTCAATGTGGACACACTTCCCATCCTCAAAATGGATCCGACGCTGGAGGAAAGAGTGATAGGACTTCTCAAGGAAGCAGAGAAAAAGAGTACCAGTAAGCTAATGCAGTGCTCGTCGATGCCTTTGGTAGTATTGCACCCGCCAAGCATACATTAACACCCTAATTTCTGATGCTTGATGCTTAGTCATGTACCGGCGAGGAAGTTATACGAGCCACGATCAGCTGGTAGCCAAGCTCAATGTCACGTATCTCTCACTACTGCGCCTTGGTTTTGAGAAGGCAGACATTGAGGAGGCTCTCAGGCATACATTCACTGGAGAATCAGAGGATGCACTGGACTGGGTAGCGAACACCGCGTCGGCTGTACCATGCGAGTTGATTGATCCCTGTGCACGGTACTAACGCTCCTTGATTCATTTGCTTGCGGATTAGTTGTGTATGCACCTGGATTCCGAGAAGCTACCCAAAGGATTTGCAGACAAATTTTACTACGATGAAGGTATACTCTGCTTGGTCACCTCTGTTTTCATAAGAATACTACAATTATAGCTAATATGCTAACACTTTCACTCACTCTTTAACACTCCACTAGAGATGAAAATATCTCTGCAGGCAGCCTCAATCTCACAAGAGTATACGCCCAGCTATCTTGACTCACCTTCTATTTCAGCACCTCTCATAGCAAGGCCCCAAATTGTCCCCGACCCGAATAGAAGTACTGAGGGGACAAAAGCCGCTAAAATGGATGACGGATCAAAAGAAAAAGAGTGGATACTTCAGGCAGCCTTGTTGGTATGAATGCTCCCAGGATCTTTTCGGCCAGAGTGACGCAAAAGCCTTAAGAGCTTAACAATTACTCATTCTTGTTTGTCGCACCTCTTCCATGCTATAGGACAACTCCGATGATGAGGTTGAGGATCCCAATGAACGTTATGTGAACTACAAATTGGCACTCACAGAACTTGCTCAGGCACAGAAGGAAGCGAGCACTCCTAATGATCTTAAGGCGATATCAAGGAAAATCGACACGCTCAATTCCAAGCTGAACGATCTTGATCTTGACTTTGCATTTGACAAGAGGCTTGCAGAGTCTATGCTGAAGCAACGCATTATTGAAGAAAAGAAGAAGACTAAGAAGGACAAACGGAAAAAAGAGAAGCCAAAAGAAAAGCTCGCTGATGCAAAAGTCGACCAAAGTATGATGGCAGACGGAGATGAGGACAACCTCTTGGGCTCCATGATGGATATAGAAATGTCAGAAAATAATGATCTTTCAGGAAATCTGACACACTCGACTGTTAAACGACGGCAGATGGCAAACCCTGGATGGAATGGAGGCACTCCTAAAACCGTTCTCGCTGAATTTTGTAGGAGGAAGGACCGGCACGTCAAAATTTTGTACAAGAAGGCACCAGGATCAACAGACACTGTCGCCAGGGCAGTCGTTACGGTGAATTGGGCAAATGGGAGCGTTTCTACTGCGGACATGAAGGATGAAGGGTGTGAGAATATGACCGAAGCTGAGAACTATGTCGCAGCACGCATGTTATTCGAGCTTACACCCCTGCCACAATACAGGTCATTCCCTCCCACCTATCGTGACCTCTGGCTCGAGTGGAGTGAAGAGAAAGAAGCAGCGGGCAAACTTGCCAAAAAAGCAATGGATGCCGAACGTATGTTGTTCATCAAGTCTCTGACTGCCAATCTGCCCAAGAGAGCTGGTGCAGGTGCGCAGAACCCCGAAGAGCAACCAAAAGATCAAGAGTCTGAGCTGGGTTATGACAGCCTTACGGCAAAGGAAATTTCAAGCGCAGGAAAAGCTCAACAGGAGAACTGGAAGCGTCGTCAGAAGAAACCAAACTTCCTAAAGCTATATGAGAAGCGGAAGGAGCTCCCAGTCTTTCAGTTTAGAGAGCAGTTGTTGGTGTTGGTGGAGGCAAACCAAGTACTAATCGTCTCAGGAGAGACGGGATGCGGCAAGAGTACTCAGGTCCCTCAGTATTTGGTCGAGCACATGCTTGAGGTCGGACTCGGCGATCGCTGTGATATTGTCTGCACACAACCTCGAAGAATTTCCGCAATCTCGATTGCTCATCGTGTTTCTGAAGAACTGGGTGATGGCCGCAATTCAGCTGGAAAGCCAAACTCGCTTGTCGGCTATCAGATTCGATTAGAGTCGTGCGTTGCACCATCCAACGTTCTTAAATTTTGCACTACTGTAAGTCAATGCTTGCGGGGGCACTGTCAATTTTTGACCAGATTTTGAGATGCCTCTATATTAATCTACTCGTACTCTCGTTACTATTATTCTTACCATCTAAGGGTATTTTGCTAAGGCGCCTAGAGAGTGACAAGAACCTGAAAGGCGTAACCCATCTAGTGATTGATGAGGTGCATGAACGTACTTTGGAATCTGATTTCCTACTTATCATTCTCAAAAAACTGCTTTCCCGAAGACCAGATCTCAGGTATGGAGCATCGGACACTATCCAACAGAACGATTTAGTGCTGTTACCTGACCCTCACTTTCATATTCTAAAATATCTTTGTCTTGCAGGGTTATCTTGATGAGTGCTACTGTAGATTCAGCTCGATTCTCCCAATATTTCAACGGCTGTCCAGTACTTGAGGTTCCCGGAAGGACATTTCCTGTTCACCCACATTTCCTCGAGCAAATTGTTGAGGCTACTGGGTACACTTTGGAAGAGGAATCCGAGTATGCTATCCGCTACCGCAAGGATATTCGAAGTAAGCATTATGGAATTTTCAAGTGCATCTCAGTGATCTTATTCTTCCAATAATGACCGGTACTCGTTTTTATATGATAGGCAAAGGGTCCGTTGATATTTCTGGGAGAGGTGCTAGTCGTCAGACCGTTTATTTGCAATGGGAGAACAACAACGACGACTTTTACCCACTTGAAGCAGAAGCAAGAGTCGCAATGAGCGATGGAACAGCAGGTCCTGTGGTAGCAAACCGGACCCGCCAGATGCTTAACAGAATTGACGAAAACAAAATCAATTACGACCTCATTCACCTGCTCCTTGAGTATATCTGTTTTCCCGAAGACCGAAGGGTTGAACAAGGGGTGGTCGCGGAAGCGCTAGACCATATCCCAGAGCAAGGAGCCATACTGATCTTTTTGCCTGGAATGCCTGAGATTCGTAGAGTATATGATGCACTCAAGGGGGACCGCCGGTTTGGAGATTCTTCTCGGTTCTCGCTATGGCCTCTACATAGCTCCATATCTTCGGATGGACAAAGCCAGGTGTTCGATATCCCGCCGCCAGGTGTGCGCAAGATTGTCATGGCAACAAACATTGCGGAGACAGGGATCACCATTCCTGATGTCACTATTGTTGTTGACACGGGCAAAGCGAAGCAGATCAAGTTTGACGAGAAGAAGCGTGTTACAACATTACAGGAGAGGTTTGTTGCCAAAGCAAATGCGCGTCAGAGACGTGGACGAGCGGGACGTGTTCAGGAAGGTGTTTGCTTTCATCTGTTCTCGCAAGCGACATTTGACGAATACATGCCAGAATATCAGCTGCCAGAAATTATGCGCATGCCTCTGGAGGAGCTCTGCTTAATGATCAGGATGTGTGAACTTGGAGAAATCACTGAGGTACTTGGCAGCGCTTTAGATGCACCACCATCTAAGGCTATTGAGAACGCAATTCAGGCACTACAGGACGTTGGGGCATTGACCAAGCTGCAGGAACTGACACCCTTGG